>NC_069441.1:28667758-28712103 GCF_026875155.1 Cherax quadricarinatus
TCTTTTTTTAAAATCTTACTTGGGAACAGCGGGTGCAGCCCGCCCCCCTACACCACCTGTCCCGGTCTTGGAATCACACACACCTCACGGGACTCACACATTCCCAAGTTTTCCCCCCTGCATTTCCCAGAGTCTTCATTTCTTACGTTTTCTTCTTTGTCTTCCCGACCCTGATAAATAAACGCTGCTCAAAAGTGATTACTACAAAATAGATTAATATAAAACAAAAGGAGGACGGGGTTCGTAACGTAAACCCCTAATAAACAGGTACTTTCCCTGTTTGGGGTGCCTTCTAACGGGGAAAGATTCAGAACAGTTCTTTTACCTTTAGGGGCCCCTTCCTTAATGAATGCACCTGACCTGACTGGGCAAGGGACTGGCTTAACCGGTGGGAGTTTTGGGACTTGCCACGCATGGCCAGGGGCCTCTGCAGTGTCCCTCCATTTTTATGTTCTTATGTCCCAACCCAAGGGATCTGTGTAACAAAAATTTCGTGTAGGCAAAATTTTTTTAAAGGCAAAAATTTCGCAAAAATCATTAGGAACCTAAAGAAAAAGAAAATTTAATCTTTTTTGTTTAATAAAAATTTATGTAAAGTTATTAAAAATATATTTTTTTTGGTTTATCTAAATTTACATTTACTTTTTATAATAAGGTTAGGTAAGTTTTCTAAGGTCTTTGGTAAAAAATTATTAATTTCACAGTAACATAAATGAAAAAATATATATCTTTAAAAGTATAAGAGGAAATTTAGAAAAGACTTAATTTTAAATGAGTTCTTGCTAATTGACAAGGTTTACCTTCGGCACGAAAATATATGTATATATATATCAGTACCACAAACTTACCCTAAAATCCTAAAGTCTTTGGGCCCCATAGAATGAATTTTGACCAGCTAATGTTGTTGTTTATTATTATTATTATTATTATTATTATTATTATTATTATTATTATATCATTACCATTATTTTTAATTTTAAATTATTATTACTGCTGTCGTTGTTGATATAATTAGTTAGTAGTAGTATATCATTATACTAACAATTACCTCTTGCGCAAGACCCATACGGGTTTAAGAGCATCCCCATTAATATGGGATGGAAGTACGATAGTAGCGATAACTCAGAAAACAGTCCCAGATTTTCGCTTAGCAGATTACGATGGGCTTAGAGAACACTTATCATCTGTTGACTGGGGTAACGAAAGAGCTAATCAATATGACAGCTTTCTGAACACAATACATGCTGCTCAAAGAGCGTTTTAAATCCCATATAAAGAAATTAGATAAAATTTGAAATGACCCAAAATGGATGAATAATAGGCCAAATATCTACTAGGGCATAAGAAAGGAATTTATAGGCGTATCAAAGGAGGGTGGGTCATTTTAATGAATCAGTAATTGACATTAAGGGGGACTTTAAAAAGGGGATAAGAAAAGCTAAAAGGGACTTGAAATTAAAGTTGCTAGGGATTCTAAAACTAACCCAAAAAGTTTTTTCCAGGTCTATAGAACAAAAGTTAGAGATAAGATAGGCCCCCCTAAAAAAAAACAAAGGGGCACCTTACTGACAAAGAGAATGAAATGTGCTTAATTTTAAATAATTATTTTCTCTCAGTTTTTACACAGAAAAACACTAACAATATTCCAGAAAATTAATTTTTACAGGGGCTAGAAAAGATAAATTATGTAACTTTCCACAGTCACTAGTGAGATGGTTGTGAAGCAGATAGACAGACTTAAGCAAAATAAGTCCCCGGGGTCCGGATGAGGTTTTTCAAGGGTTCTTAAGGAATGCAAAATGGAATTCTGTGAACCATTAACTAATATTTTAATTATCTTTTCAAACAGGTGTAGTGTCTGATATGTGGAAGATGGCTAATGTAACTCCTATTTTTAAAACAGGGACAAGTCGTTACCGTCAAATTACCCCCCAAATTTAGCTGACTTCAATGTAGGCAAATTACTAGAGTCAATTATAGCTGAGATTATAAGAAGCCATCTCGATAAGCATAGTTTGATTAATGATCCCTCAGCATGGATTCACAAGAGGCCGGTCTTGTCTAACTAATTTATTTAAATTTCTTCAGTAAAGCTTTTGAGGCTGTTGACCACAAAAAGAATTTTATATTATTTACTTAGATTTTAGTAAGGCTTTTGATAGAGTTTCCGCACCATAGACTGTTAAAGAAAGGGCAGCTCATGGCATTGGGGGGAAAAAGGGTCTCGTGGATCGAGTCATGGCTCACTGACAGGAAGCAGAGAGTTTCCATAAATGGGGTTAAATCCGAGTGGGGACTGTAACAGTGGCGTTCCACAGGGATCAGTCTTGGGCCCGTTGTTGTTTTATAGTATTTTATCAATGATCTTGATGAGGGGAAATTTCTAGTGATATGAGGGAAATCGCCGATGAAAACAAAGATAGGTAGGATAATGATTCAAACGTAGATGTTATGGAACTTCAGGAGGATTTAAAAAAACTCTATTCTTGGTCAGAAAAGTGGCAGATGCAGTTCAATGTAGATAAATGCAAGGTTCTGAAGCTTGGGAGTGCCCATAACCCTAGTACTTATAAGTTAAATGATGTAGAACTTAGCCATACAGATTGCAAAAAGGGGACTTGGGGGTTATGGTGAGCACAACCTTAAACCAAGAAAAGCAATGCCTAAGCGTACGTAATAAGGCAAATAGATACTGGATTTATATCAAGAAGTGTAAGCAACAGAAGTCCAGAGGTCATACTGCAGCTTTAATACATCATTAGTAAGGCCTCCCCTAGATTATGCAGCTCAATCTGGTCTCCATATTACAGAATGGACATAAATTCGTTAGAAAACATTCAGCGTAGGATACTAAATTAATACATAGCATTAGAATCTTCCTTATGAAGAAAGATTGAAGACTCTTAAGTTCATCACTTGTTAGACGAAGAAATGAGGGAAAACCTGATCGAATTGTATAAGTGGAAGTTTAGGTATTATTAAAGGGGTATTAATAAGGTCTTGAGGATGTCTCTCCAAGAGAGAACCCGCAGTAATGGATTTAAATTAGATAAGTTTAGATTTAGAAGACATAGGAAAGTATTGGTTTGGAAAATAGGTAGTTGATGAGTGGAACAGTCTACCTAGTTGGGTTATTGAGGCTGTGACTTTGGGTAGTTTCAAATCTAGGTTGGATAAGTACATGAGTGGGAGGGGTTTGGATTTGAGTGGGACTGTCACATCAGAGCTTATTTCTTGGGTGGCATTGAAAATTGGGTTTGGGCAAACGTTTTTGTTAGCGGGATGAATTGTAAAGGACCTGCCTAGTATGGGCCAACAGGCCTCCTGCAGTGTTCCTCCTTTCTTATGTTCTTATGTTATGTTAAACATTAATGGTACAGAAGATAGCGACCACCAACTAGCAGTGCCAGGAAACAGATATACGAGGGACTAGTGGCACATATTATTGGGGCAACGTTTTGCCCTCTCAGAGAGCGAAACATGCCATAAATAGTCACACAACATAACATACTGTCGGAATTTCTACTTTCGTTACAAACAAGTTGCGAACGTACTTCTGGCACAGCAGATAAATCCCCCGGGCAGGTGTGTTGTGTTGCAGCATCCGGCAGGATCTCCCAGCCATGGCAACACACTTCCCACCATCATCTCTGCACGATTTCTGCAACAATGTAACTGAATTGTTATAACCTCTAAACATGTTGCTTTAAATAAGGGGTGTAATGTTATTGCACAGGATACAGAGTCTAGAAGGTGGCTGGAATCTAGCAGGTGGCTGGTGTGAGGAAAAGTAGGTGTAAGTGGGGTTAAGGTTGTCCGGGCAACCAGGAACCATTAGTTACGCCCGCGTGCACCCCCCCCCCCCTTCTCTCTGGCGGCTGGGGCGAAACTAGTTCCTGGTGTCCGATTTGTTAGTTTTTTCTACTCCTGTAATATTGACCTTACCTGGTGTGGGTTGAGGTTTGGAGAGTCACTTCACCTCCACTCTTCTCCTAATCAGGTAGGGTGATATACCGGGAGTATCACTGTTTGTTTCTTTTATTTTGTTTGCTGGTTACCAGTAATGATTTTGGCATTTATCATTCTTTTCATTCTTAAATTTTTATATTATCATAACTATGGGTAACCAGTTTATTTTCTCTTATTTACCAGCTCTGTCCTGGCGTGGTCTTCCAGGATAGACGCCAGATAAAGGAGCAAGACGTGTTAATAATACTTATTAACATTATTCTACTACTACCGGCCCTTACCTATTCTACTTGTGTTTCCATCCAAGTGGTAGGAGTTTCCCAGAACATCGGATTACCATCTGCCCAGGATAACCTACATAAATAACATCAGAGGAACTATCCAGGGCCATACCTACTCCTGCCCAACTAAAAGAAACTGAAGGCCATTTTTTTTATTATATTTAATTTTAAGTAAAATTCTCAAAAATCATTTTTCTCATTTTTTCCTAAGTTATTTCTTTATTTATTTATTTTTCCATTAATTTCTTTTGTTCAGTTGGAAGGCGTTCCACTGACAATGGCGACCTTGCCAGGATGCGACTCTTGAAGCAACATCGTCCTGATGGTTCAACTGGTTGTGAGTATAACATTTAAGATAGAAAAGGGTGAGTTAGTTGAGGTGTCAAGTCATTACTGGTAGTCTGGTGACTTGCCGTTGTTTGGTTCTAGGGTTCGGTTTAGAAGTTTACCTATTTGTTGGACCTGGGGAACTTTGATGATAACCCCTCCTGTGTGAACCGTGTGTGTTTTGCTTAGTGAAGGCTATTGAGCCCACAAGTGTATTCTTCCAGGGAGAAATATTTATTTCATTTTCTACTTTGGGAAGTTTAAAGTGTGTGGACTGTGTCCCTCTTTTGTAACAGACGTTACTGTTAATTTTAATTGTCAGTTGAAGTTGGGTGCTTAATATTTCTTTTTACAAGATGGATTCTTTAGATTTCTGGTTGAAAGCTGGAAAGGAAATGGGATTTACTGGACAAAGCCTTGATAGTTACATTACTGCTAAAATGGCTATTGAAGAGAAAAAAGAACAGGAAAGACTAGCTCGAGAGGAGAAAAAGGAACAGGAAAGACTAGCTCGAGAGGAGAAAGAGGAACAGGAAAGACTAGCTCGGGAAGATAAAATCGAACAGGAAAGGATAGCTAGAGAAGATAGAGTTCAGGCAAGAGAGGTAGCCTTCAAAATGAAGGAAATAGAGTTAGAACAAGCAAGGTTGGAATTAGAAGCCAAGAAGATAGAACTATCTAAGCAGAAAATAGATGAAGGGGTTTTAGAATACCCTTCCCAAGAACCTAATATTAGGATGCCACAAATACCACCTTTCTCGGAACAAGATGACATAGCGGCATATATTACTAGATTCGAGAGTACTGCTACTCTCTGTGACTGGCCAGTAATTCTTGGGCTACTAGGCTTGGCTTACTACTGTCAGGTTCAGCATTAAACGTCTATTCCACTCTACCCTCTGATGTTATTTCTAGTTATAAGCCTGCTGAAGAAAGCTATACTACAGGCTTCCAAAAAAACTACTCACCATTACAGGTCGGAGTTTAGACACATTAAAATAACTCAATCAAAATTACATGCAATTCTTAACAACACTTTCAGATTATTTGATTCGTGGATTGATAGTGCTGAGGTTGACCACGATTTCGAATCTTTACGAGACCTGATGGTAAGAGATCAATTCCTTTCTTCTGTAAACTCTGACTTACGAATATTCATTAAAGAACGAAACGTTCATAGGGCTGCAGAAATGGCACAAGCTGCTGATATATATGCGTGCGCTCATAATAACTACCCTAAAGAGCGTAGCAGATATAAGCCTGTTGTGCCTAAGCAATCTGAGGGATCCAAACCCTCCGTACCTAAGAATTCCACGGCCTTCACAGTAAAATGTTCAACTGTAATGAGTGGGGTCATAGACGGCCCGACTGTCCTAGAAAAAAAGGTGAAAATGTCGGTAAATGTTTCACTGAATCAAACATAAACGCACCTTTTAGTGAAGGTACAGTCAATGGTATGAATGTGTCAACCATTCTTAGAGACACTGGATGTTCCTGTATTGTTATCTCAAGTAAGCTTTTCCCTAACCTAGATTCTTCACGTTATAAGTCCACTAAGTTTAACTGACTATTTAGGAAGAAGCGATTCTTTTCCAACAGTCAGATTTTCGTTAGGTGCAAATGGTTCTCAGGATGGGTAGATGCCGTAGTTGCCCCGATAACCTCATGTTCTGTTTTGGTTGGGAACATACAAGGGGCTACTTTCCCATCTGAGAAGGACTGTTTGGAATTTGGAGTTTCCAAGGAAGGGTTGGAACCTAATATCTCTGTTTCTTCACAGATAGTTCCAGATGAGATTCAGTTGGATAACCTAAATCAGAGAGCTGATGGTTACAAAACTCCGGTAACACCTTTAGTAAGTCAGTCACTTACCTGGACAACGCAGATACCAGTGGAAAACTACGTGTGGCACAATCTATACAACAATTTAGACTCGATTAACGTCATTACCAGAGCTCAGTCTAAGGTAAAACCTATCCACCCATTAGTTCTTTCCAAAGGAAAGCCAATCGAGCTGTCTCATATAGATTTAGAGGGTCTCCAAAAGACTTGTCCTTCCTTAGAGGAATCTCGGAAGTTAGCTTTAAATGGCAAGGTGACCCAGAGAAAGAAATTTTCTTACAAGTTTGAGTTCAAACATGATCTTTTGTACAAGACTATAGTGTCTGCGGACAAACCCAATGACGTTGGTCGAAGCCTATTAGTCATTCCGCAGGATTGCCGTGAAACCATTTTAAAGATTTCTCATGACTTGCCAGTCTCTGGCCATTTTTCACATAGGAAGACCTATAATAAAATAAAGGACCTATATTTCTGGCCTAGCATGTCCTCTGACATCTATAAGTACTGCAGATCATGTCACGTATGTCAACTTTCCACGCAGAAGGGTAGAACTAGGAGAGTTCCTATGGTAAAGATGCCAATTTTCTCAGTCCCTTTTGCAAGGGTGGCAGTAGATATAGTTGGTCCTATCACACCTCGCTCATCAAGAGGTCATAAATATATTTTAACTATGATTGACTACGCGTCCAGCTTCCCAGAGGCGGTACCCTTAAAATCCATTACGTCCATATAAGTCGCAGAAGCCTTATTTTCTATTTTTCACGTGTAGGTATACCTCGTGAAATTCTGTCGGATAAAGGGGCACAATTCACTTCAGAATTAATGGAACACGTTTATCAACTTGTGGGTGTTAAACCTCTTTTTCACTACACCTTACCATCCGATGTGTAACGGAAGAGTGGAGCGACAACATGCCATCCTAAAGTCAATACTAAAAAAACTATGTATTCTTAAACCAACGGACTGGCATAGATTTTTACCATGTGCTCTTTTCGAAATGCGCGAGATTCCAAGTGATTCCCTTGGTTATTCCCCTTTTGAATTGCTTATGGGAGACAAGCTCGTGGTCCACTATCTATTTTGAATGAACTTTGGTCCAAAGAAATCAAACCTGAGGTTCAGAACAGCTATCATTTTTCTTTTAGATCTAAGGGAAAAAGGTTGGAAGAAACCGCCGATTTGGTCAGTAAAAACCTAGAGATTTCTATGGAAACAACAAGACCTATTTTGACCATAAAAGCTCCAAGCGTACGTTTAATGTTGGTGATGAAGTTTTAGTTCTCCTACCTGACAAATCCAACAAATTGCTAATTACATGGCGCGGACCGTATAAAGTAGTGAAGGTCTGCAATAAGGTAGATTATATCTTGGATGTCAAGGGTAGAGAAAGAATGTATCACGTCAATATTTGAAACGGTACCATCGAAGAGAAGTTAATCTTTGCGTAAATTCCTTTGACGAAGATACTTCTTCTTTCGGCTTGGATACAAGTGGTGATTCGTACGAATGTAGAGTTTGTATTATAGATAACGAGTCTTTTACAGAATCGAAGGAGCTACTGGACATCTTAACGCATGATCCCTCACCAAAGAAGTCAAATGTCAACATTAACAACGACTTGTCGAATAGGCAAAAGTCTCAAGTAAGCGCCTTAGTAAACACATTTTCTGACGTATTCACAGAGGTACCAGGACTTACCACCACTATTGTACACAAGATGAATTGTCGGATCATGAACCAGTAAGGCGGAAAATCTACCCTGTTCCCGTTCATTTACGGAAAACTTTTGATAATGAGGTTGACAAACTATTTAACTTAAACATCATAGAACCTTCGAAATCAGCTTTCTGTTCACCAGTTGTTATGGTTAAGAAACCCGATAATTCTTACCGACTTGCCCAAGATTTTCGTTTTTTGAATACTATAACTAAATGGGATGCAGAACCCATGCCAGTAATTGATCATGACTTGTATAAATTCCATGACTGCAAATTCTTCTCGAATTAGACATCTCCCAAGCATACCATCAAGTGCCATTACACCCAGACTCGAAACCATACACTGCTTTCCCCTACTCATAGAGGTCTAATGCAATATCGCACAATGCCTTTCGGCTTGGTTACCGCATGTGCCACGTATAATTAGGCTTTTTGAGAATAGTTCTTTCTGATCTAAAGAATGTATCAGTGTATTTGATAATATTTATATCATGACAAATGTCTGGGAAGACCATCTAAAAACACTAGCACTTGTTTTGAAAAGACTAAGAACTCATGGCCTTACAGTTAAACCACAAAAGTGCTTTCTTGGCTATCATAAGGTACAATACCTTGGGTTCATTATCTCTGATAACAACTTTTCACCACTTCCTAATAAGACCAAAGCTGTTTTAGAAAGTACGTTCCCAGCTAACCAAAAAGTTATTAAGAAGTTTTCCTTGGATCTGTAAACTTCTATAGAAATTTCGTACCAAATCTAAGTAGCCTAACTTCAGTTCTTACAGACTATTTGAAAAGGGTGTCAAGGAACCTCTTAGTTGTTCTGAGGAAGCCATCCAAAGCTTCGAAGAAATTAAGAGGATATTTTCAAACCCCCCTGTCCTAAAATTGCCAGATATTAAAAATATTTTGTCTCCGAACAGATGCCTCCCATTCTGGACTCGGGGCTGTACTACTACAATATTATGAGGAGACGCCTTTCCCAGTATCTTTCGCCAGTAAGAAGCTTCTGCCCAGAGAAGAAAGATATTCCACTGTGGAGAAAGAAGTTATGCTTAGTATGGGGTATAAGTAGATTTAAATACTACCTATACGGTAAACCCTTTGTGCTTGAAACAGATCACAAGCCACTGATGTACTTGGAAAACTTTAAAGGGTCAAATAGCAGACTCTTGAGATGGGCTCTGGCTATTCAGCCCTATAAGTTTAAAGTCGTTTAATATTTCTGGCTCTGAAAACCACTTTTCAGATTGGCTGAGCCGAGGTTGTATTTAGTTCTTTTCCCTCTGTTCGTTGACTTATTGACTCCGTCCATAAAATTTTGGAAGGGGGTATTGTGAGGGAAAAGTAGGTGTAAGTGGGGTTAAGGTTGTTCGGGCAACCAGGAACCATTAGTTACGTCGCGTGCACCCCCCCCCCTTCTCTCTGGCGGGCTGGGGCGAAACTAGTTCCTGGTGTCCGATTTGTTAGTTTCTACTCCTGGTAATATTGACCATACCTGGTGTGGGTTGAGGTTTGGAGAGTCACTTCACCTCCACTCTTCTCCTAATCAGGTAGGTGATATACCAGGAGTATCACTGTTTGTTTCTTTATTTGTTTGCTGGTTACCAGTAATGATTTTGGCATTTATCATTCTTTTCAATTCTTAAATGTTATATTATCATAACTATGGGTAACCAGTTTATTTTCTCTTATTTACCAGCTCTGTTCCTGGCGTGGTCTTCCAGGATAGACGCAGATAAAGGAGCAAGACGTGTTAATAATACTTATTAACATTATTCTACTACTACCGGCCCTTACCTATTCTACTTGTGCTCCATCCAAGTGGTAGGAGATTCCAGAACATCGGGTTACCATCTGCCCAGGATAACCTACATAAATAACATCAAGGAACTATCCAGGGCCATACCTACTCCTGCCCAACTAAAAGAAACTGAAGGCCATTTTTTTTTATTATATTTAATTTTAAGTAAAATTCTCAAAAATCATTTTTCCTCATTTTTTCCTAAGTTATTTCTTTATTTATTTATTTTTCCATTAATTTCTTTTGTTCAGTTGGAAGGCGTTTCCACTGACAGCTGGTGTCTAGCAGATGGCTGGTGTCTAGCAGGTGGCTGGAGTTTAGCAGGTGGCTGGGGTCTAGGAGGTGGCTGGAGTCTAGCAGGTGGCTGGAGTCTAGGAGGTGCTGGAGTCTAGCAGGTGGCTGGAGTCTAGGAGGTGGCTGGAGTCTAGTAGGTGGCTGGAGTCTAGCAGGTAGCTCGACTCTAGGGGGTGGCTGGAGTCTAGCAGGTGGCTGGAGTCTAGGAGGTGGCTGGAGTCTAGGGGGTGGCTGGAGCTAGGAGGTGGCTGGAGTCTAGGAGGTGGCTGGAGTCTAGCAGGTGGCTGGAGTCTAGGAGGTGGCTGGAGTCTAGCAGGTGGCTGGAGTCTAGCAGGTGGCTGGAGTCTAGCAGGTGGCTGGAGTCTAGGAGGGTGGCTGGAGTCTAGGAGGTGGCTGGAGTCTAGGAGGTGGCTAGAGTCTAGGAGGTGGCTGGGGTCTAGGAGGTGGCTGGAGTCTAGGAGGTGTATTACAACCCAGGAATTCAAAGGCCTATTATCCTGGGTGTAAAGGGAGCAAAATAAACACAGCAGAAAAAACTTTTGACTTAAGAACAGAAGTATGTACACTATATACACTATGTACAACAATAGGTATTAGTGCACTCCACGGTAAACAAGGCAGAATAGAAGCCACTAGAGAGCAGACCGTGCTTCAACCAGGTCTAGATTGGAAATGACAAGGGCAGACTGGCGGATGGTGCCCACAGCACCTCCGCGATTGCCAAAACCATCTTTTCATTGGCTTAAAATGGGCACTGATCGAAAGACGGGGCCCCATTGTCCGACCCTTACTACTGGTTCGCTGGCTGGGGAGAGATAGCCTTTCAATGAGAGTGTGCACCTACTCTTTGCATGCCACAGCCCCACACCGAGAGGGCTCAGAAATAGGCTAACCCCTCCCATTGGTAACCGTGCCACCATGGCACCATATGGGACCGCCTTTCCTCTCAACCATCCAACTCTTAGATAGAGCTCAGCTTTAATTGCGACATAAAGCGAAACCCTAAACTTAGAGCGAGACAGAAGACAGTAGGGCTAACATAGGTCCAAGGTATGGGTGGACGGTAGCCGCACCACCTCACTAAAAAAAAATACCACATACATAAAGGGGGGGGGAAAGAGCAAGAAACTGGTTACCACAGGTCCCTGACACATCCTAATACATTCGGGAAAATGTATCTGCAAACTTATTTTCTTTGCTGATAATGTGTACTACTGAGAGAATAGGGCTACAGTCGTAGACTCCATCTCATGAGCATCGTATTGTGGCTCTTCATGGCTTGGAGATATGCCAGAGGGATGTGGTCACTATAGACGGTGACCACCTGGGAAGTCTGGCCCACATAAACATCGAAGTGCTCCAAGGCCAGTACCAGAGCCAGGGATTCATTTTCAATGGTAGAGTAAGCCCTCTGGTGCGGCTGGAACTTTGCCGAGTAGAAGGCCACAGGCTACAACCACTCGTCCCCGTTTTGCAACAGTATTGCCCCAACCCCAGATTCAAAAGCAGTAATGAGAAAGGTTGGAAAAGTCTGGAGACAAAAGAATGGGTGCAGAACACAATAATCTTTTTGCTTTCGTAAAAACATTTTGGCATTCTGGGGTCTAATTAAAGGGAACTTTGTGACTGGTAAGAGAGGTAAGAGGGGCTACAATATCTGAAAAATTTTTTGAAGAATTTTCTGTAAAACCCTATCATGCCTAGGAAACGTTGAAGAGATTTCCTATCATGGGGAATTGGGTAATCTTTAATGGCAAGAACTTTAGCAAATTTAGGAGCAACTTTGCCACTACCTACTTCATGGCCCAGAAAAGTAACAGTGACCTGGCCAAAGGAATACTTAGATAAATTAACAGTTAAATGGGAACTTTGAAAGGTCTGAAAGAGAGCCTTAAGTCTAAATAGGTGTTGATCCCAAGTATCAGACACCACTACAATATCATCCAGGTATGCTGCAATGCCTTCAAGTCCTTTAATAGCCTGATGGATAAGTTTCTAGAATGAAGAGGGGAGTTTTTCATTCAGAAGGGGGTAACTGTATATTGATAATGACCTCCTGGAATTACGAAGGTAGAGATTTCCTTCGTCTTATCCGTCAAAGGTACCTGATAGTAACCTTTAAGGAAGTCTAACTTTGACACAAAAGTAGCCTTACCCACAAAGTCGATTACGTCATCCAGACGAGGAAGAGGGTAAACATCTGTGATTGTGAAATCATTCACCTTACGGTAGTCTGTACACATGTGAAAACCTCCACCAGCTTTTTTTAACAAGGATACATGGTGAAGCCCATGGACTAGATGACTCCTCCACTAAACCATGCTTTAACAGAAATTCTACCTCCTGCTGAAGTAGCCTCTGCTTTTCAGGATTAGCTCTGTAGTGGGAGAGTTTAATAGGTTTAGAGTTTCCCACATCTACATCATGATAGCTTAACGTACATTTTCTCGGCACATCCGAAAAAACATCAGGGTATGACTGTAGAAGCGCAGTTAAACTTGTTGCTTGCGTTTCAGATAGTCCCACCATTAAAGGGCTAGGATCCTTGAGGAGGACAGAATTAGAAAGTTTAACATTAATTTCAGAAACAGAGTGCAAAGAGTCAGAGTCATCCTCAGAGGTAAAGGACAGAGTCATTACTGGGACTTTATCTGGTGTATGAAAAGATTTTATTTGATTAATGTGGTAAGTTTTAGTTTTTGAGGTCTTGTCAAGGGGAGATACCATATTATTTACATCAGATAATTTACTTAAAATTTGCATAGGTCCCGTAAATCTAGCTTTCAAGGTGTGGCCAGGTATAGGTTCCTGCACCAACACCTTGTCTCCTGGATGGAAGGAGTGGAATCGTGCATTTCTGTCATACCTCTGTTTCATCTTATTTTGAGCTGCCTTTAAGTTAGCCTTGGCTAACTGACATGCCACCTGCAACCTTGAAGATGGGTTGTAGTGTTGAGCTAACGTCTTCTCCCATCCATCCTTCTTTGAGCACCCGAAGAGGACCTCGTACATTGTGCCCAAAGATCAGCTCAAACGGACTATACCCGGTAGACTCCTGCACAGTTTCCCTTATTGAAAACAGCAGTAAAGGTAAAGATTCATCCCAGTCTGTAGGAAAATGCTTACTAAAAGTTCTCATCATGGTTTTTAACGTCTGATGGAATCTTTCCAAGGCGCCTTGGGACTGAGGCAGTGGATAAGTTGTGGATTATCCCTAACCTAGTTAATGCTTCCCTAAATGCTTTGGCAGTAAAGTTAGTACCTTGATCACTTTGAATATGCTGCGCATGGGAATTGCTTTTAGGTATCTACTTACTCTATCCATAATGGTAAATAAGTACCTACACAATCTACAATTAATTCAGCAAAGGGTTCTCCATCAGCAGGTATAGGTTGGAGAGGTGCAGGTTTAATGGAATGACCAGGTTTCCCTACTTGCTGACATTCTTGAGCCTGATTTTCGAAAGTTTCGAAAAATTGTTCTGGTTCTGCCTCGTTGAAGCGGGGACCAGCTGTGCTGCTTTCTCTAAACTATTTACAACTTGAGAAAACTGCCTTCTTTCTTTTCATTATCAAACTCTTCCTTGGCATAGGCCAAGATTGATTTTCGCCAACTCAAGCGCCAATGTAGCAGATTCACCTTCAAACAACCCTGTCGCATGAGACTGACTATTTTGCTCAGTTGATGTATCATTTTCCTTCTGTGAGAACATCGGGGTTTTATTCCTGGCTCCCGTAGAGGGAGGAGTTTGGTGTGCCATCTCCTCTTCTCGAAGTCTGATACTTATAAGAGTACGAAGCTGCTCAGCTGTGAGAGTGCGTTTGTAATCAACGCCAATGGAACGAGCAATTTGCCAACAATGCTGTAGGAAAAATTTAGACAAGTTTAATAAAGTGTATTTAGATACCAGACGTCTGACTCGTCTAGGCGGCATACCCCAATGTAACATGCAGAATACGCACATAAAATAAACAAGGCTGATACACAATAGCAAAGCTGACTGCAAATATTCATACAAACAGCAAGATTGACCATAGCAAAGCGAGCACAACGAACAAGCTGGTAGCAAGCTGTAAACGATCATACAATAGCAGGCTGACCATTAACGCAAGGCTGACACGCAAAGTTTCGTAAAGCATTGGTAAAGATAATGCAATGCCAGACAGCAAGCTACACAAAGTTCCTACTTCCAGCGCCACCCTAGGCTCAACTCGGGCTCTAAGTTCAGTTAGAGATCCTGAACAGGCCCCCATATTACAACCCAGGAATCCAAAGGCCTGTTATCCTGGGTGTAAACTCAGCAGAAAAACTATTGACTTATTTTATCCTTTCACCAAGTAAGAAAAGAAGTATGTACACTACATACACTATGTACAACAATAGGTATTAGTGCACTCCACAGTAAGCAAGGCAGAATAGAATCCACTAGAGAGCAGACCGTGCTTCAACCAGCTCTAGAATGGAATGACAAGGCAGACAGGAGGATGGTGCCCATAGCACGTCTGCGATTGCCAAAACCATCTTCTCATTGGCTTAAAATGGGCACTGATCGAACGACGGGGCCCCATTGTCCTACCCTTACTACTAGTTCGCTGGTTTAGCAGGAGGCTGGAGTCCAGCAGATGCCTGGAGTTTAGCAGGTGGCTGGAGTTTGCAAGAGGCTGGAGTCTAGCAGTTGACAGAAGTATAGCAAGTGGCTGGAGTCTAGCAGGTGGCTGGAGTCTAGCAGGTGGCTGGAGTCTAGCAGGTGGCTCGAGACTAGCAAGTAGCTGGAGTCTAGCAAGTGGCTGGAGTCTAGCAGGAGGCTAAAGTCTAACAGGTAGCTGGAGTCTAGCAGGTGGCTGGAGACTAGCAGGTAGCTGGAGTCTAGCAAGGTGGTAGGTATAGGAGGTGGCAGAAGTCTAGCAGGTGGCTGGGCTCTAATAGGTGGATGGAGCCTAGCAGCTGGCTGGAGTATAGCAATGGCTGGAGTCTAGCACCTAGCTGGAGTCTAGCACCTTGCTGAAGTCTAGCAGCTAGCTGGAGTTTAGCATCTCGCTGGAGTCTAGCAGGTGGGTGCAGTCTCGCAGATGACTGGATTGTAGCAGGAAGCTGGAGTCTAAAAACGTAGCTGGAGTCTACGAGGTGATTGGAGTCTAAAAGGTGGTTGGAATCTAGCAGCTGGATGATGTTTAACAGGTGGCTGTAGTCTAGCAGGTGGCTGGAGACTAGCAGGTGTTTGGTTTACCAGGTGGCTGGAATCTAGCAGCTGGCTGGAGTTTGCATGTGGCTGGAATCCAGCAGGTGACTGGAGTGTAGGAGATGCTTGGAGTCATAGCAGCTGGCTTTAGTCTAGCAGGTGATTGGAGTCTAATAGGTGGCTGGAGTCAAGCATGTGAATGGAGTCTAGCTGGTGCCTCTAGTCAAGCAGGGGGCTGGGTTTAGCAGGTGGCTGGAATCTAGCAGGTTGCTGGAATCTAGCATGTGACTGGAGTCTAGCATGTAGCTGCAGTCTAGCAGGTGGCTGGAATCTAGCAGATGACTGAAGTCTAGCAGGTTGCAGGAGTCTAGCAGCTGGCTGGAGTCTACCAGTATCGTAAGGGGTTCTTAAATGGAGATATCGCCAAGTTGAAAGTAGACACACTTGTAGGATGGAACTATATTGTCAGACTGAGATGAGGGATGGAGCCCCAGCTGCCTTGCCTGTCTAAGCCTGGATGGTCTGCCGCCGAGTGAGGCCGGGACAGAGGGATGAGCCCCCACGTGTGCATCCCGTGACGTCACACAAAGCCACAGGCCTACAAGGGGTCTCGTGTCTAAAGCACATGGATGATACTAATGCTATGCTATATCATACAGGGAAATACAGGGATCAGCAACTATGCTGACAGCTCGGTCATGTTACGTATGTCGTCCGACATACACTACTATACTATAGGCTGAACAGGCAGGCGGATCTGGGCTGATTCTATACAATAACAAATTCATATATAACTTAGAACTAATGGATGTTATCATAATGGATTTTACGTAATGGGTGTTAACGTATTCATTACAAACTATAAGAACAAATCATTATACAATATGGGTGGAATTGATCGATCGATCTGTATTCATGCACTCTACGGATTCTGAGGAAGAATAAATATATACAAGAAGTGTTTAACAGAAAGGCAGATTCGGTGCACTCAAATCTAGACTGTTAATTCTCAGAATACGGGGGAACGTGAACACGAAAATTTCTGACAAACTGATCAGCTAATAACAAAACACACAGTTGACAATTTCATTCATCTCGGACATCTAATTATACAGACTATGTACATTTAAACCCAATTCTGCGAGGGTTAGGTTTACATATGCAGAATGGTTATCATCTCTGGGAGGGTCGAATTCCTCTGCAATGGCTAACTCATGCCTTGACTGAGAGAGATCTGAAGGAGTATCTACAAAAGATACTTGCGGGTTTCTCATTACTTGTCGAGTACGCAAGGAGTAACGACATTCAGGTTTGAGTATCTGACTGAGTATCTGAGGTAGAGAGTACAGGATCAGGAGGATTGTCAGAGTCTGTCACATTAGTCTGGGTAGCAATATCCTCAACATCGCATACTAATTTCATATGATCTAAATGCGATTCTTTGTATTTGCCAGTACTAATTTCTCTAACCTTATACTTATTTCCAGAGATATGTTCTACAACTCGATAAGGTCGACAAACTTTTGATCAAGCTTTGGCATTGCAGACGTTTTGTTAAAGTTAATCAGCATAACTCTCGAACCTACTTTGATTTTGGATGGCTTTGCTCGAGTGTTTGCAACTCTTGTAAATTCTGCTGTTGATTTATGAAGCGTTTCACGGATTCTTCTAAAAACACTTTGAGCTAAGCTGGTACGAGTTGCTACGAATCATCAGGGTTGTAATTAGGTTCGGAGTAGAATATAACAACTCATAGGGTAAACGCTTGTCTACACCATACAATGCATAATGTGGAGTATCACCTATAGAAGCATTGTAAGCAGAATTTATGGCACACTGGACATCTGGTATACTTCATCCCAAGTTTCACTGTTGGGGTTGATTGTGGCTCGCAGGACATCAAGTACTTTCTTATTTGTTCTTTCGGCTAACCCATTGCTGGCAGGATGATGAGGAACAATGGTGGATTTAGAGATCTTGTATAAGGTACACAAATTTTCAGAATCTCATTACAGAATTCACCTCCATTATCTGTTACTAAGGACTTTGGAGTGGTATGCCTGCAGATGATGCGTTTCTTTAAATGCTCTAGCTACTGTCTCTGCAGTCTTATCTGCAATAGGAACTAACTCACAATATCTGGTGAAATGGTCTACCATAACACACAGATGTTTGTGCCTTGGAGGGAACATTTAAAATTTGTTAACAAATCAAGGGCAACTCTTTCCACGGTTCGCTAGTGGTTGGGTGACATTTGGATTGGGTTAGGACATTGACATTTCCTTTATGCTGCATACAGACACTACATTTCTTAACATACTCGGAAATGTCAGTTGCCATACGTGGCCAAAAGTATTTCATTCTGGCTTGTTTCACAGAACGATCCATACCAGGGTGTGCAACACCTGGTGCATCATGAACTAGCTGTAGAGCTACGTTCACTAGTGACTGTGGAATTACTAACTGATAAACTCTTCTGCTTGGAGTACCCAACTCGGCTGTTCGATACAGTAATTCTTGACTCATTACAAAGTCACTAATGGGTGTGGTGGCTTTACAGTAAGAAAGAGATCTTCCTGGAGCAGGAATCGAATCACACCAGACCACATGGGATCTGTTCTTTGTGCAGTTTTCACATCCTCGACAGTAAATGGAGGATCTGCAGTAACTACACTAACGTGTCGCGATAAAGCATCAGCGACTACATTTGACTTGCCAGGTAAATGTTCAAAAGTGGGATTGAACTCTTGGATAGTCAAGGTCCATCTGGCTAACCTTCCAGTAGGCTGTTTGTTCTGGAATAAAGGTATCAGTGGCGCATGGTCTGTCAAGACATGAACAGGGTACTGGTAAATGATGTCTCGGAAGTGCTTTAAAGACCATACTATTGCTAAAGCTTCTTGCTCCGTTACTGTATAATTACGTTCAGCCTTTGTAAGGACTCGGCTAGCAAATGCAACTGCGTTGTACTTGCTATCAGTTTCTGAGCTAGTACGGCACCTATGCCAATTGAACTAGCATCAGTTGTCAGATAGAAGGGCTTAGAAAAATCTGGGAATTTCAAAATTGGAGCAGATGTTAGCTTTTCTTTTAGAGTTTGGAATGCTGTTTCTTGACGGAAGGTCCAAACAAAAGGAGCATCTTTCTTAAGCAACTCAGTTAGAGGAGCAGCTATGGAAGAAAAATTAGCAATGAAAGATCTATAAAAACCTGCTAAGCCCACAAAGGATCTTACGGCATCAGCAGTCTTGGGAGTTGGAAAATTTAGTACTGCAGTTACTTTACTTTGGACAGTCGTAACCCCTCTAGGAGTGACTACGTGACCAAGAAACTTAATTTCTGATCTGAAAAATTGACATTTAGACAGTTTGATCTTTAAATTTGCTTCTTCAAGCTTTCCAAGTACTGTATCAAGTCTTTTCAGATGTGTTTCCACATCTTCGGACATGACGATTACGTCGTCTAAGTACACCATAAGTGCTTTACCTATCAGACCTCTAAAGATATTGGTCATGAGTCTAGAGAACGTGATAGGAGACGATCGTAATCCAAACGCCATACGGAGGAAGTGATAATGACCTGTGGGAGTGGAGAATGCAGTTAACTCTTGGCTATCCTCGTGAAGAGGGACTTGCCAAAACCCTTGTAACAAGTCCAGGGTCGAGAAGACTTTGTTATCTCCGATATTGCGTAAAAGGTCACCTAGTACAGGAAGTGGGAAACGATCTGGAATGGTTTTCGCGTTTAACTTCCTAAAGTCAATCTCCGGGCGCCAAGTGCCATTCTTCTTAGGCACTAGGATCAAGGGCGCATTCCAGGGTGAATTGCTATGTGCAATAACTCCATCATTGAGCATTTGATTGATCAGTTCCTCTGCGACAGCAACTTGTGAATGAGGCATTCTGTACGCAGGTATGTAAATAGGTCTAGTACCAGGTTCAAGTGGAATACGATGGGACAATAAGTTCGTTATACCCATCTTCTCACCTGGTAAAGCAATGGCTTTACGACGTTTGTTCAACAGAGTCAACAAACGCTTGACTTCGTCTGGGAAGTCAGTGGGAGCTAAGTCTTTCTCCTCAACTGGTGAAACAGATGATCCGGTGAAGTGGATGAGGTCTCCCGGTAGAAATAGCACCGACCCACTGGTCAGGTGACACCGTCATCCTGTACTTGAAACAGGGTAAGGATAGTGAACTAGGTCAACGAGGTTGGTATTTGCTCTGAGACGAACACTGTGACCCAAAGTGTTAGCAAGGAGTAAATGGATCTTACTGTCTCTTACAATATGTAAGGAAGGTTCAACAAATAAACCTTTGACCTTGCAGGAATCACTGTCAACTAGGACGTTATCACCATCTGGAACATTAGGAACAACAACAGACACTCTAGTGAGAGCACTAGCCGCAACAGAGACGTCTTTCTGCAAACGGCATGTGACATCAACAAGAGATGGCATTACTAGTTCCAAGTAATCGTTTTCTGACAAGGCATCCCCTTTGGAGAAACTACTACTTGGACTAGCAGACATTGCAGGGATAGGCAGAGCGCTCAAAGTGGTCTGAGCGTCCTCGGACACTTGAGGCAATACACTATCTTGCATATCTGAAGGTGCAGGTGGAACACAGATGGGAGTGACAGAGTTACCAGTGCCTGACCGCTTGGGTACGCTACTGGAGAATGCATTGGCTTGTAAGGACTTAATGCGTACATCATACTCTGCAGCAGTATGACAGATTTCTGATCTAAGCTGGTAACCCCAGAATGGAACGATTAAGTCGTCTATTTGGGCATGCCATCGGTACGGGTCGAGCACAATGCGTAAGTCTTGCATGGAAGCAAATCCCAGAAGAAGATCACCAGGGAAAGTAATCTTGTCGACAACAAGAAAAGCAGCAGTAAAGTCTCTGCCTTGGATAGTAATGGATGGTGAGTGAAGTTCTGACTCGGACTCGCAGAAAGAGAACCAGCTACTCCACTAAGGGAGGTTACAGTAGTTGGTTCAACGAGGAGGATATGTCGTAACCGCTTCTCTTTAAACGAGCTAGACCTAATGATATTAACTTGCGCACCAGAGTCCATGAACACATGAACGGGCGCATTATGGACAGAAGCTTGTACTAATGGACCAATCGTTGCATTAGGAGTTATATGCAAACAGGAAGGTGAGTTGTCATCGGAGAAAGCATTTTCTACTTCATCCCCAAATTCCTCTACGTCAGAGACGTGTGAAGCCACATCATCAGCAGGATTTGTCATTCTCGAGACTGCTTAAGGCTTCAAAGGAATTGTGAACGGGGATGGTGTACTCATTATCACTTACCGTCACCATTGGGCGGTTTGACTGGGGCGCTCTAATTCCCCCGAATTGGAAGAATGAGCCTGGTTCTGATTAGATTGTGAACCACGACGTCTGTTTCCTCTCCTGGCTCTGCGGTTGGAACGGCCACGGAAAGATCTAGAGTACTGCATATTGTAGAGAGCATTGCACTCAGATGTGTCATGTCCATGAATTCTATGATGAGTACAGTAGGGAAGATCTGACTGGTACTCATCATCAGTACGACGCTTCTTAGGGTGACTGTCATAACAATTACTAGCGATATGGCCACGGAAACCACAATTGTAGCAAATTCTTTGACTGTGGTTACTGTACGTACTATGGGTGTTACAGGAATGATGGCTCTTAACACTTGCTTTGGATGATGAGCGCGAGTGATTGCGGTTGGGAGGTTTGGTAGTAGCACAAACTAAAGGAGGTACGGGATTGGACAAGGTGTTTGGCATAGACCTACGATAAGGGAAGGATCCCTCGGGACACAAATTTCGTACATGGATTAGAGCTTTAAGCGGTCCCATCGTAGCATCTAGCGGACTTGAATTGTACACATACTTAGATGTCGGTAGTATTCGTTGTTTAATGACTCCAAATGCAGCTAATTTTGCAAACCCATCAAGGGCTGGTTTATCACTATCGTTTAAGATATCTTGAATTTTGGCCTGCTTTAACAAATGAGGACATTAGGTTATTAAGACGGAGAGCAAACTCCTCTAATGACTCTTCTGGTCTCGGAGCTGTGCAAACTAATTCTTCGAGAACAACGAACGGATCGGTTTCTCGCACCGGTTCAAGATAATTGCGAATTAACTGTTCATAATCTTGCCACCTGGTTAGATCTTGGAAGTCCTTCATACGAATTAATTTAAATACATTTGAGGCTGCTGAAGAACGGGCTAGACTCTCCTTTCCCATACTTATTAAAAGACTCTCAGATGGGGGACCATCAACTGAAGCGTTAGCTCTGGCTCTAACTGCAGTAAACCAACCTTCAAGGTTGTCTGGGTCACCATTGAACAATGGCATAGCATCATACGGATCACGACTGAAGTTATGCAGGCCAGAAGTCTGAGTATTGTCTATCGTTTGATAAGGAGTTACTCGAATTTTGGGCTGACACATTAATGGTTGTACTAGCAGCATGTGCTGAGGCATCGCTAGAGAAAACTTGAGACATGTTTGCAAAATTTAAAACAAGAATTTAGAGAACAAAAGAAAATGATAACTGAGGAACACACAACACAGTGAACTTAAATGGAAGAAAATGCTTAAACTATTCTGCATAAGTAATTAAAAATTGACAAGTTACACAGTAAGCAAAGAACTCACACAAGAAAAATATGCAACTTAACAAACACTGAAAATCAAGAGAACTTGTACTTTGCTCAAATCTAATTTGCTCAACTTTTACTTTAAATTGAATAAATGGCACAGTGAGTTGTCTTTACTTTCAATGCAACAAGGAAATACACAATAAAATGATAAAATGGACTCAATAAACTTGTGCAAAAATTAAAACAGACACACAATTCACTGAAATAAAAAAATAAAATGACAGACAGAATAAAATACTATGCACAGAACAGAGCATAAGAAACTGCCCTGTAATAAACTGTAGCAATATATCAAATAATTGCTAATCAAAAAAAGTATTGCACAACACTGCATAAAATTTTCTGCAAGAAAAAACTTTAATAGCAACACAATATTTGCACAAGAATTATTGCAAAATGAGTCAATGTGCAATAATAAAAATTATAACACACAAGAAAAGAAATATATCAAGGAATGAACACTTTAACTCTTAACTGCACTTAAACAACACTTAACAAGCAAAAGAACAATTTACTTTAAGAGGAGAACTTAAAAATTGCACTAAGAGTGAATTTGTTCAATAAAACATGAAAAATAATAGGTGCAAAAAACACACAACAAAAGGAACACAACACTTACAGTGATGCAGAACACAACACATCAACATAAACACAGTACTAGAATTTTCTTGCAATGAAACTTGAAGTGTTAAAAATTTTGTAAAAATTTATTTCTTGCTTGGACTTTAATAATAGCACTATTGTCTGTGGAAATAAGACAAATTAGACACTGGCTGAATAAAAAGAATATGAACACAAGAATGTTCAACACACAGGGAACAAAACAAAAATACACAAATGCTAGGAAGAAAAAATAACAGACAACACTGAGTTGTGATGCAGAATATGAGGTGAAAAATTACTGAATTAATTCACTGGAATACTGAGAACACAAGGTGGTTCTGAAGTGTTAACACAAGTTCTATATTGCTCATATGTTGCACACACAACTAAGGAAAAACACTAAGTACTTACTTCAAGTATATAAAAAAAAAGAAACACAACACAACAGACAAAATAATGCACGAAAATTAACACTGAATTAAGAGATTAAAAGAAATTAATGCAATCAGTACATGATAAACACTGAGTCTGATCAAGAGTCACTGAATGTCACTAAGAGAAAAAAAATCACTGGGAACACAAAAGAAATGTCTCAACACTCGCAAATGTCTCTAAAAAAAAAATATTATCGCTGTAACAACTTGAAGAATGAGATTGATGGATTGTTTATATGGTCTTGCTGCTGTCCTCTGCACAGATGATCGTAGAATTGCGCTTAAATCGGCGAAGACAAACACACAGGAGGCTTTTTAAAGGTGGCGCGACATGCTCTAGCTCTTGACCCCCTATGTGGTCCTTAAAATATGGTGCTACAACCCTAGCAGTGCACCAAAACACTGATGAGGTAGGTGAGTTTGTAATGGCTGACTGTAGTTGGGTTTGTGGGTAACGGATCTGAGACCGGCAATGGTGCGGCACGTGATCGTGAGTAGCTGGGCTTATGGGTTGAACGTCGTAAGCCTCACTGAGAACACCCACACTGCCGCGAAGATAATTCTAAGCCGGCTGGCTTAAAATAAACCCACGAAATACTATAACACCACAAGGACGAAAAAAGAGCACTCAGAATGCTTGGAGCTTGAATCACAAGCGATGAAGACTACTCACGTGGCTTGCTTGAGTACTGGGGTAAGACACCGGGTTAGTTGCTAGCTGGCTTATCTTAACCCTTCACACAGAATAGCTTGATAACTTCACACGATGAGCACAGCAGGGGTGGAAGCTGGCTTGGCAGGCAAAATAATTGGATGGAGTAGACTAGGCTGGACTGGACTCGGTTGTTCTGACTCCCCCACCACAGACTGGAAGCTGGCTTATTTTGCAAACTCGGGTCAACCCCTCGGGAGTGATGCAAAAAAAGCAGATAAAACACTAATACAAAGAGACTGACCAGTGAATAATGTAGAAGCTGGTAGAGTAGCTGGCTTGAGGTAGCTGACTTGAGGTAGCTGGCTGGGGTGAATCTCGGTAGTCGGTAGGCCTACTGGTGACACGAAATGGCCGTCTTGCTGGTCGAAAATTTATCTCCAGAAATCGCTGTAATCGTCAGAATTACAGGCCCTCCGCTGGCACCATTTATCGTAAGGGGTTCTTAAATGGAGATATCGCAGGTTGAAAGTAGACACACTTGTAGGATGGTAACTATATTGTCAGACTGAGATGAGGGATGGAGCCCCAGCTGCCTTGCCTGTCTACGCCTGGATGGTCTGCCGCCGAGTGAGGCCGGGACAGAGGGATGAGCCCCCATGTGTGCATCCCGTGACGTCACACAAAGCCACAGGCCTACAAGGGGTCTCGTGTCTAAAGCACATGGATGATACTAATGCTATGCTATATCATACAGGGAATACAGGGATCAGCAACTATGCTGACACCAGGAGGTTGGGATCTAGCAGGTGGCTGGAGTCTAGCAGGTGACTGGAGTTTGCAGGTGGCTGGAATCTAGCAGGTGGTTGGAGTCCAGCAGGTGACTGAAGTCTAGCAGGTGGCTGGAGTCTAGAAGGTGACTGGAGTCTAGCAGCTTGTTGGAGTCTAGCAGGTGGCTGGAGTCTAGCAGGTGACTGGAGTTTGCAGGTGGCTGGAATCTAGCAGGTGGTTGGAGTCCAGCAGGTGACTGAAGTCTAGCAGGTGGCTGAAGTCTACAGGTGACTGTAGCCTCATAGGTGGCTGGAGTCTAGCAGCTGGCTGGAGCCTAGCACCTGGATGAATCCTAGCAGCTGGCTGGAATCTAATAGATGGCTGAAGTCTAGCAGGTTCCAAGAGACTAGCTGCTTGCTGGATTCTAGCAGATGGGTGGAGTCTATCAACTGCCTTCAGTCTAGCAGCTAATTGGAGTCTAACAGCTGGCTGAAGTGTAGCAGCTGGCGGGAATTTCCATGTCACTGGAGTCTACAGGTGACTGTAGTCTGGGAGGTAGCTGAAGTCTAGCACGAGGCAGGAGTCTAGAAGGTGGATGAACTCAACCTGGTAGTTGGAGTCCAGCAGGTGGTTGGAGCCTATCAGCTGGCTGGAGTCTAGTAGGTGGCTAGAGTCTCGAAGGTGGCTGGAGTCCAGCAGGTGGCTGGAGTCTAGCAGGTGGTTGTAGTCTAGCAGGTGACTGGAGACCAGCAGGTGTCTTGAGTCAGGCAGGTGGCTGTAGTATAGCAGGTGGCTGGAGTCTTGCAGGTGGTTGGATTGTAGCAGGTGGCTAGAGTCTAGCAGCTGGCTCGAGTTTGCAGGTGGCTGGAGTCTAGGAGGTGGTTGGAGTCTAGCAGGTGGCTGGAGTCTAGCAGCTTACTAGAGTCTAGCAGATTGTTCCAGTCTAGCAGGTGACTGGAGTCTAGCAGGAGGCTGGAGTCTAGCAGGTGGTTGGATTGTAGCAGGTGACTGGAGCTAGCAGCTGCCTGAAGTCTAGCAGATGATTGGATTCTAGCATGTAGCTTGAGTCTAGCAGGTGGCGGGAGTTCAGCAGGTGACTGAAGTCTAGCAGCTGCTTGAAGTTTAGCAGCTGGTTGGAGTCCAGTAGGTGACTGAAGTCTAGCAGCTGCTTGAAGTCTAGCAGCTGGTTGGAGTCCAGCAGGTGACTGAAATCTAGCATCCCTGCCTCAAACCTCGTTTCATTCCAATTAAATTCCCTAACTTGCCGTTTATCTGTACCCTAAACATAGCCTGCTCATACAAAACCATCGTCCAACTTACAATTTCCTTCCCGAATCCTTTCCACCACATGAACTTCCATAAAGCCTCACGCTCCACACAATCGTATGCCACGTGCCAGTCCAAAGCCAGTATCTCCCTGCATTACCCTTTCCGCTTTCGTCAATGAACCTGCGTATAATACCTTGCCCCACACACATTGATCTTCCGGGTACCCCATATTGCCCTTCATCCAATACCTTCTCTAACACCCTTTTAATTCTATTACCTAACATTTTCGCAAATATTTTATAATCACCACACATTAATGATATCGACCTATAATTTTGGACACAGTTCCCCGTAGCCTTTTTTGGAATCAAAACCACAACACCTGTTCTTTGTTGTTCCCCGAGTCTTCCACTTGTTTTCATTTCGTTAAATAATACCACTAGAAAGTCGCGTAGGCATTCCCAGTTTTCCTTATAGAAATCACAAGGGATACCATCGATCCCCGGTGATTTCCCAGCACTCATACTCTACCGCTAGCCTAACCTCATCCTCACTTATGCATCCATTCAAATTCATGCGATCCTTATTCTCTAAATCACAACATACCAATTCACCCTTTTTTTCTAGCACCTTTTTAGAGATCCCCACATTTTCATATTGCGATTCATACCATTTATCCACATAGCAACTCATTCCCTCAGTTGTCGTAATGTACTGTCCCCTGCTATACGCCCCCATTTGCTCGTGCACTTCCAATCCCATTAATTCTGTAGCCCTTCTGCATTTGCCCTGCTCCCGCAGGACAACCGCCGAAGGATGATCTCCCCATAATACCTCATTTATGCCACTCGCTATCCACGCCGCATCAAAATTACGATTATGAATATCCCCCTATCATGCGCTTTAAGTTTTCAATTTCCGCCACCGGGTACACCCCCGTACCATTCATATAACATTCCTGCAGTTGGCTTTCCAGATAATACAAAGTTCCTCGTTGCATTTTCCGTTCCTCTACCCCACTCTTCTGATAGAAGTCCCTCACCTTCCTCTTGCCAACCGTGTCCCACCACTCAATAATATCACTCCCTACCCTACAGTTATCCCACCATTCCTTCCATTCACTCGCAAAAGATTCCCTCACGCTCCTTTTATGCATGAACCCAACATTCATTTTCCAGAAACCCCTGTACCGCCTCGGTAATCCCTCCCTATCCACGTCCACCATGACTCCTCTATGGTCAGAGAAACTCACATTTAGAACACAAACGGTTCGAACCATGACTCCCCTAGAAACATATATGTGGTCCAATCGCACAGCATACTCCCTCCTAATGAACGTATACACACTCCTCCCAACCTCATCCCCCCCCCACATCAATGACATTCACACCCCGCAGCAAGTCCCCTAAAAAAAAAAAAACGAAAAAAACCCTTCCCCTAGGTTCGACATCCTTGCGGCGATCAAGACAATTCCAATCCCTCCCGATGATCGTGACGGCTGGCAGTGACCTTAAATGATACACCAAAACATCCCTAAAAAAAATTTTTTTTTATTCACATATCACTTTCTGCTGGCCCATAGACACCGATGAATCCCACCTGCACCCCACCCTATGCCCCTACCACCCGCACCACCCTCCCCTCCTCCCCAACCTCACAGGTGTGTAAAGAAAACTGGCTGGCCTCTTTTATTAACACTGCCACACCTCCTTTCAATCTGCTAGAACAGCCAATGTACACTACATATTCAGGAATTATCAACTCCCCGAGAGATTTGTGATTGTGTTCCTGTAAAAACACAATGTCAAGAACATGTTTCCTCAATAATGCCACCAGACAGTTACACTTGTCTGATTTCAAACCATTAACATTTAGAGTAATACACCTGAAGATTTCATTGATGGTTTACCCTTAGATATCTTAACACTCTTAACACCTTTGTGATTCTCTCCACGTCTTTCCCCACGTCCTCCTACGCCTTCCTCTCTGCCTTGCTGAACATTTTTGGATCCGCCCGCTCCTCTACGGGTCTCATCATGCCATGCCTTTTTCCCAGATCTTTGTCCGGGAGTTAGAACGTCGTCACTATCTGTCGTCACCGCAGCCCTTTTGCGACAGCTACGATCGATGATCATATCAACTTCGGATCTATCATCCCTGTGTACCTCTACAGTCACAACCTGTTGTTCTACAGTCGACTCTGTGACACCTCCCTCTCCCTCTTGTACATGTACATCCTCCAGCCCACCCTGGAGTCCATCAGCTGTCGAAGCTTCCAACAAAACGTTTAAAGCCTCTTGGATGGATGCCTCCATGTCATCCTGGGTGGGTGCGTATGTATCCTCCAGCGTCGCCGACACCACGCCTACGTCCTCCTCCACACCCGTTAGAGTTACACAGGCAGGTGACTCCTCTGTCTCCCCCTCGACCTCCTCACTCGACAGTTTCCCACGCTGTGTGGGCCCCAGCATATGACTGCTGTGCTGCTGTCACCACCGTCTTCGTTGCGACCTCTGGTCGTCCACGCCTCGTCGGACATTGTGCTGCAATGTGGCCATACACCCCACAGAGTCTGCATGTGCGCCTTTGACCCGAATATGTTACATACACTTGCGTGCGAAAGTCCTCCATTACCACATACTACGGTATCGGGTGCTTAAGAGACATTTTCAAAGAAAACGACCCTTCTGGCATGCCAACAAGGGGGCCGTCACGCCAGCGTCCCAGCGCTGCCAGATGCACGGTGCCGTAACGGTCAAATACGTTACTTAAATTGTTTTCGTCCTCTTCAAAGGGTACGTTGCACACCTTCTCCAATGTGTAAACACGGGAGACATCTCGAAGGTGGACGGTAACACCAGGGTTAACGGTCTTTATCACATCCTGGTATTTAGCAACCATATTCTCATAGGTGCAGCCTTGTCTGAATTTGACGAATAACCTCGTATTGCCATTTAATGCTACACCGTAAAGGTCTTCATTGGCAATTCCATAGGTATCTCTCAGGATCGCCGTCAGCAGAATATGAGTATTCTGACTATTAAATAAGCCAGTCACTAAATCAAGACAGACAGTGTTGACACGCCTGCATCCCCCTTCTGCCACTGTGAGTAGACTGGTGAAAACTGTGCAGAGACTAGACGAATCAGGAGCTACTGCGCAGCCTGTCAGCACGGCCCGAGAGCAATGTGGACAATGTGGGGTATATTAATTAGGGAGGTGAGCCCGTTTGCTTTGCAGAGAAGTGAGGGGGGGAGGGGGAAGGGTGTTGCACGTTGATAGTTGGTGGATGGGAAAATGTGTGGCCTTTATTTGTGTATATGCGCCTGCAGAGAATAACGTACAGGTGAAGCAGGAGTTTGTGTGTGAGGACCTTGTGTTTTTTTTTCTGTGCATTACCGGAGGTGGCAATAGTAGGAGGTGATTGGAACTGCGTTATTAGGAGGGCTGATGTGGAACCAAAAGGGGCAGGCTATGTGTCGGTGACCCTAAGAGATTTATTGAGGGATATTAGGTTAAGGGACGCGTTCGAGGGGAGCCGTGGGAGACAGAGCATACATTTGTTAGGAGAGGGTATGCAGCGAGGTTAGATAGAGTGTATCTTTCTCACGGGGTTGTAGTGCGATCTTTCAAAACTGTTGAAGTAGCATGGTCGGATCATAGAGCAGTGTTGGTGGAGGTTGTGTGGGAGGCACTTGCAGAAATATACAGGAGTTACTGGAAATTAAATTTAAGTGCATTGAGTGATGAGGAGGGGTTAGAGAGATTTTCTGTCCTATGGAAGGAGCTTAGCGAGGAGGCACAGGGAGTGGAAGATGTCGTACAATGGTGGGATTGTGTACCCAAAGGGAAAAGGTTTAGGAAATATTATGTGGGGGTAGGCAAACGTATAAATGATTTAAAATATGGACTTTCAAATTATTTAGAGGACAGGTTAAGGGGTTGTTATGGGAATGGGGCTGTGGGGGGCAACTATCCAATGGATGAAATTGTCGAGGTCAAGGGGAGACTGAGGGACTTGCAAAATGAGAGGTTTCAAGCAGTAAGGGTGCAGGCAGGGGTAGAGGAGGTGCTTTGGGGAGACAAGCCTTCGGCATGTGTGTTGCGACGTCAAAAACAAAAACAGCAGGTTACAGCTATTCCGAGGTTAGAGGTACATGAGATGGCGGGGGGTTATAGAATGGGTCAGGAGATACTAACTACGAAAGGAATGTGTGCGTATGCAGATAAATGGTATGAAGGGTATTGGACAAGCGGGAAGGTGGGGAATGTGGCTTTAGAGGTGTGTGAGTAAGTGATGTGTAATTTAGGGAATAGTGATAGAAAGGCTTTAAGGGGGGGGGGGTAATAACGGAAGAGGAAATAGAGTTGGCTTTAAGGGGAATGAGGAAGGGCAAAGCACTAGGAATAGACGGTCTCCCAGCTGAATTTTATCTCCAACATTGGGAGGTGATAAGGGGTTTCATGGGTAGGTTATTTAATCAGATGAAGGAGAAGGGTGTGACGGGGCACAGGAAAGCAACAGCAGTTGTAGTGTTGGTCCAGAAGGGTAAGGGGCAGCACACCCTCAAGGAGTACCGTGACATATCTCTGTTATGTGCTGATTATAAGTTGTTCGCTAAAGTCTTGGGAACTCGGTTTAAATGTGTGGTAGGGAGAGTGGTTTCGAAAACGCAGTATGCTTTGCCTGGAAGGTCGATGATTGAAGGTCATGGAATACTGAGAAGTTTTTGTGGAGTCAAAAGGGGGGGAAGGGAGGGCGGCGTTGTTGGCCTTAGACTGGCAGGGGGCCTATGACAGGGTGGAAATGGGAGCATTGGGAGCTATACTTAGGAGGCAGGGTTATGGGGAAGAAATAGTTAATTGGGTAACCACGTTGTACAATGGAGCTAAGATGAGGGTACAGATTAATGGATGCTTGGGCGAGAAGATTGTAATGGGTAGGGGACTTTGGCAGGGGTGTCCCATGTCACAAATGTTGTTTGCGTGCATTCAGGACCCCTTCTATAGAATGGTTGAACGTTGTGTATGTGACACGAGTGGAGGTGTGGGGGAGGTCGGGAAAGTGTGGCCTGGAATAATAGTAGACAATACAACAGTCCTGGTTCGAGAGGGGATGGCGTTGGGGGTTATGGATGATGTTGTGCAACTGTTTGGAAATGCAACAGGGATGCAGGTAAATAGCGAGAAGTCAATGATCATTGGGTTGGGTGATTGGGTGGAGGGGGGGGAGATGTAACGTTATGAGGAAACAAACGGTGTCTTTAAAAATTTGTAGTATCACCTATAAGGATGACTTGGACGCTGCTCGAGAGGAAAACTCAAATAGATTAATGGAATGGATTCAGGGGCGTCTGGGTGCATTGCGACCTCATCATCTGACTCTCGTGCAACGAGTGATTGTTATAAATGTATTATTGTATAGTAAAGTTTGGCACATAGCAGCCGTGTTCCCATTAACAGGGACGGCGATTGTGGGAATTCTGAGACGAGTGTTTAACTTTTTGTGGGGTTCAAGGTGCGATTGACTGCGGAAAGAGGTTGTAATGTTACCTGTGCGCCAGGGTGGGTTGGGGTTGATGGATCTGAGAAGGAGGATTAAACGAGTGTTTCTTAAAGGGGAGGTTTTGCGCGAAGGTGTGAGTGGAGGGCAGCTGAGAAAAGTACATGATAGGTTGGGTAAGTTGTATGGTGGTGTGGAGTTGAGGGAATGTGAAACTGTTTTGAGGGCTTTGATGTTGGTTAGAGAACCCAGGAAAATTCGAATAGGGGTTTTGTGTAGGCTGCTTGCAGAAAGGATTGGTGTACCAGTTGAGGGATTGTTCCCCATGTATGCATGGAAGAGTATTTGGTATAGGTTTAGCAAGTTGAAGTTAAAGTCTAGGGTAAGGGAGGTAACGTATCGTTTTCTGCATGGCATACTACCGTCGGGGGAGGTACTAAGAACCAGAGGGGTAATTGTGGGTGGGAGGTGTGGAATCTGTGGGGAGGATGAGACGGCGTTCCATGCAGTATACTTTTGTGAGGGACTGGAGGGTGTTAGGTATTGGTTAAGTAGAGTTGTACAGGAGGTGGGGGGCCGCGGGGAGTCGGTTCTGCGTGCACTAAGCCTAGATGTGGGAGGGTTCAATGAGTGTCACAAGAGCTTTGGATTATATAATAGTGGCTTATATATACATATATATATCGTGGGTGATGAGGGGAAGGGGGGATTGTGAGGTGCGGAGGCGGGTACTAGCGGTACGGTTTATCGTACGATGTGTCGTAATAGAGAACTGTATGGGAGGAGGTGGGAAAAGGATTTTTCGGAAGGTTATAGAATGTTAACGTTAGGGTTTCTCGTGAATCTACGACTTGGGCTGAGTGAGTAAGGGGTGGGGGTTTGGGGATTACATATGAGAAATGGGAATTCAGGGGGACAAAGTGGGGTCGCCTCCTGGGGAGGGGTGAGAGTGAGGTGTATGTGGGAATAGAAGGTGTAGATGTGTGGCATAGGTGTATGTAGCATGCAAATGGGCACAGAAAGCAAAGTTGATATCAATTAATTACATAGTAACGAATGAAGAATTCTGTGTTTGATGTGTCAGGGTCGTCATGACCTTCTTCATGTATTAAGTGTGAATGGTGTCAAGATTATAGGTGTAAGACCTTGAAGAGCTTTTGGGTTTATGTAGAGTGTACGTTTATAGCCTTTATTGGGCATATTTCATGTGCGATAATCGTATCACAATGAGAGTTTTTTTAAATTGTTATGTTGTTTGTGTTTAGTGTTGGGGTTTTTAGCGAGTGTACTGACTTTCTTTTAGTATTTATATATTGTGCTCATCCAGTTGATGAGAGATGGTAGGCTAATGACTTCCATAAATTTGTAAGCCTCGCTAAAAACTTTGTAATGGGAGAGTATGGTTTAGTCTCTTACTTAATAAAATGTGTCAGCCGGTGGAAGAGGGTGTATTAATATTTATTTGCATTGTCTGCATCGCTCTTGGGCCGTGTAGACCCCCTTGCCTGACACTCCTCAGTAACCTGACAGCAGTGGTACGAGGAGGTGTTGTGTCTGTTGACACCACATGGAAAATTACTGGTGTTTAAGATGGCGGTTTGTCATCGTAGACACATTATACTATTGGTATTGAACTGCTTCGAGGTGCATTACACCTAGTTCAGCTCAGATACTCTTACCCAAGATAATCTAGGAGACATATGGCATTCAAGACGGTGAATTGTATGGTTAACGTTGAATGGAGTGCATAGAATACTTGTGAAACTGCTTGCAGCGACAGTTTATGAATTTTTTTTTTTATATTTTATTTAAAACCAATACAGTTTAACATAAAAATAAAGAAACAGTATGGAACCTAATCAAATTAACTGACAAACGGATTGTACCTACATGCTCGCAAGATATTACAACAAAAACTTACATCAAGAACATAACTAAAAACAAAATTACATGTCACAGGGTCATGAATTGACATATATACAAAACCTTGCATATATATAAATTGTACATATAAATGACATCTGACAAAGGTTCAATACACTTGAACATAAAATATACAAAGAAGTTATATCAGTTAAATCCCATCCTTCACATTAATCAAAAAACCAAAACCTAACATCATAATCTGACTAGAAATCTTACATACTTATCCCTAACAATACCAGCTGAACATATCCCAACATACAAATAAACAGAAAAAGAATACAGCTTAGAACACAATAACAAGCTCTATACTGTTACAATACACCCAATACAAATTTCAGACAAATGGACTACGTCACTAAACTGTCTAGATATGTCTGTATACCATACAGACTAAAACTTAACATCAAGAACTTGCATGAACACCAAACCGGTATCAGGGTACAGACCATATTATAAACTTAAAAAGAATCAATCATGCATATATAAAGTATTACATAACGTCTGACCCATGACAAAGGCTCAATACAATAGAAAGAGATATATATTTATATATATACACATACACACCCACACACCCACACCCACATCCACACACACACCCACACGTACACAAAAATTTTCACAAAATCACATTAATTAATCAGATGCACTGTATGCAGAATGCAAAACAGTATATAAGTATATCTCATCGTGCAAAAACCCAGCACGTAACATAAATACAAACTAAAACACACTTCATGTCGCAAATAACTTATTTCTCAAGAATCATGTTATACAAGACTGATACACATCATAATTATACATAAAAAATCTACTATATTATACCTACATTCTGAAAAGTGTTATATCTACCATAACGAGACCTTGAGCTCTACATCCACACTTGGATGCCATAAAGTCCCAATGAAAACCAGGAAACCATTCCAAACCCACATTCACAACACTCTCACGACCCCCCCCCCAGGGAGGCGAGCCCGCTGTTGCCCCCTGACTCCCTCCAACCTATGAAAACCCCTTCACTCACTCATATCCAATCACAGATTTACGAGAATCCCTAACGTTAGCATTCTATACCCCTCTGAGAAAGCCTGATCCCACCTCCTCCCATACAAATCTCTGTTACGACACCTCGTACTATAGAACGTTACCGCAAGAACCTTTCTTCTCTCCTCACTATCCCCTCTCCCCCTCATCACCCACGACATATATATATAAATCTACCATGATATAATCTAAAGCTTCTTATGACACCTCGTCTCTAACCCACCCATATCTAGACTTAGAGCACGCAAAACCGACACCCCACGGCCCCCCACCCTCTGTACCACCTACTTAACCAGCACCTAACCTCCTCTAGCCCTTCACAAAAGTAAACTACATGGAACGCTGTCTCATCCCCTCCACAGATACCACACCCCCCACCCTCTACAACCTGTCTGTTTCGTAATATCTCACCAGACGGAAGGATCCCATGCAGAAACGAAACAATCACCCTCACGCGCCCGAGGTTTTAACTTCAATTTACTAAATCTAAACCAAATACTCTTCCACGCATACATGGGGAACAAATCCTCAACTGGGACAACGACCTACCTACAATAACCTACACAAAACCCTTATACGACCTTTCTCAGTTCCCTAACCAACATCACAGCCCTCAAAACTATTTCACATTCCCTCAACTCCATTCCTCGATACCACATTACCCAGCCTGTCGTGTATCCTTCCCAAACGCCCCGCGTTCACACCCTCACGCAACAACTTCCCATTTAATAAACACACATTTAGCCCTCCGTCTCAAATCCAACAACCCCAACCCACCCTGACTTACAGGTAACATTACAACCTCCCTCCATAACCAATCACATCGTGAACCCCATAAAAATTGTACCCCGTCTTAGTATCCCCGCAATCGCTGTCCCTGTAATTGGGAACACAGCTGCAACATACCAAACCTTACTATACAATAAAATGTTCACGACTATCACTCGCTGTATCAGAGTTAGGTGCTGGGGTCTCAGAACACCTAGACGCCCCACGATCCTTTCCAATAACCTATCCGAATTTTCCTCCCCGCCGCAACCATGTCATCCCTATAAATAATACCACAAATCTTTAAAGACACCGCCCATTCTTTAACAACATTACATCTCCCCCCCACACCCCCCACCCAAGAACCCAACCCCATGCACCTTGACTTCGCACTATTTACTGCATACCCGTGGCACTTCCAAATAATTGCACCACCTCGTCCAACACTCTCATTGACATCCCTGCACGAATGAGAACAGTGGTGTCGTCAACATATCCAATTAACCCCGGCCAGGCCCTCCCACCCCCCACACTTCCCTCACATGGCGTACATAAGCTACGGTCAACCATTCTATAAAAGGGGTCCTGGAAACACGCAAACAATATTTGGGACATGGGCATCCCTGTCTAAGGCCTCTTCCCATTGCAATTTCCCTCCCATACACCCCATTAATCTGTATCCTCATTTTCGCCCCCTTGTACAACGTATTTACCCACTCGACTATTTCCTCCCCAAAACCCTGTCTCCTAAGTATAACCTGCAAAGCTCCCCTTTCCACTTTATCATATGCTCCCTGCCAGTCTAGAGCCAACAAAGCCGCCCCTCCACCCCACCCTTAGCTTCCACAAAACTTCTCAGTATCCCATGTCCTTCAATCATCGACCTTCCCGGCAACCCGAACTGAGATTTTGACACCACCCTCTCCACTACACATTTGAACCTATTACCTAAAATTTTTGCAAACACCTTATAGTCTGCACACATCAGTGATATGGCTCGGTACTCCCGAAGGGTGGGCTGCCCCTTGACCTTCGGGACCAACACTACTACTGCTGTTTCCTGCTTCTCCCCCAACTTACCCTTCTCCTTCATACTATTAAATAACCTAACTATACATTCCTTTATCAACGCCCAATGTTGTAAATAAAATTCTACCGGGAGACCATCAATACCGGGAGCTTTCCCCTTCCTCATTCCCCTTAACGCATTCTCTATTTCCTCTGCCGTAATCGTCCCACCTAAAGCCTTTCGATCACTATTTCCTAAATTACACGTCACATACGTACACACCTTGTCCAATGCCCCGTCACCCACCCCCCCACTGTTCCAGTACTTCTCGTACCAAGCCTCCGCATACGCACACATCCCCTTCGTGGTTCGTATCTCCTGCCCTACTCTATAATTCCCAACCATCTCTGTTACCTCTAAACATGGTATAGCCGTCAGCGCCTGCCTTTGCTTTTGATGCCGCAAAACACACGCTGACGGCTTGTCGCCCCAAAGCACTTCCTCCACCCCTGCCTGCATCCTTACAGCTTGAAACCTTTCATTTTGCAACACCCTCAACCTCCCCTTTATTTCAGCTATTTCATCCATAGGAAAATTATTCCCACCCACCCCCCTCCCATACCAACCTCTCTAACCTATCCTCTAAATAGTTTAGCAGTCCATATTTTAAATTATAATACGTTTTCCTTCTCTCACATAAAACTTTCTAATCCTTTCCTTTGCGACACTATCCCACCATGTCACAATGTCATCCACTCCCTGTTCTTCCACACTAAGCTCCCTCCATAGGACTGAAAACCCCTCCAACCCCTCCTCATCACCTAACACACTTATATTTAATTTCCAATAACTTCTATATATGTCCGCGAGCGTCCCCCACCCAACCTCCACCACCACTGCCCTATGATCTGACATTGTAGCCTCACAGTACTGAAAGATTTCACGTCCCACCCTGAGAAAGGTACACTCTATCTAGTCCGCAGCATAACCACTCCTAACAAACGTATATTCAGTCTCCCACACCGCTCCCCCAAAGGCATCACGTAACCTAACATCCCTTAATAAATCCCTAAGAGCCACAGACATATATCCAGCCCCTCTTGGGTCCACATCAGCCACCCTGATTACACTATTCCAGTCCCCACCAACTATCGCCACCTCTGGCAGTGCACTTAAGAAAAACCACAAGATCCTCACACACAAAATCATTCTTTACCTTTATGTTATTTTCTGCCGGCGCATACACACTCACAAAAGACACACGCTTACCCATCCACACGCAACACCCTCCCTCCCCCTCCTCCCTCGCTTCTCTGCAAAACAAACAGGCTCGTCTCCCTTATTAAAATTCCCACACCACCTTTTAGACGGGGAGATGGCAGGGTAACTACCCGAAATCCTGCCACCTCCAACACCCTACCCTCTTTGAAATTGTGCTCCTGCAGGAACACAACATCCACTCTAGATTTATTCAGAAAATTACGAAACCAATCTCTCTTCATACTGCTACATAACCCATTAACATTTACAGACATACACCTAAGGCCTATTAAAGTTTCCACCCCTGCTTCCTCTCATCACTCTTTACAACTCCAGAGCTTGAATTTACGTTCAACACCTTCAGAGTGCTCTCTTTCCCTCCCCCCTTCTTCCGGTGCCTCCTATCATGGCTACCACCACCTACACCACTACCTTCACACTTCACCTCAGTCTGTTTCCCAGGCCTTTGTGCAGGCGTAAGGACGTCATCAGAATCTGATGTAGCCGCCCTCTTTCTCGTGACAGTCATGTTACACATATCTTGATCAGATGTTACCTCTCGATGAACCTCCACCTCCACCTGAGAATGGTGTAATGAGTCAATGGACGACTCCAAACCACCATCACGTCCCAAATTATCATGTCTCAGACTTTCTGGAAGCGACGATTCTCCAATGACACCACGCTCAGATGTAACATCCCTCTCTGGTGGTGACAACGTCTTCAACACCTCCACCAATTCCTCCTCAATCTCAAGAACCTTCTCTTGTACTTGCTGCTCCTCCTTATCCACAGGAGACGACACCTGATCAGGCAGTTGGGGGCGGGACTCCAACTCACCACCAGTCCTGTGTGCCCGATCCACTATCTCGCTCCACAAAACACCACGCCCTCCATCCGATGTTTGTTCCTCACCTGCCACCTTTGAAGCAGGGGCTGCGACGTCCACCACAGGTCCAGGCACATGTCTTCGCTTGTCACAGGTCGCTGCTATGTGATCATACTCACCACATAGGCGGCACGTACGTCGTTGTCCTGGGTACATTACCTGCGTCCTGAAATCTTGTAGGTACACATAGGATGGTATTGGGTGCCTCAAAGTCATTTTGAGGTTGAAAGAACCCTCTGGAAAACCAGCATAGGCTCCTGCCGCCCACGTACCATGTTGAGCATAATGCACCGTCCCATACTTCTCAAAAACTTTCCTTATATCCGCCTCGTCCGCCTCAAAGGGAACGTTGCGTAACTTGATCCACGTATAATACCGTGAAACATCTATCATTCTTACAGTGACAGCTGGTGTGACGTTAAGACTCACGTCCTGAAACCTGGTGACTAACGATTCATAAACCGTTGCTTATAGCAGTTTGACGAAAATTCGTTGTCCTCCGTTCATTGCTACACCATACAAGTCACTATCTTGTACTCCATAAGTCTCCCGTATGATCTTTGGTAATAAGACTTGCGCAGAACTGGGCGTTATCGTTCCTTTAAGTAGCTCGATCCCTACAGTATTTATCCTTCGTCTCAGACTAACCGCCATCTTGACGATCACAGTGCACCTAAGTTGTCAGCCGAGGTGTGACAGCACCACTTCACACCACTGCAGCCAGGTAACTGACAAGGGCGCTCGCCTACAAACAGAGGGGTGCAGAGCACTACCGCACACTACCGTGGTCAGGCAGCAAATGTTGGGAGAGTATGGTTTAGTCTCTTACTTTATAAAATGTGCTCAGCCGGTGGAAGAGGGTTTATTAATATTTATTTGCATTGTCTGCATCGCTCTTGGGCCGTGTAGACCCCCTTGCCTGACACTCCTCAGTAACCTGACAGCAGTGGTACGAGGTGTTGTGTCTGTTGACACCACTGGAAAATTACTGGTGTTAAGATGGCGGTTTGTCATCGCAGACACATTAATACTATTGGTATTGAACTGCTTCGAGGTGCAATTACACCTAGTTCAGCTCAGATACTCTTACCCAAGATAATCTAGGAGACATATGGCATTCAAGACGGTGAATTGTATGGGTAACGTTGAATGGAGTGCATAGAATACTTGTGAAACTGCTTGCAGCGACAGTTTATGAATTGGTGGTTACGCGCTTTCAAGATGTGTGTTTTGACATTACGCCTGCTGTGCGTGTGAGACTGGTGGACGTGTCTCGATATTATTCATGGACAAAGTTGTGGAATGTCCCCTTTGAGACGAACGAACCTGACATCAGAAACGTATTTGAGAAATATGAGACCATGCATTCTGCCCAGCAGGGTAAGTGGTTGATGGGTGCCTACGAAGGTATGCCGGAAGGTACTTTCAGCCTTAAAATAACGTTGCAGCAACGCATACCATCATATGTGTATCTTCAAGATTTTAGGACACAGGTAATGGTTTTATATCCTGGACAACGGCGTACGTGTCGCATTTGTGGAGAATATGACCACATAGCGGCGGCATGCGAGAAGAACAGATGCGTGACCAAACCTGTGCAAGAAGAGTGATGAAGGTGAGCATCGATCTTCAGAGGAAGGGCGTGGTCGTTTGTGGAGTGAGAGGGTGGAACAGGCTTTTCGAAATGAGATTGAGTCCTCCCCTCAGCTCCCTGCACCTGAGTCGTTTCCAATACCATCTGCTGGATTGGTACCCCGACATGACGTGTTAAATATAGGGGAGGAATTTGACGAAGTTTTAGGGACCTTGTCACCACCTGTGGTGGAAGCTCCGTCTATGAATGACGTAGCTGGAGACTTTGAGTCCAGATTGTAAACAATATGAGACTCAGCGGAATGACGGCGGGACTGAGACATCGGGGGACTTCATACCTCATTGTAAAGTGGATGTTGAGGTACACAGTGAGGCTTCCTCAGACCTTGACATGGAGGATAAGAACGTTACGAGGAAACGAGCAGCTATGTCAGATTCAGATGACGTACTGACGGCAGCACAGAGGACTGGGAAGAGAAACTGAGAGGATGGGAGAGAGAAGGATGGAGAGGGAGGGGGGTTCATGTGGGACGCCATCGCAAGAAGGGAGGCAAATGGGAAGGTACTGTAAAAAAAATACCCATAGAAATAATTCAAGTGGTGAAAAACGAGAGGAGAAGAGGCAAATATAACAGGCCTTAGGAGAATGACTGCTAATGTTAAACGGTGATGTAATAGACTAAGAGAGATTGGTTAAACAATTTTCATAGCAAACATAGAGTTGATGTTATGTTCCTTAAAGAACACAAATTCAAAGGGGGGGAAGTGTTGGGGGTTGCGGTTATAAAGTACTGGCCCTCCAACATCCGTTTGATGGTGGTGAGGGTTTTTTAATAAAAGAGACGAGCCCGTTCGTATGCAGAGATGTGAGGGGGGGGGGGGGGGGTGTTGAGAGTGGATAGAACTTTGGGTGGGAAAGCGTGGACTTTGTAAGTGTGACGGCCCCCCCAAGAACCACGAAAGGGGCGAGAAAATTTTGTGTGTGAGGACCTTTTTATTTTTTGCGTCACTTCCAAAGTGTGATGTGGGGGGTGACTGGAACTGTCATCAGGCGACTGACGTCGAACCCAAAGGGGCTGGGCATGTGTCTGCACCTCTCAGAGATTTGTTGAGGGATGTTAAGTTACGTGATGTGTTTTGGGAAGGGGTGTGGGAAACAGAACATACTTTTATCAGAAGGGGATATGCTGCAAGGTTAGACAGAGTGTATATTTCCGAGGAGAAGTTGCAAAGTCTTTTAATTTTGGGTCGAGCCCTGTCTTGTCAAATCATAGGGCAGTAGTAGTGGAGGTAGGGTGGGGGGGGATGGCAGAATTTATCGGCCTTATTGGAAATTAAATATTAGTGTGTTAGGTGATGAGGAAGGTTTAGAGGGTTTTTCTATGCTGTGGAAAGAGCTTTCAAGGGAAGCTCAGGAGGTAGAAGACATTGTAACGTGGTGGGACTCGGTAGCAAAAGAAAGGATAAAATCCTTTTACGTGAGGGAGGGTAAACGTAAAACCCACTCTAAAAATATGGACTAGTAAAATATTTAGAGGATCGATTAAGAGGTTGTAATCGGCAAGGAAAGGTTGGGGTGTTTCCCCAAAGTGGACGATTTTGGGTAGACATAAAAGAGACTTGCGAACGTTGCATAATGAGCGGTTTCAAGTGGTGCGGGTGCAAGCAGGATTAGAAGAAGTTTTGTGGGGAGACAAGCCATCCGCGTGTGTGTTGTGGCAGCAAAAGCTAAAGCAGGCGCTGATGGCAATCCCGAGCTTGGAGGTACATGAGAGTATGGGAATCCATAGAGCAGGTCAAGTGAAAAGAAACACGAAAGCTATGAGTGCATATGCGGATATGTGGTATAAAAAATACTGGACTAGAAGTGATGTGGATGAAGTGGAATTAAATAGGGTGTGCTTATATGCCAAGTGCAATTTGGGCCATAGTGATAGGAAGGCTTTGGGTGGGGATATTACTGAGGAGGAAATTGAAATTGCTTTACACGAATGAGAAAGGGGCAAAGCCGGGCATTGATGGTATACCGGGGGAATTTTATTTACAGCATTGGGCGTTGATTGGGAAGTTCATGGTAAGTTTAAATTAAATTGTTAAAGGGAGAAGGGTACGTTAGGGAATAAGCAGAATACAGCAATTGTGGTGCTGGTCCGAAAGCAAAGGGCAGCCGGGACCTTGGGAAGTATGGGGCAATATCGTTGCTCTGTGCAGACTATAAGGGTTTTCACTAAAATTTTGGTAATAGGATGAAATGCGTGGTGGGAGGGTTGTTTCACCATCGCAGTTTGGGTTGCCGTGCAGGTCGATGTTAGAAGGTCACGGGATTTTAAGAAGTTTTATGGAGTCGAAGGGAGGGGGAAGGGGCGGCTTTACTGGCCTTAGACTGGCAAGCCGCCTAAGAAGAGTGGAAAAGGTGCACTGCAAAAGTATACTTAGGAGACAGGTTACGGTGAAGAAATAGTTGGATGGGTAAACACGCTGTATAAGGGAGCAAAGATGAGAGTACAAATAAATGTGTGTATGGGGACGGACTTTGAGATGGGTAGAGGTTTACGACAAGGGTGCCCTATGTCACAGATCTTATTTGCGTGTTTTCAGGATCCCTTTTACAGGATGGTTGAGAGAGTCAATTCCCGGGGTGAGTGGGGGTAGGGGAAGGGAGATGTTGGCCGGCATTAATAGGTTATGTGGATGATATGACTGTTTTGGTGTGTGAATGGATGTCTATGAAAGTGTTGGAAGATGTTGTGCATGTGTTTGAACGAGCCATGGGTATGAAGGTAAACAGTGAAAAGTCAATGATCATGGGGTTGGGTACCAGGAAAGGGGGAGGAATGGTGAGCTGTAACATGGTTAACACAACTGCGATGTCATTAAAGATTTGTGGTATTATTTTAGAGACGATTGGATGTGGCGCGGGAGGAAAATTCAGTAAGAACGTTGGAAAAGGTCATTGGTCGTTGGGTGTTTTGAGGCCCCAACAACTCACTCTGGCCAACGTGTGATCGTTGTTAACGTTTTATTTTATAGTAAGGTGTGGCACGTTGCGGCTGTATTCCCAATTACAGGGACATCGATCAATGGATGTTAAGACGAGTATTTACCTTTTTGTGGGAATCGAGGTGTGACTGCTTAAAACGTGAGGTTGTTATGTTACCTGTTCCGTCGAGGAGGTTTGGGATTGTTGGACTTAAAGCGTAGGGTAAAATGTGTTTTTTTAAAGTGGGAGGTTTTGGGGGTGTGGTGTGATGGCGGGAAATATGGAGCAGGTTTTTATGAGGTTGAAAAAGTGGTATGGGGGAATGGAATTGAGGGAATGTGAGATTGTACTACGGGCTTTGTTGATGGGTAAGGGAACGGAAAAACATTTTGTATAAGGGTTTTAAGTAGGTTACTGCGGGGTTTCGTGCGCAGCTCCAGTAGAAGGTTTTTTCCCCCTTTCCCTTTGGAAAAATTTTGGGCTAGATTTATAAGCTGAAAACGGCGTGGGGTGCGTAAAGTCATTTCCTTTTTTTACATGGTATTCCGTCAGGGGCAATAAACGATCCAGAAGATCGGGGAAGGTGCGGTGGGGGTTTTGATGGGAGAAACAGGGTTTTTTCCATTTTGTCTATTTTTGCGAAGGTTTTGAAGATGTCGGGGGTTGGTTAGGTAGGTGGTACAGAGGGTGGGGGAGGGGGGCAGGTCCTGCCGCGTTAAAGTTCGCAAAGGAATTTAACCCGGAAATTAACGAGCTTTAAACTACATAATCGTGGGTTTCATTTATATTTTTGGGGGAATGAGGGGGAAAGGGTAAGTGAGGGAGAAGGGCGTGTCCTTGCAATAACGTTTATCGTACAATGTGTAGGGAAAGGGAAATTTTATGGGATGAGGTGGGGAAGGGTTTTTCGGATGGGTTTAAATTTTTGAAAAATATTCGGCAGCCGGGGGTTTTTCGTGTAGGGGAGTGGGCAATAGCTGGCTCTCTCTTGGGGGGGGTGTGTTCGTGAATATGATTTTGGCTAGATGTTTCTATTTTATGGATGTGTGTTTTTTGATTCTGGGTTAGGGTACTTACTTTTCCTTTTTTTGTACAAATGACGTGGGCCTTACAGTATTTTTTGTGTTTTTGAAGCTTTCCTTTTTTGTAAAGACTTTTTTTTTGATCACAAGTTTTTTTTATATTTTTTTTTTGATTTTTTTTATAGGGCCAATATTTGGGGGTTTTCAAAAACCGCATACATATATCTTTTTTATCCCTTCCCTGTTTCTGTTTACTATCTGTGAGTCACCAAAATATTTAAAAAAAATAACAAGTGTAATTTTTTTTTTATTTTTTTTAAAACCCAATACAGTATACATAAAAAAAATAAAAGGAAACGGGATGGGTTTCAACCGAAGTTCGGCCATTACAAAGAAAACCCCAAAACCAAATAAACAACACAAAAGGATGGGACCTATGTATTTGCAAGATAAGTGTATAACATAAACAATAACTTACCAAGAACAAGCTACAAATAACCACGTAACAGGTCATGAAAGACATATATAAACATTC
>NC_069441.1:28712603-28748932 GCF_026875155.1 Cherax quadricarinatus
AGGGTAAGGAGGAGTTAAGGAGGTGGGTAGAGTGATTCAGATGTTTGGTATGAATACCGGAATGAGAGTTAATACGGTGAAATCAAGGTTACTAGAGGTCGGTAATTGGATAGGGGGGGGCTTGGGGATGGGGTTAGGATGGACAGTGGTTGACAGAATCAAGGTATGTGGGATATGGTATTTGGCGGAAGAGCAGGCATGCAGAAGGGTAAATTCGGAGTCTGTCATGGGTAAGGTTTTAAGTAGACTAGGAGGTTTAAGTGCGAGGGACTTAGCTTTACATCAGAGGGTAGTGGTGGTAAATTCACTTGTCTATAGCAAGGTATGGGGGTGGCAGAGGTTTTTCCCTTAGAGGTACGAGATATTGTGGAAATGCAAAGGAGGGTGCTGAAGTTTGTGTGGGGATTTGGGAGGGCATGGTTAAGTAAGGAGGTAGTTATGACGGATGTTCGGAGAGGGGGTTTAGGTTTGTTGCCTTTAGGACTGAGAGTAATGGCTGTATATATCAAGTGGAGGTATATGAGGGAAGGGGGTGTGAGGGGCGCTAAAGTAGGAAGAGTTATGGAGGAGGCACGTAAATGGTGGAGTGGGAAGGACTTGAGGGTTTGTGAAGATATGTTGAGATTTTTATTGACAGTGCAACAGGTGGATAAAATCAAAGTGAAACGGTTGGTGAGGGTAGTGAAAGGTCAAGGAATTATGCAAGGGGTAGCCGTGTATCCAACGTATGATTGGGGGGTTATTTGGAAAGATTTTAGTAAGCTTCGGATACCGGCTAGAGTAAGAGAATTAGTATATAGGTTTATCATGGGGATTCTGGCTTCCAAGGAGGTGTTACGTAGTATGGGGTTTGTGGAAGAGGCTTTTTGTCAGTTTTGTGGTGATGTTGAAACGGCGTTTCATGTGGTCTTTTTTGTACCTCCTTGGAGGGGGTGAGATCATGGATGGGTGGGGTTATCAGACTGTTGGGGGGGGGGGTCGTTTGCCGCTTTTAAGGGCTTTACTACTAGATGTAAGGGGAGTGCCTAGGGATGTTGGAAGGGCGATAATGTATATCATAGTGGATTATCTGGACATTTCATGGGGAATGAGGGGATTAAGGGGTGATATGAGGATAAAAGCATTGGCGGCTAGATTCTATAGGACGAAGTGTAGGAATAGGCTGGTTTATGGGGCGTCCTGGGAAAAAAGTTTCCCGGAAGGTTATAGGAACCTCACTGTGGGTTCCCTTAGGCGGGGTCCCTGAGGATGGACAAAGGAGTGGTCTCCTTATGGGGGGATGTAAAGGGGGGGGGTTGTTTTTGGTTTTCTCTGGAACTGATGTAGTGTGTAAGAGGAAGGTAGTGAGAATTAGGTATGGATGGTACGCCATGTTTCACGTGAATGTTTTGTCATAGTGAGATATAAGTGTGGTTTCCAGGGTTACATTTCTAAGCCTGATGGTTATGTTCACTGGGTTTAAAATTTCCTTGAAAGCCAGGATACCGAGCCCTTAGGATCTCGTTTTTAAGTAATTAGATTGGCACGTTGGTATCAACACAAAATTTAAAAAAAAAAAAAAAAAAAAAAAAAAAAAAAAAAAAAAAAAAAAAAAAAAAATGTAGGGCCAAAGGGAAAGCCTAGCCCCCTGTGGGCGGGCCAAATTTTTTTTTTTCAGGGAAACAAAAACACTATTCTATGTACATAGAAGTCTTAAGTTTTTATTATTATTTTTGTTATCTATGTACAAAATTTTTTTTTATACAAAATAGTACGTGGGGGTATGTGATAGTAGGTTTATGAATTCAACACATGCTTGTTGTATTTTCCCCTTCGTTTTTTTTGTCTAAAATTGTCAATTCAATGAAACTTTGTATAGTTTATACAACGGTATTTTTCTTTGCCATATAAAAGTTTTTTTTTTTTTTTTTTTTTTTTTTTTTTTTTTTTTTTTTTTTTTTTTTTTTTTTTTTTTTTTTTTTTTTTTTTTAGTTCCTGTGATGTCCTGGGTTTTTGTATTTTTTAAGATGTACTTAGACGCAGCCCCCGGGGGAAAATTTATTGGTTTTTCAGGGCTTTTTTTTCTTGATTTAAAGTTTTCGGCTGTATGGTAAACAGATATATCTAGCCTTTTTATAGACCTTTCCCTTTTTTGTGTCTGGGTTTTTTGATAGGGTTTTTTTATTGTAACTGAAATGAGCGGTTTTGAAAACAACTTTTTTTTTTTTGAAATGTTTTTTTTGTTTTTTGGGTAAATGAAAATTTGGGTTAATGTTAGGAAATTTTAATTAGAGGGTTCAAAGTAGGTTTAAATAAAATGTTAGGTTTTGGTTTATTGATTAATGAGAAGTTTGGAATAATTTTTAACATTTTTTTGTAAATTTTCCCTTTTTAAATTTTTATGGTTTTTGTCAAAATGTCATGTTAAATGAAAAAATTTAATGTAAGTTAGGTTTTGAGTCATTGAATGTTTATATATGTCAGTTCATGACCCTGTTACTGTGGTTATTTGTAGCTATGTTCTTGCCGTAAGTTATTGTTGTATGTTATACAGCTATATCTTGCGAGTACATAGGTGCAATCCATTTGTGTTAGTTTATTTTGTGTTGGGTTTCTTATGTCAATGGCCGAACCTTCAGGATTGAAATCCATACCGTTTCCTTTTATTTTATTTTATGTATACTGTATTGGTTTTAAATAAAATATAAAAAAAAAATGTACACATGTTATATTCCTTTAATACTTTGGTGACTCACAGACTAGACTGAACAGTAACAGGGAAGGGATAAAACATGCATATATATGTATGCAGGTTTGTAAACCCAAATATCTGGACCTATAAAACACAATCAAAAACAAAATACTAAGAAAACTTGTGACTCAAGAAAAAAGTCTTTACACAAAAGGAAAGCTTCAAAAACACAACAAATACTGTAAAGGCGCCACTGTCATTCTGTACACAAAAGGTATAGTAAGTAACCCTAACTCCAGAATCAACAAACACACATCCATAACAACTAGAAAACATCTATGCCTAAACTCATATTCACGCAACTCACACCTCCCCCCAAGAGACGAGCCAGCTATTGCCCACTGACCTACACGACAACTTACCCGGCATGCCCGTATATTATTCACAAATTCAACCATCCGAAAAACCCTTCTCCCACCTCATCCCATACAATTCCCTATTCCTACACATTGTACGATAAAACGTTATTGCAAGGACACGCCTTCTCACCTCACTTACCCCTTTCCCCCTCATTACCCACGAAATATAAATGTAATCCACGATTATGTAGTCTAAAGCTCGTCTAACTTCCTGGTCTAATCCTCCTTTGTCGAGACTTTAACGCGCGCAGGACCTGCACCCCTCTCCCCCACCCTCTGTACCACCCTACCTAACCAACCCCTGACATCTTCTAAACCTTCGCAAAAATAGACAACATGAAAAACCGTGTCTTCTCCTCATCAAAACCCACACCCGCCACCTTCCAACGACTCTTCTGGATCGTAGTATTGCCCCTGACGGCAATATACCATGTAAAAAACGGAACATGACTTCACGCACCCTACGCCGTAATTTCAGCTTACTAAATCTGAGCCAAATATTTTTCCACGAGTACATGGGGAACAAACCTTCTACTGGAGCTGCGCACGTACCCCGCAGTAACCTACTTAAAACCCTTATACGAATGTTTTTCCGTTCCCTTACCATCAACAAAGCCCGTAGTACAATCTCACATTCCCTCAATTCCATTCCCCCATACCACTTTTTCAACCTCATATATACCTGCTCCATATTTCCCGCCATCACACCCACACGCCCAACCTCCCACTTTAGAAAAACACATTTTACCCTACGCTTTAAGTCCAACAATCCCAAACCTCCTCGACGGACAGGTAACATAACAACCTCACGTTTTAAGCAGTCACACCTCGATTCCCACAAAAAGGTAAATACTCGTCTTAACATTCCATTGATCGATGTCCCTGTAATTGGGAATACAGCCGCAACGTGCCACACCTTACTATACAATAAAACGTTAACAACGATCACACGTTGGGCCAGAGTGAGATGTTGGGGCCTCAAAACACCCAGACGACCAATGACCTTTTCCAACGTTCTTACTGAATTTTCCTCCCGCGCCACATCCAAATCGTCTCTATAAATAATACCACAAATCTTTAATGACATCGCAGTTGTGTTAACCATGTTACAGCTCACCATTCCTCCCCCTTTCCTGGTACCCAACCCCATGATCATTGACTTTTCACTGTTTACCTTCATACCCATGGCTCGTTCAAACACATGCACAACATCTTCCAACACTTTCATAGACATCCATTCACACACCAAAACAGTCATATCATCCACATAACCTATTAATGCCGGCCAACATCTCCCTTCCCCTACCCCCACTCACCCCGGGAATTGACTCTCTCAACCATCCTGTAAAAGGGATCCTGAAAACACGCAAATAAGATCTGTGACATAGGGCACCCTTGTCGTAAACCTCTACCCATCTCAAAGTCCGTCCCCATACACACATTTATTTGTACTCTCATCTTTGCTCCCTTATACAGCGTGTTTACCCATCCAACTATTTCTTCACCGTAACCCTGTCTCCTAAGTATACTCTGCAGTGCACCTCTTTCCACTCTATCTTAGGCGGCTTGCCAGTCTAAGGCCAGTAAAAGCCCCCCCCTTCCCCCTCCCTTCGACTCCAAAAAAACTTCTTAAAACCCGTGACCTTCTAACATCGCCCTGCAGGGCAACCCAAACTGCGATGGTGAAACAACCCTCCCCCCCAAACGCATTTCATCCTATTAGCCAAAATTTTAAGTAAAAAACCTTATAGTCTGCACAGACCCAACGATATTGCCCTATCTTCCCAAGGTCTGGCTGCCCTTTGCCTTTCGGGACCAGCACCACAATTGCTGTATTCTGCTTATTCCCTAACGTACCCTTCTCCTTCATACAATTTAATAATCTTACCATGAATTTCCCCAATCAACCCCCAAATGCTGTAAATAAAATTCCCCGGTATAACCATCAATGCCGGGGGCTTTGCCCTTTCTCATTTCGTGTAAAGCAATTTCAATTTCCTCCTCAGTAATATCCCCACCCAAAGCCTTCCTATCACTATGGCCCAAAATTTCACTTGGCATATAAGCACACCCTATTTAATTCCACTTCATCCACATCACTTCTAGTCCAGTATTTTTTATACCACATATCCGCATATGCACTCATAGCTTTCGTGTTTCTTTTCACTTGACCTGCTCTATGGATTCCCATACTCTCATGTACCTCCAAGCTCGGGATTGCCATCAGCGCCTGCTTTAGCTTTTGCTGCCACAACACACACGCGGATGGCTTGTCTCCCCACAAAACTTCTTCTAATCCTGCTTGCACCCGCACCACTTGAAACCGCTCATTATGCAACGTTCGCAAGCTCTCTTTTATGTCTACAATATCGTCCACTGGGTAAACACCACCAACCTTTCCTTGCCGATTACAACCTCTTAATCGATCCTCTAAATAATTCACTAGTCCATATTTTAGAGTGTTTATACGTTTACCCTCCCTCACGTAAAAGGATTTTATCCTTTCTTTTGCTACCGAGTCCCACCACGTTACAATGTCTTCTACCTCCTGAGCTTCCCTTGAAAGCTCTTTCCACAGCATAGAAAAACCCTCTAAACCTTCCTCATCACCTAAACCACACTAATATTTAATTTCCAATAAGGCCGATAAAATTCTGCCATCCCCTCCCACCCTACCTCCACTACTACTGCCCTATGATCTGACAAGACAGTCTCGACCATATTAAAAGACTTTGCAACTTCTCCTCGGAAATATACACTCTGTCTAACCTGAAAGCATATCCCCTTCTGAAAAATTTATGTTTCTGTTTCCACACCCCTTCCCAAAACACATCACGTAACTTAACATCCCTCAACAAATCTCTGAGAGGTGCAGACAAATGCCCGGGCCCCTTTGGGGTTCGACGTCAGTCGCCCTGATGACATTTTCCAGTCACCCCCCACTATCACCACTTCTGGAAGTGCACGCAAAAAAATAAAAAAGGTCCTCACACAAAAATCTTCTCGCACCTTCCCTGCTGTTCTCTGCAGGGGCGTAACACACTTACTAAAGATACACGCTTTCCCATCCAAGTTCTATCCACTCTCAACACCCTCCCCCACCCCCCTCACATCTCTGCATCGAACGGCTCGCTCTTTTATAAAGACCCTCACCACCTATCAACGATGTTGCGGGCCAGTACTTATAACCTGCAACCTCCAACACTTCCCCCTCTTTGAATTTGTTTCTTGAAGGACATAACATCAACTCTATGTTTGCTATAAAATTGTTTAACCAATCTCTCTTTAGTCTATTACTTAACCGTTTAAAAAAATTAGCAGTCATTCTCCTAAGGCCCGTTATATTTGCCTCTTCTCCTCTCGTTTTTCAACCCACTTGAATTATTTCTAATTTTTTTTTTGGGTATTTTTTTACAGTACCTTCCCATTTGCCTCCCTTCTTGCGATGGCGTCCCACATGAACCCCCCTCCCTCTCCATCCCTTCTCTCTCCCATCCTCTCAGTTTTCTTCCCAGTCCTCTGTGCTGCCGTCGGTAACCCCATCTGAATCTGACATAGCTGCCGTTTCCTCGTAACGTTCTTATCCTCCTGTCAAGGTCTGAGGAAGCCTCACTGTGTACCTCACATCCACTTTACAATGAGGAAATGAAGTCCCCCGATGTCTCAGTCCCGCCGTCATTCCGCTGAGCCCTCATATTGTTTAAAAATCTGGACTCAAGTCTCCAGCTACGTCATTCATAGACGGAGCTTCCAACACAGGTGGTGACAAGGTCCCTAAAACTTCGTCAAATTCCTCCCCCATATTTAACACGTCAGTCGGGGGACCAATCCAGCAGATGGTATTGGAAACGACTCAGGTGCAGGGAGCTGAGGGGAGGACTCAAACTCATTTCGAAAAGCCTGTTTCCCCCCTCTCACTCCACAAAAAGACCACGCCCTTCCTCTGAAGATCGATGCTCACCTTCATCACTCTTTTTGCACAGTTTGGTCACGCATCTGTTCTTCTCGCATGCCGCCGCCCATGTGGTCATATTCTCCACAAATGCGACACGTACGCCGTTGTCCAGGATATAAAACCATTACCTGTGTCCTAAAATCTTGAAGATACACATATGATGGTAATGCGTTGCTGCAACGTTTATTTTAAGGCTGAAAGTACCTTCCGGCATACCTTCGTAGGCACCCATCAACCAAATTACCCTGCTGGGGAAAAGCATGGTCTCATATTTCTCAAATACGTTCTGATGTCAGGTTCGTTCGTCTCAAAGGGGACATTCCACAACTTTGTCCATGAATAATATCGAGACAACGTCCACCAGTCTCACACGCACAGCGGGCGTAATGTCAAAACACACATCTTGAAAGCGCGTAACCACCAATTCATAAACTGTCGCTGCAAGCAGTTTCACAAGTATTCTATGCACTCCATTCAACGTTACCCATACAATTCACCGTCTTGAATGCCATATGTCTCCTAGATTATCTTGGGTAAGAGAAATCTGAGCTAAACTAGGTGTAATTGCACCTCGAAGCAGTTCAATACCAATAGATTAATGTGTCTGCGATGACAAACCGCCACCCTTAACACCAGTAATTTTCCAGTGGTGTCAACAGACACAACCCTTTCGTACCACTGCGTCAGGTTACTGAGGAGTGTCAGGCAAGGGGGTCTACACGGCCCAAGAGCGATGCAGACAATGCAAATAAATTATTAATAAACCCTTTTTCCACCGGCTGAGCACATTTTATAAAGTAAGAGACAAAAACCATACTCTCCCAACATTTGCTGCCTGCCCACGGTAGTGTGCGGTAGTGCTCTGCACCCCTCTGTTTGTAGGCGAGCGCCCTTGTCAGTTACCTGGCTGCAGTGGTGTGAAGTGGTGCTGTCACACCTCGGCTGACAACTTAGGTGCACTGTGATCGTAAAGATGCGGTTAGTCTGAGACGAAGGATAAATACTGTAGGGATCGAGCTACTTAAAGGAAACGATAACGCCCAGTTCTCTGCGAAGTCTTTTTACCAAAGATCATACGGGGGGACTTATGGAAGTACAAATAGTGACTTGTATGGTGTAGCAATAAACGGGGGACAACGAATTTTCGTCAAATGCTATAAGCAACGGTTTATGATGGGTTTAGTCACCAGGTTTCAGGACGTGAGTCTTAACGCCCACACCAGCTGTCACTGAAAGAATGATAGATGTTTTCACGGTATTATACGTGGATCAAGTTACGAAAACGTTCCCTTTGAGGCGGACGAGGCGGATATAAGGAAATTTTTTGAGAATTATGGGACGGTGCATTATGCTCAACATGGAAACGTGGGGGGCAGGAGCCATGCGGGTTTTTTCCAGAGGGTTCTTTCAAACCTCAAAATGACTTTGAGGCACCCAATACCATCCTATGTGTACCTACAAGATTTCAGGACGCAGGTAATGTACCCAGGACAACGACGAACGTCCCCGCCTATGGGGTGAGTATATCACATAGCAGCGACCTGTGACAAGCGAAGACATTTGCCTGGACCTGTGGTGGACGTCGCAGCCCCTGCTTCAAAGGTGGCAGGTGAGGAACAAACATCGGATGGGGGGCGTGGTGTTTTGTGGAGCGAGATAGTGGATCGGGCACACAGGACGGGTGGTGAGTTGGAGTCCCGCCCCCAACTGCCTGATCAGGTGTCGTCTCCTGTGGATAAGGAGGACAGCAAGTACAAGAGAAGGTTCTTGAGATTGAGGAGGAATTGGGGGAGGTGTTGAAGACGTTGTCCCACCAGAGAGGGATGTTACATCTGAGCGTGGTGTCATTGGAGAATCGTCGCTTCCAGAAAGTCTGAGACATGATAATTTGGGACGTGATGGTGGTTTTGGAGTCGTCCATTGACTCATTACACCATTCTCAGGTGGAGGTGGAGGTTCATCGAGAGGTAACATCTGATCAAGATATGTGTAACATGACTGTCACGAGAAAGAGGCGGCTACATCAGATTCTGATGACGTCCTTACGCCTGCACAAAGGCCTGGGAAACAGACTGAGGTGAAGTGTGAAGGTAGTGGTGTAGGTGGTGGTAGCCATGATAGGAGGCACCGGAAGAAGGGGGAGGGAAAGAGAGCACTCTGAAGGTGTTGAACGTAAATTCAAGCTCTGGAGTTGTAAAGAGTGATGAGAGGAAGCAGGGGTGGAAACTTTAATAGGCCTTAGGTGTATGTCTGTAAATGTTAATGGGTTATGTAGCAGTATGAAGAGAGATTGGTTTCGTAATTTTCTGAATAAATCTAGAGTGGATGTTGTGTTCCTGCAGGAGCACAATTTCAAAGAGGGTAGGGTGTTGGAGGTGGCAGGATTTCGGGTAGTTACCCTGCCATCTCCCCGTCTAAAAGGTGGTGTGGGAATTTTAATAAGGGAGACGAGCCCGTTTGTTTTGCAGAGAAGCGAGGGAGGAGGGGGAGGGAGGGTGTTGCGTGTGGATGGGTAAGCGTGTGTCTTTTGTGAGTGTGTATGCGCCGGCAGAAAATAACATAAAGGTAAAGAATGATTTTGTGTGTGAGGATCTTGTGTTTTTCTTAAGTGCACTGCCAGAGGTGGCGATAGTTGGTGGGGACTGGAATAGTGTAATCAGGGTGGCTGATGTGGACCCAAGAGGGGCTGGATATATGTCTGTGGCTCTTAGGGATTTATTAAGGGATGTTAGGTTACGTGATGCCTTTGGGGGAGCGGTGTGGGAGACTGAATATACGTTTGTTAGGAGGTTATGCTGCGAGACTAGATAGAGTGTACCTTTCTCAGGGAGTGGACGTGAAATCTTTCAGTACTGTTGAGGCTACAATGTCAGATCATAGGGCAGTGGTGGTGGAGGTTGGGTGGGGGACGCTCGCGGACATATAGAAGTTATTGGAAATTAAATATAAGTGTGTTAGGTGATGAGGAGGGGTTGGAGGGTTTTCAGTCCTATGGAGGGAGCTTAGTGTGGAAGAACAGGGAGTGGATGACATTGTGACATGGTGGGATAGTGTCGCAAAGGAAAGGATTAGAAAGTTTTTATGTGAGAGAAGGAAAACGTATTAATAATTTAAAATATGGACTGGCTAACTATTTAGAGGATAGGTTAAGAGGTTGCTATGGGAGGGGGGTGGGTGGGAATAATTTTCCTATGGATGAAATAGCTGAAATAAAGGGGAGGTTGAGGGTGTTGCAAAATGAAAGGTTTCAAGCTGTAAGGATGCAGCAGGGGTGGAGGAAGTGCTTTGGGCGACAAGCCGTCAGCGTGTGTTTGCGGCATCAAAAGCAAAGGCAGGCGCTGACGGCTATACCATGTTTAGAGGTAACAGAGATGTTGGGAATTATAGAGTAGGGCAGGAGATACGAACCACGAAGGGGATGTGTGCGTATGCGGAGGCTTGGTACGAGAAGTACTGGAACAGTGGGGGGGTGGTGACGGGGCATTGGACAAGGTGTGTACGTATGTGACGTGTAATTTAGGAAATAGTGATCGAAAGGCTTTAGGTGGGACGATTACGGCAGAGGAAATAGAGAATGCGTTAAGGGGAATGAGGAAGGGGAAAGCTCCCGGTATTGATGGTCTCCCGGTAGAATTTTATTTACAACATTGGGCGTTGATAAAGGAATGTATAGTTAGGTTATTTTAATAGTATGAAGGAGAAGGGTAAGTTGGGGGAGAAGCAGGAAACAGCAGTAGTAGTGTTGGTCCCGAAGGTCAAGGGGCAGCCCACCCTTCGGGAGTACCGAGCCATATCAACTGATGTGTGCAGACTATAAGGTGTTTGCAAAAATTTTAGGTAATAGGTTCAAATGTGTAGTGGAGAGGGTGGTGTCAAAATCTCAGTTCGGGTTGCCGGGAAGGTCGATGATTGAAGGACATGGGATACTGAGAAGTTTTGTGGAAGCTAAGGGTGGGGGTGGAGGGGCGGCTTTGTTGGCTCTAGACTGGCAGGGAGCATATGATAAAGTGGAAAGGGAGCTTTGCAGGTTATACTTAGGAGACAGGGTTTTGGGGAGGAAATAGTCGAGTGGGTAAATACGTTGTACAAGGGGGCGAAAATGAGGATACAGATTAATGGGTGTATGGGGAGGGAAATTGCAATGGGAAGAGGCCTTAGACAGGATGCCCCATGTCCCAAATATTGTTTGCGTGTTTCCAGGACCCCTTTTATAGAATGGTTGACCGTAGCTTATGTACGCCATGTGAGGGAAGTGTGGGGGGTGGGAGGGCCTGGCCGGGTTAATTGGATATGTTGACGAACACCACTGTTCTCATTCGTGCAGGGATGTCAATGAGAGTGTTGGACGAGGTGGTGCAATTATTTGGAAGTGCCACGGGTATGCAGGTAAATAGTGCGAAGTCAAGGTGCATGGGGTTGGGTTCTTGGGTGGGGGGTGTGGGGGGGAGATGTAATGTTGTTAAAGAATGGGCGGTGTCTTTAAAGATTTGTGGTATTATTTATAGGGATGACATGGTTGCGGCGCGGGAGGAAAATTCGGATAGGTTATTGGAAAGGATCGTGGGGCGTCTAGGTGTTCTGAGACCCCAGCACCTAACTCTGATACAGCGAGTGATAGTCGTGAACATTTTATTGTATAGTAAGGTTTGGTATGTTGCAGCTGTGTTCCCAATTACAGGGACAGCGATTGCGGGGATACTAAGACGGGTGTACAAATTTTTTATGGGTTCACGTTGTGATTGGTTATGGAGGGAGGTTGTAATGTTACCTGTAAGTCAGGGTGGGTTGGGGTTGTTGGATTTGAGACGGAGGGCTAAATGTGTGTTTATTAAATGGGAAGTGTTTGCGTGAGGGTGTGAACGCGGGGCGTTTGGGAAGGATACACGACAGCTGGGTATGTGGTATCGAGAATGGAGTTGAGGGAATGTGAAATAGTTTTGAGGGCTGTGATGTTGGTTAGGGAACTGAGAAAGGTTCGTATAAGGGTTTTGTGTAGGTTACTTGTAGGTAGGTGCGTTGTCCCAGTTGAGGATTTGTTCCCCATGTAGCGTGGAAGAGTATTTGGTTTAGATTTTAGTAAATTGAAGTTAAAACCTCGGGCGCGTGAGGTGATGTTTCGTTTTCTGCATGGGATCCTTCCGTCTGGTGAGATATTACGAAACAGACAGTTGTAGAGGGTGGGGGGTGTGGTATCTGTGGAGGGATGAGACAGCGTTCCATGTAGTTTACTTTTGTGAAGGGCTAGAGGAGGTTAGGTGCTGGTTAAGTAGGTTGGTACAGAGGGTGGGGGCCGTGGGGTGTCGGTTTTGCGTGCTCTAAGTCTAGATATGGGTGGGTTAGACGAGGGTGTCATAAGAGCTTAGATTATATCATGGTAGATTATATATATATGTCGTGGTGGATGAGGGGAGAGGGATAGTGAGGAGAGAAGAAAGGTTCTTGCGGTAACGTTCTATAGTACGAGGTGTCGTAACAGAGATTTGTATGGGAGGAGGTGGGATCAGGCTTTCTCAGAGGGGTATAGAATGCTAACGTTAGGGATTCTCGTAAATCTGTGATTGGATATGAGTGAGTGAAGGGTTTTCATAGGTTGGAGGGAGTCAGGGGGCAACAGCGGGCTCGCCTCCCTGGGGGGGGGGTCGTGAGAGTGTTGTGAATGTGGGTTTGGAATGGTTTCCTGGTTTTCATTGGGACTTTATGGCATCCAAGTGTGGATGTAGAGCTCAAGGTCTCGTTATGGTAGATATAACACTTTTCAGAATGTAGGTATAATATAGTAGATTTTTTATGTATAATTATGATGTGTATCAGTCTGTATAACATGATTCTTGAGAAATAAGTTATTTGCGACATGAAGTGTGTTTTAGTTGTATTTATGTTACGTGCTGGGTTTTGCACGATGAGATATACTTATATACTGTTTTGCATTCTGCATACAGTGCATCTGATTAATGTGATTTTGTGAAAATTTTTGTGTACGTGTGGGTGTGGTGTGGATGTGGGTGTGGGTGTGTGGGTGTGTATGTGTATATATATAAATATATATCTCTTTCTATTGTATTGAGCCTTTGTCATGGGTCAGACGTTATGTAATACTTTATATATGCATGATTGATTCTTTTTAAAGTTTATAATTATGGTCTGTACCCTGATACCGGTTGGTGTTCATGCAAGTTCTTGATGTTAAGTTTTAGTCTGTATGGTATACAGACATATCTAGACAGTTTAGTGACGTAGTCCATTTGTCTGAAATTTGTATATGGGTGTATTGTAACAGTATAGAGCTTGTTATTGTGTTCTAAGCTGTAATTCTTTTTCTGTTTATTTGTATGTTGGGATATGTTCAGCTGTATTGTTAGGGATAAGTATGTAATTATCTAGTCAGATTATGATGTTAGGTTTTGGTTTTTTGATTAATGTGAAGGATGGGATTTAACTGATATAACTTCTTTGTATATTTTATGTTCAAGTGTATTGAACCTTTGTCAGATGTCATTTATATGTACAATTTATTTTATATGCAAGGTTTTGTATATATGTCAATTCATGACCCTGTGACATGTAATTTTGTTTTTAGTTATGTTCTTGATGTAAGTTTTTGTTGTAATATCTTGCGAGCATGTAGGTACAATCCGTTTGTCAGTTAATTTGATTAGGTTCCATACTGTTTCTTTATTTTTATGTTAAACTGTATTGGTTTTAAATAAAATATAAAAAAAAAAATTCATAAACTGTCGCTGCAAGCAGTTTCACAAGTATTCTATGCACTCCATTCAACGTTAACCATACAATTCACCGTCTTGAATGCCATATGTCTCCTAGATTATCTTGGGTAAGAGTATCTGAGCTGAACTAGGTGTAATTGCACCTCGAAGCAGTTCAATACCAATAGTATTAATGTGTCTACGATGACAAACCGCCATCTTAACACCAGTAATTTTCCAGTGGTGTCAACAGACACAACACCTCCTCGTACCACTGCTGTCAGGTTACTGAGGAGTGTCAGGCAAGGGGGTCTACACGGCCCAAGAGCGATGCAGACAATGCAAATAAATATTAATACACCCTCTTCCACCGGCTGAGCACATTTTATTAAGTAAGAGACTAAACCATACTCTCCCCATTACAAAGTTTTAGCGAGGCTTTACAAATTTATGGAAGTCATTAGCCTACCATCTCTCATCAACTGGATGAGCACAATATATAATACTAAAAGAAAGTCAGTACACTCGCTAAAACCCCAACACTAAACACAAACAACATAACAATTTAAAAAAACTCTCATTGTGATACGATTATCGCACATGAAATATGCCCAATAAAGGCTATAAACGTACACTCTACATAAACCCAAAAGCTCTTCAAGGTCTTACACCTATAATCTTGACACCATTCACACTTAATACATGAAGAAGGTCATGACGACCCTGACACATCAAACACAGAATTCTTCATTCGTTACTATGTAATTAATTGATATCAACTTTGCTTTCTGTGCCCATTTGCATGCTACATACACCTATGCCACACATCTACACCTTCTATTCCCACATACACCTCCACTCTCCCCCCTCCCCAGGAGGCGACCCCACTTTGTCCCCCTGAATTCCCATTTCTCAAAATGTAATCCCCAAACCCCCACCCCTACTCACTCACCCAAGTCGTAGATTCACGAGAAACCCTAACGTTAACATTCTATAACCTTCCGAAAATCCTTTTCCCACCTCCTCCCATACAGTTCTCTATTACGACACATCGTACGATAAACCGTACCGCTAGTACCCCCTCCGCACCTCACAATCCCCCCTTCCCCTCATCACCCACGATATATATATGTATATATAAGCCACTATTATATAATCCAAAGCTCTTGTGACACCATTGAACCTCCCACATCTAGGCTTAGGGGCACGCAGAAACCGACTCCCCGGGGCCCCCCCACCCCCTGTACAACTCTATTTAAACCCAATACCTAACACCCTCCAGCCCCCTCAAAAAAGTATACTGCATGGAACGCCGTCTCATCCTCCCCACCCGATTCCACACCTCCCACCCACAATTACCCCTCTGGTTCTTAGACCTCCCCCACGGTAGTATGCCATCAGAAAACGATACGTTACCTCCCTTACCCTAGACTTTAACTTCAACTTGCTAAACCTATACCAAATACTCTTCCATGCATACATGGGGAACAATCCCTCAACCCGGTAAAACCAATCCTTTCTGCAAGCAGCCTACACAAAACCCCTTTCGAATTTTCCCTGGGGTTTTCTAACCAACATCAAAGCCCTCAAAACAGTTTCACATTCCCTCAACCCACACCACCATACAACTTACCCAACCTATCATGTACTTTTCTCAGCTGCCCCCACTCACACCTTCGCGCAAAACCTCCCCTTTAAGAAACACTCGTTTAATCCTCCTTCTCAGATCCATCAACCCCAACCCACCCTGGCGCACAGGTAACATTACAACCTCTTTCCGCAGTCAATCGCACCTTGAACCCACAAAAAGTTAAACACTCGTCTCAGAATTCCACAATCGCCGTCCCTGTTAAGGGGAAAACACGGCTGCTATGTGCCAAACTTTACTATACAATAATACATTTATAACAATCACTCGTTGCACGAGTCAGATATGAGGTCGCAATGCACCCAGACGCCCCTGAATCCATTCCATAATCTATTTGAGTTTTCCTCTCGAGCAGCGTCCAAGTCATCCTTAAAAGTGATACTACAAATTTTTAAAGACACCGTTTGTTTCCTCATAACGTTACATCTCCCCCCCCTCCACCCAATCACCCAACCCAATGATCATTGACTTCTCGCTATTTACCTGCATCCCTGTTGCATTTCCAAACAGTTGCAAACATCATCCATAACCCCCAACGCCATCCCCTCTCGAACCAGGACTGTTGTATTGTCTACTATTATTCCAGGCCACACTTTCCCGACCTCCCCCACACCTCCACTCGTGTCACATACACAACGTTCAACCATTCTATAGAAGGGGTCCTGAATGCACGCAAACAACATTTGTGACATGGGACACCCCTGCCAAAGTCCCCTACCCATTACAATCTTCTCGCCCAAGCATCCATTAATCTGTACCCTCATCTTAGCTCCATTGTACAACGTGGTTACCCAATTAACTATTTTTTTCCCCATAACCCTGCTCCTAAGTAAGCTCCCAATGCTCCCATTTCCACCCTGTCATAGGCCCCCTGCCAGTCTAAGGCCAACAACGCCGCCCTCCCTTCCCCCCCTTTTGACTCCACAAAAACTTCTCAGTATTCCATGACCTTCCCAAACATCGACCTTCCAGGCAAAGCATACTGCGTTTTCGAAACCACTCTCCCTACCACACATTTAAACCGAGTTCCCAAGACTTTAGCGAACAACTTATAATCAGCACATAACAGAGATATGTCACGGTACTCCTTGAGGGTGTGCTGCCCCTTACCCTTCTGGACCAACACTACAACTGCTGTTGCTTTCTTGTGCCCCGTCCACACCCTTCTCCTTCATCTGATTAAATAACCTACCCATGAAACCCCTTATCACCTCCCAATGTTGGAGATAAAATTCAGCTGGGAGACCGTCTATTCCTAGTGCTTTGCCCTTCCTCATTCCCCTTAAAGCCAACTCTATTTCCTCTTCCGTTATTACCCCCCCCCCCTTAAAGCCTTTCTATCACTATTCCCCAAATTACACATCACTTACTCACACACCTCTAAAGCCACATTCCCCACCTTCCCGCTTGTCCAATACCCTTCAAACCATTTATCTGCATACGCACACATTCCTTTCGTAGTTATATCTCCTGCCCCTTTCTATAACCCCCCCGCCACTCATGACCTCAAACCTGGGAAAGCTTAACCTCTGTTTTTTTTTTTGACGTCGCAACACCATGCCAAAGCTTGTCCCCCAAACACCTCCTCTCCCCCTGTGCACCCTTTCTGCTTGAAACCTTCATTTTGCAAATCCCTTTCCCCCTTTACCCCCGACAATTTTTATCCATTGGATATTGCCCCCCCGCCCCATTTCCCTAAAAACCCCCTTTAACCCTTTCCCCTAAAAAAATTTTTAAAAATCCATATTTTTTAAAACATTTAACGTTTTTCCTACCCCCACATAAATATTTCCTAATCCTTTCCTTTGGGTCACAATCCCCACCTTTCACCTTCCCCTCCCTGGCCTCCTCCTAAGCCCTCCATAGGACAGAAAATCCTCTAACCCCCCTCATCACTCAATGCCTTAAATTTAATTTCCCTAACTCCTGTATATTTCTGCAAAGGGCCCCCAACAACCTCCACCAACACTGCCTATGACCCCACCATGCTACTTCAAAATTTTTAAAGATCGCAAAACAACCCCGTGAGAAAGTACACTCTATCTAACCCGCTGCATACCCCCCTAACAAATGTATCTCTTTCCCCGGCTCCCCTCAACGCGCCCTTAAAAATAATATCCCCAATAAATCTCTTGGTCCCGAAAATAGTGCCCCTTTTGGTTCCCCCATCGCCCCCTAATAAAGCAGTTCCAAAAACCCCCTACTATTGCCACCTCCCGGGAATGCACAGAAAAAAAAACAAGGTCCTCACACACAAATCCTGCTTTTACCTGTACGTTATTCCTGCAGGGGCATATAAAATAAGGCCCCCACATTTTCCCCCCACCAACTATCAACGTGCAACACCCTTCCCCCCCCCCCCCCACTTTTCGAAAGCAAACGGGGTCCCCCCCTAATTTTTATCCCCCCTTTTCACTTTCTCTCGGGGGCCCTGCTGACAGGCTGCGCAGGGACTCCGATTGTTATCCTGACTTTTTCCCCGTTACTAAAATGGCAGAAGGGGGATGCAGGGTGTCAACAGCTGTCTTATTTTATGACTGGGGTTATTTAATGTCAAATACCATATTCTGCTGACGGCGACCGAGAGATACCTAGGAATTGCCAATGAAGACCTTTTCGGTGTAGCATTTTAAAAGGGAATACGAGGGTTTTTCGCAAATTTAACAAGGCTGCACCAAAGAATATGGGGCTAAAAACCAAGGGTGTGATAAAGCCGTTAAACCCCGGGTTTCCGTCCACCTTTGGATTCCCCGTTTTACACATTGGAGAAGGGTGCAACTACCCTTTGAAGAGGAGAAAACAATTTAAAACGATTTGACCGTTTTCGGCACCGTGCACTGGCAGCGCTGGGCGCTGGGGTGACGGGCCCCCCCGTTGGGGATGCCAGAAGGGGCTTTTCTTTAAAATTCTCTTAACACCCGATACCGAGAGTGTAATGGGGATTTTTGCAGCAAATGTATTAACATATTGGGGAAAGGCGCACATGCAACTCTGTGGGGGGTATGGCCCCATTCAGCACAATGTCCCCGAGGCGGGACGACCAGAGGTCGAACGAAGACGGGGTGACAGCAGCACAGAGTCATATGCGGGGGTACACAGCGTGGAAACTGTCGGTGAGGGGTTTGAGGGGGAGACAGAGGATCACCTGCCTGGTAACTCTAACGGGTGTGGAGGAGGACTAGGCTGGTGTCGGGGACGCTGGAGGATACATACGCACCCCCCAGGATGACATGGAGGCATCCATCCAAGAGGCTTTTAAACGTTTTGTTGGAAGCTTCGACAGCTGATGGCTCCAGGGTGGGCTGGAGGATGTACATGTACAAGAGGGAGAGGGAGGTGTCACAGAGTCGACTGTAGAACAACAGGTTGTGACTGTAGAGGTACACAGGGATGATAGATCCGAAGTTGATATGATCATCGATCGTAGCTGTCGCAAAAGGGCTGCGGTGACGACAGATAGTGACGACGTTTCTAACTCCCGGACAAAGATCTGGGAAAAAGGCATGGCATGATGAGACCCGTAGAGGAGCGGGCGGATCCAAAAATGTTCAGCAAGGCAGAGAGGAAGGCGTAGGAGGACGTGGGGAAAGACGTGGAGAGAATCACAAAGGTGTTAAGAGTGTTAAGATATCTAAGGGTAAACCATCATGAAATCTTCAGGTGTATTACTCTAAATGTTAATGGTTTGAAATCAGACAAGTGTAACTGTCTGGTGGCATTATTGAGGAAACATGTTCTTGACATTGTGTTTTTACAGGAACACAATCACAAATCTCTCGGGGAGTTGATAATTCCTGAATATGTAGTGTACATTGGCTGTTCTAGCAGATTGAAAGGAGGTGTGCAGTGTTAATAAAAGAGGCCAGCCAGTTTCTTTACACACCTGTGAGGTTGGGGGAGGAGGGGAGGGTTGGTCGGTGGTAGGGGCATAGGGTGGGGTGCAGGTGGGATTCATCGGTGTCTATGGGCCAGCAGAAAGTGATATGTGAATAAAAAAAAATTTTTTTTAGGGATGTTTTGGTGTATCATTTAAGGTCACTGCCAGCCGTCACGATCATCGGGAGGGATTGGAATTGTCTTGATCGCCGCAAGGATGTCGAACCTAGGGGAAGGGTTTTTTTCGTTTTTTTTTTTTTAGGGGACTTGCTGCGGGGTGTGAATGTCATTGATGTGGGGGGGGATGAGGTTGGGAGGAGTGTGTATACGTCATTAGGAGGGAGTATGCTGTGCGATTGGACCACATATATGTTTCTAGGGGAGTCATGGTTCGAACCGTTTGTGTTCTAAATGTGAGTTTCTCTGACCATAGAGGAGTCATGGTGGACGTGGATAGGGAGGGATTACCGAGGCGGTACAGGGGTTTCTGGAAAATGAATGTTGGGTTCATAGCATTCATGAAAAAAGGAGCGTGAGGGAATTTTTTGCGAGTGAATGGGGGGAATGGTGGGATAACTGTAGGGTGGGAGTGTATTATTGAGTGGTGGGAACGGTTGGAAAGGGGAAAGGTGAGGGCTTCTATCAGAAGGTGGGGTAGAGGAAGGGAAAAGCAACGGGGAACTTTGTATTTCGGGAAAGCCAACGCAGGAAGTTTATAAAGGGTACGGGGTTCCCCGGGTGGGGGAAAAATTGAAAACTTAAAGCCTGATAGGGGGGATATTATACAAATTTGATGCGGCGGGGATACGAGTGGCATAAATGAGGTTTTATGGGGATACCCTTCGGCGGTTGTCTGGGGGAGAGGGAAAATGCGAAGGGCTCAGAATTAAGGGGTTGGGAAGTACGAGAAAAGGGGGGGTTTTTGCGGGGGACAGTAATTCGACAATGAGGGAAGGTTTGCTTTTGGGGAAAAATGGTATAATCGCAATATGAAAATGTGGGACTCTAAAAGGTGCTAAAAAAAAGGGGTAATTGTATGTTTTTTTAGAGAATAAGGACGCATGAATTTGAAGGGATGATAAGTGAGGATGGGGTTGGGCTGGGGAGAGTATGATGCGGGAAATCCCCGGGGATCGAGGTTTCCCTTTGATTTCTAAAAGGGAAAACTGGGAATCCTACCGCTTTCTGTGGTTTTATTTAACGAAATAAAAAACAGGGGGAAGACTCGGGGAACAACAAAGAAAGGGGTGTTGTTTTTTGTTTCCCAAAAAAAGGCTACGGGGAACTGTGCCCAAAAATTATAGGTCGATATCTTAAATGTGTGGGATTATAAAATTTTTGCAAAATGTTAGGTATAGAATTAAAAGGGTGTTAGAGAAGGTATTGGATGAAGGGCAATATGGGGTCCCCGGAAGATCAAGTGTGTGGGGCAAGGTTTCCCAGGTTCATTGACGAAAGCGGAAAGGGTAATGCAGGGAGATACGGGGTTTGGGAGGGCCCGGGGATACGATTGGTGGAGGTGGGGGCTTTATGGAAGTTCATGTGGTGGAAAGGTTGGGGAAAGGAAAATTGTAATTGGGACGGGGTTTTGTTGAGCGGGATTTTTAGGGTAAGTAAAGGGCAAGTTGGGGAATTTTAAATTGGAATGAAACGGGGTTTGAGGGGGGATGCTAGATTCGTCATGCGGGACCCCAACCAGCTGCTAGATTTTAAAGACTGCTAGATTCAGTACCTAGGGGGACCCCAAACCAGCTGTAAACTTCAAGAGCTGCTAGACTTCATCCCCTGCTGAACTCCCGCCACCTGCAAACCCAAAGCTACATGCTAAACCAATCTCTGCAACTTAGGCGTGCTAGCCCAGTCACCTGACAATCCAACCCCCTGCTAGCTCCAGCCCCCCTGCTAGACTCCATCCCCTGCAGACGGGAACAATTCTAGACCTAGTAGCTGCTAGACTCCCCCCCTGCTAGATCCAACCACCCCCCTAGACCCCAGCCCCCTGAAAACCGAGCCACTGCTAACCTTAGCCACCTGCTACAATCCAACCCACCTAAAACCCCACCCACCTGCTATAACAGCCCCCTCCCCTGACCAAGACACCTGCTTCTCCAGTCACCTGCTAGACTAAAACCCACCTGCTAACTCCACCCACCTGCTGGACCAGCCCCTTTCGAGACTCTAGCCCCCTACTAGACCCCAGCAGCTGTGGCTCCAACCACCTGTGGCTAACACGGGTTGAGTCTCCACCTTCTGACTCCTTTGCTAGACTTCACTCCCCTCCCAACTACAGTCACTGTAGCCCAGTGACATGGAAATTCCCCCCGCTGCTAAACTTCACCCAGCTGTTAGACTCCAATTACTGCTGACTAAAGGGCTTGATGACTCCACCCATCTGCTAAACCCCCAGAAAGCGCTAGCCTTGGAACCCTTTTAGATTTCGCCATTTTTAGATTCCGCAGTGCTGGATTCATCCAGGTGCTGGGCTCCACCAGCTGCTAGACCCCCAGCCACCTATGGGCTACAGTCCCCCCCCCCCCCGTAGATTTCAGCCCCTGCTAGACTTCAGTCCCCTTTGGGGACTCCAACCCCCTGCTAGTTTCCAGCCACCTGCAAACCCGTCACCTCAGATCCACCCCCCGCTAACCCCAAAAACCCTGCTAGTCCATCCCCTTCTAGATCCAGCCAAATGCTAGACTTCAGTCCCTGCTGGACCCCAACCCCTGCAATTCCACCCACCTCAAACCCAGTCACCTTCTAGACCCCAGCCACCTGCTAGACCCCCAACCCCCTGGGTCAGCAAGTTGTGACCCGTATTCCCTGTATGTTAGATAGCATTGTATACCCATGTGTTTTTGACACGAGCCCTTGTAGGCCGGGGGTTTTGTGTGACTCAGGGGATCACCATGGGGGCTCATCCCTTTTCCCCCGGCCTCACCGCGGCAGACCATCCAGGCGTAACGGAAAGGGCACTGGGGCCCCACCCCTAAATCCCGTCTGAAAATATAGTTCCCATCCTACAAGTGGTTACTTTAAACCCTGCGATATCTCCTTTTAAAAACCCCTTACGAAAAATGGTGCCAGCGGAGGGGCCTGAAATTCTACGATTACAGCGTTTTTGGAGAAAAATTTTCGACCAGAAAGACGGCCATTTGTGTCACCAGGCCTACCGTACCGAGATTCACCACACCAGCTACCTAAAGTCACTACCTCAAGCCAGCTACTCTACCACTTCTACATTATTCATGGTCAGCCCTTTTTGGTATTATTTTTTTCTGTTTTTTGCATCCTCCCGAGGGGTTGACCCATTTGCAAAAAAGCCAGCTTCCAGTCGGGGGTGGGGGAGTCGAAAAAACGAGTCCAGTCCAGCCTAGTCTACTCCATCCAATTTTTTTGCCTGAAAACCCAGTTTCCCCCCCCCTCGGCTCATCGTGTGAAGTTACAAGCTATTCTGTGTGAAGGTTAAAGAAAAGCCACTAGCAACTAACCCAGGTGTCTTACCCCAGTCTCAAGCAAGCCACGTGAGTGTTTCATCGTTTTGTGTTTCAAGCCCAAGCATTCTGGTGCTCTTTTTTCGCCTTGGGTTTTATGTTTTGGGGGTTTATTTTAAGCCAGCCGGTTAGAATTTCTTCGCGGCGTGTGGGTTTCCCTCAGTGGGTTCGACGTTCAACCCATAACCCCCAGCACTCACGATCATGCCGCACCATTCCCGGGTCTCAGACCCGTACCCAAAAACCCAACTCAGTCGCCATTACAAACCACCCCTCACAGTGTTTTGGTGCACTGGGGGTTGTAGCACCATTTTTTAAAGGGTCACTAGGGGGTAAGAGCAAAGGGCATGTCGCCACCTTTTAAAACCCCTCTGTGTGTTTGTCTTCGCCGTTTTAAAGCGAATTCTACGATACTTGCAGAGGACGCAGCAAGCCCAAATTAAACAATCCTCAATCTCTTCTTCAAGTTGTTACAGCTAATATTTTTTTTTAGAGACATTTGGGGGTTTTGAGACTTTTCTTTTGTTTCCCGTGATTTTTCTTTAGTGACATTCATGACTCTTGATCAGACTCAGTGTTTATCATGTACGATTGCATTAATTTCTTTTAATCCCCTTAATTCATTTTAATTTTGTGCATTATTTTTTGTCTGTTGTGTTGTGTTTCCCCTTTTTTTTTTATATACTTGAAGTAAGTACTTGGGTTTTTCCTTGTTTGTGTGCAACTATGAGCAATATAAACTTGTTTAAACTTCAGAACCACCTTGTTTTTCCAGTATTCAGTGAATTAATCAAAATTTTTTCACCTCATATTCTGCATCAAACTCGGTTGTTGTTATTTTTTCTTCCTAGATTTGTGTATTTTTTTTTTTGTTCCCTGGTGTTGAACTTCTTGTGTTCATATTCTTTTATTCACCCAGGTCTTTTTTGTCTTTTTTCCACAGACAATAGTGCATTATTAAAGTCCAACAAGAAAAAAATTTTTTACAAAATTTTTAACACTTCAAGTTTCATTGCAAGAAAATTCTAGTACTGTGTTTATGTTGATGTGTTGTTTCTGCATCCTGAGGTTGTTTTCCCTTTTTTTGTGTTTTTTTTTTTTGCACCATTATTTTTCATGTTTTTTTGAAAAATTCACTCTTAGTGCAATTTTTTTAATTTCCTCTTAAAGAAAATTTGTTCTTTGTTTGTTAAGTGTTGTTTAAGTCATTAAGAGTTAAAGTGTTCTTTCCCTTGATAATTTCTTTTTTGTGTGTTATAATTTTTTATTTTTGCACTTTGCTATTTTGCAATAATTTTGTGCAAATATTTGTTGTATTAAAAGTTTTTTCTTGCAGAAAATTTTATGCAGTGTTGTGAAAATATTTTTTTTTGATTAGCAATTATTGATATATTGCTACATTTTATTAAGGCAGTTTCTTATGCTCTGTTCTGTATAGATTTTATTCTGTCTGTCTTTTTTTTTTTTATTTCAGTGAATTGTGTGCTGTTTTATTTTTGCCAAGTTTATTGAGCCCCATTTTTCATTTTATTGTGTTTTTTCCCTTGTTGCATTAAAATAAGACAACTCACGGCCATTTATTAATTTTAAAGTAAAATTTGACAAATTAGTTTTGAGCAAAGTAAAAAGTTCTCTTGATTTCAGTGTTTTTTAAAGTTCATATTTTTCTTGTGTAGTTCTTTGCTTCTGTGTAATTTGCAATTTTTAATTACTTTGCAAATGTTAAGCTTTTTCTTCCATTTAATTCACTGTGTTGTGTGTTCCTCAGTTATCATTTTTTTTTGTTCTCTAAATTTTGTTTTAAATTTTGAAAATGTCTCAAGTTTTCTTAGCGATCCTCAGACATGCTGCTAGTAAAAACCTTAATTGTCACCCCAAAATTCGGTAACTCCTTACAAACGATAGACATACTCAGACTTCGGGCCCTGCAAAACTTCAGTCGTGATCCTAGATGTATGCCTTTTTCAATGGTGCCCAGACAACCTTGAAGGTTGGTTTACTGCATTTTGAGCCGAGCTAACGCTTCATTGATGGTCCCCCATCTGAGAGTCTTTTAAAGTTGGGAAAAGGAGAGTTAGCCCGTTCTTCGCCCCTCAAATTATTAAATTAATTTTGTATGAAGGTTTCCCAAGATCTAACCGGGGGCAAGATTATAAAACAGTTAATTCGCAAATCTTGAACCGGTGCGAAAAAAACCGATCCGTCGTTGTTCTCGAAAAATTTTTTTGCACGCCCCGAGACCAGAAAGTTTTAAAGGGGATTTTGCTCTCCGTTTTTAAATAACCAATGCCTCATTTGTTAAAGCGGGCCCAAAATTAAAGAATCTTAACGATAGTGATAAACCACCCTTGAGGGGTTTTGCAAAATTAGCGCATTTGGAGCATTAAACAACGAATACCCCGACATTAAGTATGTGTACAATTCAAGCCCGCAGGCTACTGGGACCCTTAAGTTTAAATCCATGTACGAAATTTGTGTCCCGAGGGTCCTTTCCCCTTATCTGGTCTAGCCAAACACCTTGCCCAAATCCGACCCCCTTTAGTTTTGCTACTCCAAACCCCCAACCGAAATCACTCGCGTATCTCCAAGCAAGTGTTAAGAGCCATCATTCCTGTAAACCCATATACGTACAGTAACCACATCAAAGAATTTGCTACAATTGTGGTTTCCGTGGCCTATCGCTAGTAATTGTTATGACAGTCCCCCTAAGAAGCGTCGTACGTGATGGTTCAGCAGATTTTCCCCATGTACCATCATAAAATTTCGGACATGACACATCTGAGTGAATGCCTCTACAAATCGTTCTAATTTTTCCCGTGGCCTTTCCCAACCCGAGGCCAGGAGAGGAACAGACGTCGTGGTTCACAATCAATCAAAACCCAGGCTCATTCTTCCATTGGGGGGAATTAGAGCGCCCATCAAACCCCCAATGGTGACGGTGTGAAAATGAGTACACCACCCCGTTCAAATTCCTTTAAAGCCTTAAGCAGTCTCGAAAATGAAAATCCGCTGATGTTTTGGGGTTCACACGCTCGACGTGAGGAATTTGGGGAGAAATAAAAAATGTTTTCTCGATGACAATCACCTTCCTGTTTGCATAAAAACTCCTATGCAACGATTGGTCCTTGTACAAGCTTCTGTCCATAATCGCCCGTTATGTTTTCATGGACCGGGTGCGCAAGTTAATATCATTAGGTCAGTCGTTTAAAAGAGAAGCGGTTACGACATTCCTCCTCGTTTGAACCAACTCCTGTAACCTCCCTTGGGGTAGGGGTTCTCTTTGGGGGCCCGGGGTCGATTTCATCCCCTTTTACTACCCAAAGGGCAGGACTTTACTGCTGTTTTCTTGTTGTCGAAAAGATTCTTTCCTGGTGATCTTTTCTGGGATTTGCTTTTCCCTGCAAGACTTACGATTTTTTGTCGACCCCTACCGATGGCATGCCCAAAAAACGATTAATCGTTCCATTCGGGGGGTTTCCGCTTAGATCAGAAATCTGTCTACTGCTGCAGATTTTTTACGCATTTAAATCCTTACAAGCCAAAAGATTTTCCAGTAGCGTACCCAAGCGGTCAGGCCTGGTAACTCTGTCACTCCCACTGTGTTCCCCTGCACCTTAGATATGCAAAATAGTGTTTGCCTCAAGTGTCCGGGACGCCAACCACTTTTAGCGCTCTGCCTATCCCTGCAATGTTGCTATCCAAGTAGTTTTCTCCAAGGGGATGCCCTTGTAGAAAAAAGATTACTTGGAATAGTAATGCCATCTCTTGTTGAGTCAATGCCGTTTGCAGAAAAAGGGTTTTTTGCGGCTAGTGCTCTCAAGATGTCTGTTGTTGTTCCTAAGTTCCGATGGTGTAACGTCCTAGTTGACAGGATTCCTGCAGGTCAAAGGTTTTTTTGTTGAACCTTCCTTACATATTTTAAGAGACAGAAGACCTTTACCCTTGCTAACACTTTTGGGGCACAGTGTTCGTCTCAGACAAAAACCAACTCGTTGACCCAGTTCACTATCCTTACCCTGTTCAAGTACAGGGTGGGCGTGCCCCTGCCGGGGGTCGGTGCATTTCTACCGGGGAACCTATCCACTTCACCGGATCAATCTTTTCCCAGTTGAGGAGAAAGACTTTGCTCCCCCGACTTTCCCCGACGAAATCAAGCGTTTGTTGACTCTGTTGAACAAAAGTCGTAAAGCATTGTTTACAGGTGAAAGATGGGTATAACGAAATTTTTTGTCCCATCGTATTCCATTGAACCCGGTACTAGACCTATTTACATAAACCTGGTACAGAATGCCTATTACAAGTTGCTGTCGCAGAGGAACTGATCAATCAAAGCTCAATGATGGATTATTTCCCTAGCAATTTTACCCCGGAATGCGCCCTTGTCCTAGGCCCAAGAAGAATGGGACTTGGCCCCGGAGTTGACTTTTGGAAGTTAAACGCAAAACCATTCCAGATCGTTTCCCATTCCTGTACTAGGTGACCTTTTACGAAAAATCGAGATAACAAAGTTTCTCGACCCCGGACTTGTTTAAAAGGGTTTTGGCAAGTCCCCTTTTTCGAGGATGCCAAAATTAACTGCATTCCCACTCCCACAGGTCATTATCACTTCCCCGTATGGGTTTGGTTACGATCGTCTCCCATCACGTTCTTAGACTCATACCAATACTTTAGGGTTGATGGTAAAGCATTATGGGGAAATTAGACGACGTAATCGTCATGTCCCAAAAAGTGGAAACACATCTGAAAAGACTTTATACAGTCTTGGAAAGCTTGAAGAAGCAAATTTAAAAATCAAACTGTCTAAATGTCTTTTTCAGATCAAAATTAAGTTTCTTGGTCACGTAGCCTCCAGAGGGGTTAGACTGTCCCAAAATAAAATAAATGATACAAATTTTCCAACTCCCCAAACTGCTGATGCCCTAAAAACCTTGTGGGTTAGAGTTTTTATGATCTTTCATTGCTAATTTTTCTTCCCTAGTGTCCTCTAACTAGTTGCTTAAGAAAAATGCCCTTTTGTTTGGGCCTTCCCTCAAGAAACAGCATTCCCAAACCCAAAAGAAAAAACTAATTCGCTCCAAATTTTTAAATTCCCCGATTTTTCTAACCCCTTTTATCTGACAACGATGCTAGTTCAATTGGCAAGGGCCCTACAGCTCAAAGGATAGCAAGTCAACGCGTTGCATTTGCACCGGTCCCTTTCAAAAGGGTGAAAAGTAATTATACATTAAGGAGCAAGAAGCTTTTGCAATATTGGTCTTTAAAACCTTCGAACATCATTTACCGTACCCTGTTCATGTCTTTTAAGACCTGCGCCCCCGATACCTTTATTCCCGAACAAACGCCTACGGAAGGTTAGCCCCAAAGGACCTTATATCCAAAAGTTCAACCCCCCTTTTGAACATTTACCCGGAACAAAGTAGTCGCTGATGCTTTTTTCGCGACCGTTAGTGTAGTTACTGCAGATCCTCCATTTACTGTCGAGGATGTGAAAACTGCACAAAGAAAAAGATCCCATGTGGGTTTGGGGTGATTCGATTCCCGCTCCAGGGAAAATCTCTTTCTTCGTTAAAACCACCGCAAACCCCTTATGATTTTTAAGAGTCAAGAAATTTCTGTTCGAAAAAGCCGGTTTGGGGACTCCAAGCAGAAGAGTTTATCATTTTGTAATTCCATCACTAGGAACGTAGCTTACAGTAGTTCATGAGCACCAGGTGTTGCACACCCTGGTTGGACGTTTTGGTGAAACAAGCCAGAAAGAAAAACTTTTGGCCACGTATGGGGTGACATTTCCGGTTTGTTAAGAAATGTGTGTTGTATGCGCATAAAAGGAAAAGTCAATGGTCCTAACCCCAAACCAAATGTACCCCAACCACACGAACCGTGGGAAGAGTTGCCCTTGATTTGTTAACAAATTTTAAATGTTCCCCCCCAAGGGAAAAAAAAATCTGTGTGTTATGGTAGACCATTTCACAAATTGTGAGTTAGTTCCTATTGCAGATAAGACTCAGAGACAGTGCTAAGCATTTTAAAGAACGCATCATCTGCAGGTACCCTCCAAAGTCCTTAGAACAGATAATAGGTGAATTCGTAAGGATTCTTGAAAATTTGTGTACCCTTTAAAAAAGATCTCTAAAACCCCATTGTTTCCCCCATCCCGCCAGAATGGGGTTTCCGAAAGAACAAATAAGAAAGTACTTGATGTCCCGCGAGCCCAATCAACCCCCCAAAGTGAAAATTGGGATGAAGTTATTTCCCGATTCCCCGTGTCCATAAATTCTGCTTACAATGTTCTATAGGTGATACCCAATATGATTGTATGGTTAAAAAGCGTTTTCCCCTATGAGTTGTTATTTTACTCCGAAACCTAATTAAACCCTGATGATTCGTAGCAACTGTCAGCTTTTCCAAAAAGTTTTTTGAAGATCCTGAAACGTTTATAAATCAACAGCAGAATTTACAAGAGTTTCAAACACTCGGCAAAACCATCCAAAAAACAAAAATAGGTTCGAGAGTTATGTGATTTAAATTTACAAAAAGTCGCAAGCCAAAGCTTGATCAAAGTTGTCGGACCTTTTCGAGTTTTTAGAAAAAATCTTGGAAATAAATAAGGTTAGAGAAATTAGTCTGGGAAATACAAAGAACGCATTTAGTCATATGAAATTAGTATGCGATGTTGAGGATATTGCCCCAGGGCTAATGTGACAGATTTACAATCCCCCTGATCCTGTACTCTCTACCTCAGATACTCACAATACTCAAACCTGAATGTCGTTACTCCTTGCGTATCGCAAGTAATGAGAAACCCGCAAGTACTTTTTTAGATATCCTTCAGTCTCTCTCAGTCAAGGGATGGTTTTTGCCCTTGCAGAGGAATTCGACCCTCCCGAATGATAACCCTTCTGATATGTAACCTAAACCCCCCGCAGAATTGGGTTTAAATGTCATAGTCTGTAAATTTGATGTCCGAGTGAATAAATTGTCAACTGTGTGTTTTGTTATTTTTGACAGTTTGTCAGAAATTTTGTGTTACGTTCCCCGTTTCTGAAATTAACGTCTAGATTTAGTGCACCGAATCTGCCTTTCTGTTAAACACTTCTTTGTATATATTTATTTTCCTCAGAAAACCGTGGTGCATGAATTCAGATGACGATCAATTCCACCCAATTTTTATAAAGATTTGTTCTTTATTTTTTAATGAATACGTTAACACCCCTTTTGTAAAATCCATTATGAAACATCCCTTAGTTCAAGTTTATTGGGGAAATTTGTATTGATAGAATCAGCCCGATCGCCCCCTGGTTTAGCCTATAGTAAGTATGTATGTCGGGACGACATACGAAAAATGACCGGCTTCACATGTTGCTGATCCCCGTATTCCCCGTATGATATAGCATACATTAGTTCATCCATGTGCTTTAGCACGAGACCCCTTGTAGGCCCGTGGCTTTGTTGACGTCAGGGGCCACGTGGGGCTCATCCCTCTGTCCCGGCCCCCATCGGGGGCAGACCATCCAGGCTTAGACAGGCAAGGCGTGGGGCTCCATCCCCTCCATCGACAATATATTTTAAACCTACAAGTGTGTTACTTTCAACTTGCGATATCTCCATTTAAGAACCCCCTTCATATGGTAGACTCCAGCCAGTGCTGACTCCCGCAACCCCTAGACTTCAGTCACTGCAGTTCCCCACCCTAGACGCAGCTACATCTAGACTCCCGTCAATGCTAGATTCAGCAACCCGCTAGATTCAGCCACCTGCTAAACCCCCGCCCCCTGCTTGACTAGAGGCACCCGTAGACTCCATTCACATGCTTGATCCCGCCACCCATTTTACTCAACACCTGCTGACTAAAGCCAGCTGCTAGACTCCAAGCATCTCCCACACTCCAGTCACCTGCTGGATTCCCCGCCACATGCAAACTCCAGCCAGCGCTAGTTTTCCCGCACCTGGTGAACCCAAAAAACCTGTATCTCCCGCCACCTTAGTACAGCCACCTGTTAAAAAATATCCGTGCTAATTCCAAACCCCTTTTGACTCCAATCACCCCGTAGATCCCCTACGTTTTTTCTCCGCTTTCCCGCTACAAACCAGTATTGCGGACTGACCCCCCTGCAGACTCCACGAGATGCTAAACCCGCTGCTGCTAGACTTTACAAGGTGCTAGACTCCAGCTAGGGTAGATCCGCCAGTTGCTAACTCCCGCCAGTGTAGGCTCCATCCACCTATTAGACCCAGCCCCCTGCTAACTTCTGACCTCCTATACCTACCCCCTGCTAGATCCACTACCTGCTAGTCTCCACCCTGCTAAATCCCCACCCGTTAGACTTTTGCCCCTGCAGACTCCAGCCACTTGCTGCTCCAGCTCTTGCTAGTTCGGCCACCTGCTAGACTCCCCCCCTGCTAGACCCGCCCCCGCAGACTCCAGCCATTGTTACTTTTGCAAATGCGACTCCAGCCTCTTCAAACTCCACCACCTGCTAAAATCCAGGCATCTGCTGGACTCCAGCCCTGCCCCAAACCAGGAAATAGTAGTAAGGTAACCAAAAGGGGGGCCCGTCGTTCGTCGTGCCCATTTTAAGCCAAAGAGAAGATGGTTTTTTCAATCGAGACGTGCTAGGGGCCCCCCTCCTGTCGCCCCTTTTCATTTCCATTCTAGAGCTGGTTGAAACACGGTTGCTTCTAGTGGATTCTATTCTGCCTTGTTACTGTGGAGGCACTAATACCTATTGTTGTAATAGTGTATGAGTGTACATATTTTTTTCTTACTTGGGAAAGGATAAAATAAGTCAAGTTTTTCTGCTGAGTTCACCCCGGATAACAGGCCTTTGGGTTCCCGGGTTTTTAAATGGGGGCCTGTTCGGTCCTAACGAACTTTGAGCCCGAGTTGAGCCTAGGGGGGCGCTGGAAAGTAGGAACTTTGTGTGCTTGCTGTCTGGGATTGATTATCTTTACCAATGCTTTCGAAACTTTTTCGTGTCAGCCTTTGCGGTTAATGGTCACCCCGCTATTGTATGTTTGTTTACAGCTTTCACCCCTTGTTCTTGTGCTCGTTTGCTATGGTCAATCTTGCTGTTTTTATGAATTTTTTGCATCACTTTTCTATTTTGGGATCAGCCTTGTTTTTTATGTGCGTATTCTGCTGTTCTTGGGGGAGCGCCTAGACGAGCAGACGTCTGGTATCTAAAAACTTTATTAAACTTGTCTAAATTTTTCCTCAGCATTGTTGGCAAAAATTCTCGTTCCCTTTGGCGTTGATTAAAAACGCCTCTCACAGCTGAGCGCTTCGTACTCTTAAAGTATCGACTTTGAGAAGAGGAGATGGACACCAAACTCCTCCCCCTCGGGAGCCGGGAAAAAAAACCCCAGTTCACAGAAAGGGAAAAAGATCATCAACTGAGCAAAAAAGTCAGCTCATGCGACAGGGTTTTTGAAGGGGAATCTGCTACTTGGCGCTTTTCGAAAATCAAACTTGGCCATGCCAGGGAAAAGTTTTTAATGAAAAGAAAGAAGGCGTTTCTCAAGTTGTAAATAGTTTGAGAAAACAGACCGGGGGCCCCGCTTCAAGAGGCAGAACCAAAAAAATTTTTTGAAATTTTGAAATCGGCTCAAGAATGTAGCAAGTGGGAAACCGGTCATTCCATTAAAACCCGCACCTCTCCAAATAACCGTGATGGGAACCTTTGCTGAATTAATTGTAGATTTTGTAGGGACTTATTTCCATTATGGATAGAGTAAAAGATACCTAAAAGCAATTCCCATGCGCACAATTTAAAGTGATCAAAAGGGATAACTTTACTGCCAAAGATTTAGGGAGCATTAAATAGGTTAGGGGTAAAACCCCAAATTACCACTGCCTCAGTCCAAGGCGCCTTTGGGAAAAAATTCCATGATTAAAAACCATATAGAACTTTAGTAAGCTTTTCCTACAGCTGGGGTGAATCTTTTCCCTTTTCTGCTGTTTTCATAAGGGAAAAAGGCAGGGTCTACCGGGTTTTTGTGTTTGAGCTGATCTTTGGCACAATTACGAGGGCCTCTTCGGGTTTAAAAAAGGGAGGGTGGGGGAAGACTTTGCTCAACACTCAAAACCTCTTCAAGGGTTTCAGGGGGCATGCAGTTAGCCAAGGCTAATTAAAAAGGGAGCTCAAAATAAATGAAAAAGAGGTATGACGAAATGCACATTCCACTCCTTCCATCCGGAGACAAGGTGTTGGGGCAGGACCATCCTGGCCACACCTTGAAAGCTAGATTTACGGGACCTATGCAAATTTTAAGTAAATTATCTGATGTAAATAATATGTATCCTCCCCTTGACAAGACCTCAAAAACTAAAACTTACCACATTAATCAAATAAAATCTTTTCATACACCAGATAAAGTCCCAGTAATGACTCTGTCCTTTACCTCTGAGGATGACTCTGACTCTTTGCACTCTGTTTCTGAAATTAATGTTAAACTTTCTAATTCTGTCCTCCTCAAGGATCCTAGCCCTTTAATGGTGGGACTATCTGAAACGCAAGCAACAAGTTTAACTGCGCTTCTACAGTCATACCCTGATGTTTTTTCGGATGTGCCGAGAAAAATGTACGTTAAGCTATCATGATGTAGATGTGGGAAACTCTAAACCTATTAAAACTCTCCCACTACAGAGCTAATCCTGAAAAGCAGAGGCTACTTCAGCAGGAGGTAGAATTTCTGTTAAAGCATGGTTTAGTGGAGGAGTCCATCTAGTCCATGGGCTTCACATGTAATCCTTGTTAAAAAAAGCTGGTGGAGGTTTTCACATGTGTACAGACTACCGTAAGGTGAATGATTTCACAATCACAGATGTTTACCCTCTTCCTCGTCTGGATGACGTAATCGACTTTGTGGGTAAGGCTACTTTTGTGTCAAAGTTAAGACTTCCTTAAAGGTTACTAACAGGTACCTTTGACGGATAAGACGAAGGAAATCTCTACCTTCGTAATTCCAGAGGTCATTAATCAATATACAGTTACCCCCTTCTGAATGAAAAACTCCCCCTCTTCATTCTAGAAACTTATCCATCAGGCTATTAAAGGACTTGAAGGCATTGCAGCATACCTGGATGATATTGTAGTGGTGTCTGATACTTGGGATCAACACCTATTTAGACTTAAGGCTCTCTTTCAGACCTTTCAAAGTTCCCATTTAACTGTTAATTTATCTAAGTATTCCTTTGGCCAGGTCACTGTTACTTTTCTGGGCCATGAAGTAGGTAGTGGCAAAGTTGCTCTAAATTTGCTAAAGTTCTTGCCATTAAGATTACCCAATTCCCCATGTAGGAAATCTCTTCAACGTTTCCTAGGCATGATAGGGTTTACAGAAAATTCTTCAAAAATTTTTCAGATATTGTAGCCCCTCTTACCTCTCTTACCAGTCACAAAGTTCCCTTTAATTAGACCCCAGAATGCCAAAATGTTTTTACGAAAGCAAAAAGATTATTGTGTTCTGCACCCATTCTTTTGTCTCCAGACTTTTCCAAACCTTTCTCATTACTGCTTTTGAATCTGGGGTTGGGGCAATACTGTTGCAAAACGGGGACGAGTGGTTGTAGCCTGTGGCCTTCTACTCGGCAAAGTTCCAGCCGCACCAGAGGGCTTACTCTACCATTGAAAATGAATCCCTGGCTCTGGTACTGGCCTTGGAGCACTTCGATGTTTATGTGGGCCAGACTTCCCAGGTGGTCACCGTCTATAGTGACCACATCCCTCTGGCATATCTCCAAGCCATGAAGAGCCACAATTACGATGCTCATGAGATGGAGTCTACGACTGTAGCCCTATTCTCTCAGTAGTACACATTATCAGCAAAGAAAATAAGTTTGCAGATACATTTTCCCGAATGTATTAGGATGTGTCAGGGACCTGTGGTAACCAGTTTCTTGCTCTTTCCCCCCCCCTTTATGTATGTGGTATTTTTTTTTAGTGAGGTGGTGCGGCTACCGTCCACCCATACCTTGGACCTATGTTAGCCCTACTGTCTTCTGTCTCGCTCTAAGTTTAGGGTTTCGCTTTATGTCGCAATTAAAGCTGAGCTCTATCAAAGAGTTGGATGGTTGAGAGGAAAGGCGGTCCCATATGGTGCCATGGTGCACGGTTACCAATGGGAGGGGTTAGCCTATTTCTGAGCCCCTCGGTGTGGGGCTGTGGCATGCAAAGAGTAGGTGCACACTCTCATTGAAAGGCTATCTCCCCCAGCCAGCGAACCAGTAGTAAGGGTCGGACAATGGGGCCCCGTCTTTCGATCAGTGCCCATTTTAAGCCAATGAAAAGATGGTTTGGCAATCGCGGAGGTTTGCTGTGGGCCCCCATCCGCCAGTCTGCCCTTGCCCATTTCCAATCTAGACCTGGTTGAAGCAGGGTTTCTGCTCTCTAGTGGCTTCTATTCTGCCTTGTTTACCGTGGAGTGCACTAATACCTATTGTTGACATAGTGTATATAGTGTACATACTTCTGTTCTTAAGTCAAAAGTTTTTCTGCTGTGTTTATTTTGCTCCCTTTACACCCAGATAATAGGCCTTTGAATTCCTGGTTTAATACACCTCCTAGACTCCACCACCTCCTAGACTCCAGCCACCTCCTAGACTCTAGCCACCTCCTAGACCTCCCGCCACCTCCTAGACTCCAGCCACCTCCTAGACTCCAGCCACCTGCTAGACTCCAGCCACCTGCTGACTCCAGCCACCTGCTAGACTCCAGCCACCTCCTAGACTCCAGCCCCCTGTAGACTCCAGCCACCTCCTAGACTCCAGCCACCTCCTAGACTCCAAACCACCTCCTAGACTCCAGCCCCCTCCTAGACTCCAGCCACCTGCTAGACTCCAGCCACCTCCTAGAGTCGAGCTACCTGCTAGACTCCAGCCACCACTAGACTCCAGCCACCTCCTAGACTCCAGCCACCTGCTAGACTCCAGCACCTCCTAGACTCCAGCCACCTGCTTTGACTCCAGCCACCTTCCCAGACCCCAGCCACCTGCTAAACCCAGCCACCTGCTAGGGCACCAGCCATCTGCTAGACACCAGCTGTCAGTGGAAAAGCCTTCCAACTGAACAAAAGAAATTAATGGAAAAATAAATAAATAAAGAAATAACTTAGGAAAAAATGAGAAAAATTTATTTTTGAGAATTTTACTTAAAATTAAATATAATAAAAAAAAATGGCCTTCAGTTTCTTTTAGTTGGGCAGGAGTAGGTATGGCCTGGGGTAGTTCCTCTGATGTTATTTATGTAGGTTTATCCTGGGCAGATGGTAATCCGATGTTCTGGAATCTCCTACCACTTGGATGGAGCACAAGTAGAATAGGAAGGGCCGGTAGTATAGAAAAAAGTTAATAAGTATTATTAACACGTCTTGCTCCTTATCCCGGCGTCTATCCTGGAAGACCCACGCCAGGAACAGAGCTGGTAAATAAGAGAAAATAAACTGGTTACCCATAGTTTTTGATAAAATTACATTTAAGAATTGAAAGAATGATAAATGCCAAAATCATTACTGGTAACCAGCAAACAAAAAAAAAAAAACAAAAATGATACTCCTGGGATACACCCCTA
>NC_069441.1:28749432-28776932 GCF_026875155.1 Cherax quadricarinatus
CTCTCTCTCCCCTCTCTCTCTCTCTCTCTCTCTCTTCTCGCTCTCTCTCTCTCTCTCTCGCTCTCTCTCTCTCGCTTGCTGGCTATCGTGTATCAGCTCATTCCTTTCTAGGTGCTCCACAAATCTTTTCCTAATAAGAATCTCCATGACTTTACCTATACTTGTCAGCGATACTGGTCTGTAGTTTAATGCTACCTCTCTATCTCCTTTCTTAAAGTTAAGGACTACATTTGCTGTCTTCCACACCTGAGAAAGTTGCCATGTTTCGACAGATAATAGCAAGTGAGAATTCTAAACTGGAGGTGCATACTCCAATATGGGTCTGACGTACACGGTGTACAGGGTATGGAATAACTCCTGGAGTTTACCTGGAGTTTACCTGGAGAGAGTTCCGGGGGTCAACGCCCCCGCGGCCCGGTCTGTGACCAGGCCTCCTGGTGGATCAGCGCCTGATCAACCAGGCTGTTGCTGCTGGCTACACGCAAACCAACGTACGAGCCACACACCGGCTGATCAGGAACTGACTTTAGGTGCTTGTCCAGTGCCAGCTTGAAGACTGCCAGGGGTCTGTTGGTAATCCCCCTTATGTGTGCTGGGAGGCAGTTGAACAGTCTCGGGCCCCTGACACTTATTGTATGGTCTCCTTACTAAGATGTTGGAATGCTATTCTTCTGTTCGCTAGTCGCCCATATCCTGCAGGAGTTATTTGGTTGATGTGCGCCTCAGATGTGCTCGGTGTTATACACACTCCAAGATCCTTTTCCTTGAGTGATATTTGTAGTCTCTGGCTCCCTAGACTGTACTCTGTCTGCGGTCTTATTAACTCTTCCTCTATTTTCATGATTTTACACTTGGTTGGGTTGAACTCATGGAGCCAGTTGTTGGACCAGGACTGCAGGCTGTCCAGATCCCTCTGAAGTCCTGCTTTATCATCCTCTGACTGAATTCTCTTCATTAACTTCACATCATCTGCAAACAGGAACACTTCTGAGTCTGTTCCTTCTGTCATGTCATTTACATATACCAGGAACAACACTGGTCCTAGAACTGACCCCTGTGAAACCCCGCTCTGGCACCTCGTCACGACTCGCTGCTGCCTTCCCGTCAGGTATTCTCTGATCCATTGCAGCACCTTCCCTGTTATACCTGCATAGTACTTGTCTCTTGTGTGAAACAAAGAAAATGCAGTATCTCCACCCCTCTCTCTTGTCTTACTGCCGTCACCTTGTCATAGAACTCTAATAGGTTTGTGATATAGGATTTCAGGTCTCTGAATCCGTGCTGCTTGTCGTTAATAAGCTCATTTCTTATTAGGTGTTCCACCACTCTTCTCCTGATAATCTTGTCCATAACTTTGCATACTATACATGTCAGTGACACTGGTCTGTAGTTTAATGCTTCGTCTCTGTCTCCTTTTTTTAAAAATTGGGACTACATTTGCTGTCTTCCATACCTCAGGTAGTCGCCTTGTTTCGATAGATGTGCTGAAGATTGTTGTTAGTGGTACACAGAGAGCCTCTGCTCCCTTTCTCAGGACACTTGGATTTATTCTCTCTACACCTATGGGTGAACCAAGGACTCGTCTTGGCCTTCTCGTTATGTCTGTTACCCTTGTGTACAAACCTCTTTTATGCTTTCTTGCATATTGTTGTCATACATTCGTCATCTCATTTACTGTTTTCCCTGCCAATTTTCTGTCCCACAGGACCTTGTGCAGGAGATTCCTCATGCCTGTGGAGACCCTTCTCTTGTAGCTTGTCTTCAGTCTTCCTGCCTCCCTCTCCACTTGTAACTCTATTATGCATTTGAACCCTAGAACTTCGGGATCACTAGGTCCCAGGAGCCTTTCACATATGATGTCCTCAATATCTCACACTAAAGGTGAATACTGGCCATCTTGCGGGGTTATCCTCCCCCCTTCTCTTGTATGCCCCTAACGTGTTTGTACAGGAGTGTAAAAGGCTTACTAGCCCTGTAACAATTTCAGACGTTTTCCCCCAGGCTGCTCCCCTCAGGAAAATTAGGAAAGAAAAAGAAAAAATAACAACAAACAAAAAACACTTTAAATAAAGAAAAATTAAAATAAAAAAAACACTTAAATAGAAAAATTAACCCATTAAAGAAAATAAAAAAAGGAAAAAACTAAAAATGAAAACAAATTCAACGCAAATTTTAACATTTTTGGGTTCGGTGTTGGTGATACGCTTTTGAAATCGTACCTTTGCTGATGGGGGGGGGGGGTCGCGGGGTTTTGGTGCCCCACCAGGGCTAGTTCTTCACAGAATCGCCGTAATATCCCGAGACAGAAAGCAGGTTCTTTCCCGCTGCAATGAGTGGGTTATCCGCAATTTCATACGGGTGCACGGGGAAGAATCCAAAATGGAGAAGTCTCTGGCGTTTCCCCCTTTCTCTCTGATTGACTGACCCTCCTTCTCCAAGCAAAAAAGACAGACAGGTTACCCACTGTTTAAAAATCTTTCTCCTGGTAAGAGATACCCAAAAAATGTGTGTTTATTACAACGTAACATGAGCAAGGCGAAAGGCTAATTTATTTTTGGTAAAAAAGGAAGCTTTTAACCAAAAAATCCACTAAATACGGGGGCTGTACTTACAGTAGTGCTGGGAGCTGTGATCGATGTTTACTTTTTTTACCAAGCCCCCCCTCACCTTTCGGGGGGGGGGGGAAAAGGGGGGGGGAAATAGGGAAGCTAGACTGACCCTCCCTTAACAAGTAGCTTGGCAATCAAACACATTTTTAGGGGTGGGAGAAAAGCGGAAAAAGGGGAGCGGACTTACCCTACCTTAACTTACCGGTAATGAAACTACCCTTCGGGGGGGGGAAAAAAAGGGGGAAGCGTGATTTACCTCCCTTAAATTAGCCGGAAATGAAATATTGTTACTATTTTGCTATTCCTATCTTTTGAATTTTTCCCTCACACTCCCCCCATACCAAGACTTATAGTAAAGGAGTATAAGAAAATGGGTAAAAAAATTCAAAACTTTGGGGAAGTCGTGAAAGGGCAAAAATCTTCTACTGACGTACGATTTAAACCAGTCTTAAAAATAATTGGATGAACCAAATATAAACAATAGGAACTTAAAAGCCGGGAGTGCCAATGTCCCCCTAAAAGGGGCACTGTTGGTTCCCCTTAAAAGTTTCTGGGTAACAAAGGTTTGGGTTTCCTTTTTTCTAAAATGAATTCTTTTCCCCAAAATAAAATTTAAATTTTTTGGGAACCCCCCCAAAAGGGGTTTAAAACATTTTTTTCTTTTGGGGGGGAGTATCTTGTTTCTCGGAAGGAGTTTGGGCTTAGAACATACGGGGGAAGGGATACCATCAGGGTATTGTATAGCACGACCTAACCCAGTTTTTGGGGGCATCGTTCCAAAAAAAAAGTTTTATTAATACGGAACGTAAGTTATCTTTCGAAAAGATATTTTTTTAATCTTTTTAAAACTTTTCCCAGCTACTGGGAAATTTCAAGGTTCCTTCACAGACTTTTTAAGGAAGTCCGATAAGAGCCTGTAAATCAGTAAGGTTCAAATAAACCGTGCATAAAAATTTACAAAACCCAAGAAAGCTACCAGGCTTTTTGGGTTTTGGGGGGAATTTTAAAAATTCAATAAAGCTTTGTCTTACTGGGAGAGGCTGCAGAGAGTTTTTAAAAAGTATCATCCAAGATATCTAATCTTTTTAAAACCCAAGGGAAGCCATTTCTTCGGCTTGGCAGTGGGGCCATGTGACGACCTCCCAAAAACTGATGTTAATTTTTTGGAATTTTCGCCCCACGTAGATTCATTACAAATTTAAAACAAAATAAACTGAAACTTTTTGGAATTACCCAAGACCTTTCTATCAGCCACTGGTAGCACGGGCATTTAACCAAAACCCGAAGGGCAAGTTCTTTTTGCTCAGCCCCTTTGTGTGGGGAAAAGCGGTGTACTGCTTAAAAAGGATCAACTTTCTTGATTGTATGCCTGGCAATAAATCTCGAAAAAGGGAGCACAAAAATTTGTGTAATCGCTATCAATTAAGGATAGGCTACACCCCACCGAGTTATAGCATTAAGGCCTCTGAAGTCAATAGCAAGCTATATGAATTACCCCCTTTTTAACCATGTACTGGTAGCAATATGGATACTAAAGGGTTAAATATCTTTAGTTTTAAAAAATTTTCTCCCTCTCGGTAAAATGCACCCCTAAGGTAAACTGGAACGGGGTATAATTTCGTTTGATGGTTTGTCCGTCACTAAGCAATTTTATGGACTACCGTGGAGGAACCCCGGGAATATCAGTAAAGACCTAAAAATTTTTACTCAACATTGAAGTGTTCATGTCTCTTAGGGCACCCAAAAATTTCATTAATATTAATGGGGGTTGCCCCGAGTGGTAAAGACCCCCCAAAGTTCTGTAGTTCTTCATCATATCTAAGTTAGAGTGTCAATTACCACGCTTACATTCTTCATTTGTCTTATCAATTCGTGGGGAAAAAAACAAGTCAAAGTTTTAAGGCAGTTAACCAAATTTTTTCGGTAAAATTTTTTAAAGGGATTTAAATATAAAACCCTTAGGTTTCCCCTTGACTTCTATAATTTCAACTTTCCAAAAATTTTTTTAATACTTTAAGGACCTTTCCTGCTAAAAATTTATTTGACTTGATAGGCAAAAACAAGAACTTCATCACCACTTTAAAAACTTCTCCTCGACTTTTGGAATAAAAATGGGTTTTGTACGGCCCCTTGAAAATTTAAATTTTTTTCGAAAACATTCAGGGTCTCCTCAAGTTTGGATCTAAGTAAGGAAAACTTTTAGAAGACGAACCCACTTTTACCTCCTCATTAGTCCATAAGTCAGAAGGAGGACAATGGGCCTCTGGCCTTTACCATAGAGAAGTTCAAAAGGTAAAAACCCCCCAAAAGCAGGGAATTTCCCTCATGGCAAACAAAGCCGGGGTGGGAAAACGATCCCACCCTTTGGGTTTTAAGGGGCAAATTTTCCCTAAAATGGACCTAGAATCGTGCGGGCCTAAAATCCCCCATTACAGTAATAAAGGGGTGTGGTGAAAAAGGGCTTCACTCCCAGAAGTTGGTATAGATTTCATTAAGTCAGATGTGAATTTGTCCCAGTCAGACAAAATTTTCTCTGGGGATGCCCATCTGGAGAAGATGGCCAAAAGGCTTCAGCCACCCTTACTAGTTATGGTTTTTTAAGGGGAAGGGCTTCAAAACTCGAAGCTATTCAACTAATGTTAATATTACTAGTCCCCAGTGAAGTGGGAAAAAGGCCCAAACATGTAAAAACTCTTTCAAATCCCGTAAAGATATTCATTTTGACCATAGTACTCGCCCGGTACCCGGGAGGAGCAGTTCGCAAACTTTCACAAACTACAAAAGGTATATATATGAGGGCATTTTTGGCCAAAAAAAAAGGTTTCCCCAATTTTTTTTAAGGGTTTACATGCAGAAATGTCCGGCCCCTGGAGGGCATGAGCCCTTTTAAAAAAAGGGCTCTCTGCTTTACTTGGAATACTAAATGAAAAGTCTATCTCAGAATTTAAATTTTAATACTGACTTGTACAAATACCTTTATATATTCAAATTTTAAAGAAAATTTTTTCCCTTTTTTTATAACTTATTTTTTTTAAACGGCATTATGGCAATTTTGAAAAAAAGGGCAATTTCTTTAAATTGACAAAGGATCCCTTTGAAATTATCTAAAGGCTTAAAGTCAGGGAAAATCAAAAAGACAGTAGGAGGACCCCCGGGCTTTGGCTGAGCCCTAGCAAGACATTTGGTATCGGAGGGGTATCTTCACTTTCATCTAAAAAGTGAAAATGGGGATCCTACTACCTCGCTTTGAGATCATCAGGTTTTTTTTTTCCCCTGAATCTCACGAACATTGTCTCATCGAAATTTCGATGGGCTTCTCCGACTCTAAGAAGAAGGGTCTGAAAACTTATATCCTCTTTGGTGATAAAAGGGCAAACCCCAGAAGGAAGAATGGGACCTTTTTTCATTTCCTATTTGACGGAGCAAGAAGTGATGGACAATACGGCTTCGACAACCTTGGAACCTTTAACCCAAAATAACAAAGGGTGGTAAAAAGTGTTGTACGGCCCAAGTAGTCTGAAAATATCAAGGGAAAGAGTTTCTTTTTAAAGGTTTGGGAACCTTACAAAATGACTATACATGTGCATCCTGTCTCGTAAAATTTGATACTTAATCCATTTTCGTTCGAACAGAAGGTGCTTGTCATTACGCTTTAAAAACCCTTTCCAAATTTTTTGGGCCTTCTAGAAGACAATCGGACTTTTTTTGTCCTTTAAACCAACAAATGACAAACAGGAAAAAAAGAAGTCAGTGACTTTCCCCCTAAGGGTTTGATTTCTTAAGGGCTGATGAACCCTTCCTAAGGTCGATCCCCTTTATCTTTTTGGAATTTTGAGCCTCAGCATAAGGTCACAGCCTTGAACTTCCTCACTTTAAGCAGGTTTCTTCTCTAATGAAAATTTCGTTCTGGTGAGGAAGGGGGTCAAGAACGGGCAGAAAAAAGAACTCGAAGAATTCAAATGGATCAATTCCCGGGAAACCCCTATCCAAAAGTCGAAAAACGAAAGGTGTTACCTTAAACTGTTGAAAGTTCGGCCCCGGGTGTAAGGTGGCAACCGAAATCTTTTCCCTTTAAGAATTAGTGTTTTTTTATAGCTTTTAAAGGGTTGCCTCTTTTGTAGGTTTTAAATTTCATATGTTTCCGCGACAAAGTTCATAATATTCAAAGAAGTACCAAAAATAACATTCCTAACCTTAGCCCAGGGCGCGGCCTTACAGAGGGAGCGGGTTTTTTAAACCATAAGATGAATTTTTCTTCCCCCTCTGTGAAGGGGTAAATTAGGTGTTGGAATATGTGCCCCTGACTGCACATTTTCCATTACTCCTTCCCTAATGTTTTGGTAAAAATTAACTTTTTATTTTCTAATTCAAGGGGAGATTTTTTTGACCGCGATCCTTTTTTCTTTCCTCAAGTTCTTTTAATTTAACTTTTTCTTCACGTACTGTATCTTTCCTCACCCTTTTTGGGCTTCTCGCTCTCTTTCTAACTGTCTTTCCGGGTTTCTCCTCAATTCTCTCTCCTCCTTTTTTTTCCTTCTTTCAAGGGCTCTTTCTCCCTTTTTTTCTTCTCTTTCGATTCTCTCTCTCTCTTATTCTCTTTCTTTCCCTTTTAACGTCTTTCTTCTCTCTCTTCTCCTCTTTCAAGTCTTTCCCCGATCCAGCATAATGAAAGATTCTAAATTTTCCCTGTTATCCTAACTTTCTTCCAGCATTTATCCAAAACGTATCCTCCATACTTTCAAGAATAACTTAAACATCGGGGAAAAGAAACGGGGATTAAAAAAAACGGAGGGTTTTAAATTCCCGCTCCGCTCAAAAAGTAAATGAACCAAAGGGGGCGACCCTCTTCAATTAAAAAAAAATTATTAAGAAAAAAAAGGGGCTTTCCGGGGTCCCAGCAAACTAAGAAAGGGTCCCTTGACCATCCATCTTCTCACCAACAAAAACAAGATGTCCTAGACATTCCCTTGTATAATAAGACTCAAAGAAACAAGTTTCATGGAAAATCCGGGTCCCCAGAGTCAACCTCCAAAGTGTTTCAACTCACAAAAAAAGTGGGAGAATTAACTATTTACCTGCCCGACTTGACTTACAATAAATTAGACTATAAAAAATCACCAATCTTTTAAAAAAACCCGTTCCCCTATCCTACCATAGAAATGATTTTCCGGCGGTGGTAACCGTCTGTGGTATCGGCGTTAATTCCAATGCTAGATTCGAGAGGGGTTTAACTTTATTCATAGATTTATCTGCAAGGTCGCCACTTTTGAAGGGTTACCACCCTGTAAAAAACTTCGTAAATATTACCAGGGTGCTCCTCCTCAGGAAAATTATGAAAAAAAAAAGAAAAATAACGACAAAAAAAACACTTATTATATAGAAAATATAAAAATAAAACACTTAAAATAAAAATTAAAACCTACATTAAAGAAAATAAAAAGGAAAAAAAAAAAATAAACTGAAATTCAACCCAATTTTCACTTGGGTGTCGGTTTGGTATACGCTTGTTGAAATCGTAGCCGTTGCTGTGTGGGGGGGGGTTCGCAGGTGTTGTGACCACCACTGGCATTCTTCACAAGAACGCCGGGTATCCCGATGCAGGAAAGCAGGTTCTTTACCGCTGCAAAGATTGGGGGGTTTCTCCTCAATTTCATACAGGTGCACAGGTAATGAGACAAAAGGGAAGTCTCTGGATTTAGTCCTTCTCCTGTTTGCTCGTGTTTTGACGGGGTACCCTCACTGTCTCCAAGCAAAAAGACGGACAGGTTCCCCACTGCTTAAATAATCATTTCCATGGTAATTATGTCCCCAAAAGGTGGTGATTATTAAAACAGTCAAAAGGCAAGGCTGAAAGGCAAAGTTTTTTATTGGTAAAAAGTGAAGCTTTTAAAAACCCCAATAAATCCACGGGAAACAAGGCGGGGTACTTAAGTGGGCGGGGACTTTACGAGTGTTTTTACTTTTAAAAATTTTTTTTTTTTTTTTAAAAAAATAAATAAATTTTTTTATTTTTTTTATAATAAACTATCACTTTAGGGGTGGGGGGAAAAAGGGGGGAAAAAAAAAAACGGGGCGTGACTTCCCTCCTTAATAAGCCGGTAATAAAAACCTATCACTTTCGGGGGGGGGGGAAAAGAAAGGGGGGGGAGCGTGGCTTACCTCCCTTAACTAGTGCGGTAATAAAACTATTGTTACTATATTGTTCCCCTATCTTTAAAATTTTCCCCTAACCCCCCCCATACCAAGATTATAGTAAAGGAGTATAAAAGTAGGGTGGGAAAAATTTTAACATGGGGAAGCGTGTAAGGGCAACAAATCTTCTCTGATGTCCGACTTAAACCAGTTTAGAAAAATTTGGGAAAAAACCGGAATACACAATATGGAACTTAAAAAGCCTGGAGTGCCAATGTCCACTCAAGGGGCGACGTTGGTTCCCTTAAAAGTTTTTGGTATATAAAAGGTTTTTGGGTCCGTTTCAAAAATAAATTTTTTTCCCAGCAAAAAATTTAAAGTTTGGGAACCCCACAAGGGTTAAAAACATTTCTTTTCTATTGGGGAGTTTTTTTTGCGGGGAAGGATTTTCCGGCTTGGAAGCAAAAGGGGAAAGGGGGGTACCATCATGGTATTGTGTAGCACCGACCTAACCGTTTGGAGGCATCAGTTTCAAACAAAATGTTTTTTAAATCTGGAATCTAGTTGGGTTTTCGAAAAATACTTTTAATCTCTTTAAAACTTTTCCAGTACGTCGGAAAGTTAAGAGGTTCCTTCACAGTTTTTTTAAAGGAAGTCGAAAGTGCCTGTTGTTCAGTAAGGTTAGTTTTCCCGGAAAAAAATTTCAAACCAAAGAAAGTACGCTGAGCTTCTTGGTTTTTGGGGGAATTTAAAAATTCAAATGTTTGATCTTCTGGGGAGAGGCTGCGAGAGTTATTAAAAAGTATCAGTCCAAGATATCTAATCTTGTTATCCCCAAGGAGCTTTTTCGGGGGAGTGAGGCCTGTGGCGTAACCTACCCCAAAACGTTTTAAATTTTTGGATAGTTCGCCCACGTAGAGTCTTTCGAAAATGTTATCAAATTAAACTGAAACATTTGGCATTTACCCAAGACCTTTTATCAGTCTACGAGGGCAAGGCAGTTCCCAAACCGAAGGGCATAGTTTATATTGCATCAGCCCTTTGGGTTTTGGAAAAAAAGCGGTGTATGCTTAGAAGAAGGATCTAACTTTACTGTTTGTATGCCTGTGCAATATCAATCTTGAAAAAAGGGAAAGCATCATAAAATTTGGTAATCGTATTATTAAGGGATAGGTCGCCCCCACCGGTTATGCATTAAGGCCTCTGAAGTAAATTTGAAGCTTATGAATTACCCGCCTTCTTAACCATGATTTTAGGGTGAGAAATATGAAGTACTAAAGGTTCAATATCTTTATTTTTAAATATTTTGTCTCCTCTGGAAAATGCACCCCAAAGGTGAAGGGAAACGGGTAAATTTTCGTTTGATGGATTGCCGTACTAATCAATCTTTGGATACCGTGGAGGTAACACCGGAATTCAGTAAAGCGTCTGAAAAGTTCCACACTTTGAATTTAGTTCATGTCCTTATGGTCATCCAAAGTTCATTAATATTAATGGTGGTTGCGCCCGAGTGGTCAAAGTCCCCAAGTCATGTAGTTTTCATCAAGTCTAAGTTAGGGTGTAAATCGCCGCTTTACATTCTTCAGTTGTCTTATCAAGTTCGTGAGGAAAAACAAAGTAAAAAAGTTTTTAAGGCATTTAAACCAAATTTCTTCGGAAATTTTTAAGGTGTTGTATGTTTAAACCTTAGGTTTCCCTTGACTTCTATGGGGTAGTAAACTTTCCAAAAATTTTAAATATTTTTATATGGCCCTTTTCCATGCTACTAAAAAATTTTTTTTGACTTGATGGAAAAAGTAAAAAAACTTCATCCCTTTTTAAAATTTTCCCCTCTGATTTTTTGGAATCAAAATAGGTTTGTATGGCCCCTTGACAAATTAAGTTTTTCAAAAAATATGTCAAGGTCCCTCAAGTTTGGATCTAAGGTAAAGGAGAAACTGGTAAAAAGATGAACCTCAGCATTTACCCCCTCATTAGTCCTAAGTATGAAGGAGGACAAGGGGCCTTTGGGCGTTCCTAGAGAAGTTCAAAGGTTGGAAAACCCCCCAAAGAGCATGGGAATTCCCCTCTGGAAAAAAAGAAAGGGGGTAGGTAACGATGCCATCCTTAGGTTTAAGGGGGGCAAAGTTTCCCCAAAATGGACCTGAGAATCGAATGCTGGCGCTCAATCCTCCCATTCAGGGGAAGATAGGTGGGTGAAAAGGGCTTCACTCCCAGAGTTGGTATAGATGTTGCATTAAGTCAGATGTGAATTGTGTCCCCCACGGGGCAGACAAATTTTTTTGGGATGCCCCCTTGGGAAGATGGGCAAAAAGGGCTTTGCCACCTTGTACTAGTTATGGTTTTAAGGGAACGCTTCGGGAAACTCGAAAACAATTAACATTTTTAATTATATCTTTGTCCCCCCCGATGAAAAATGGGATAAAAGGGCCAACTGTCAATAGCTACTCTTTCAAACGGCCCTAAAGTTTTTCATTTTTTACCATAGGTCTCGCTGGGACCTCGGGGGATGAAGTTCGCAAAAAATTTACACAAATTACAATAGGTAGGTATTGAGGCTTTTTGGCCAAAAATAGGTTTTCCTAATTTTTTTTTTGGTTTTACGATGCGAGAAATGTCCGGCCCCTGGAGGATGAGCCATTTAAAACAGTTCTTGCATTGATGGAATACTGATGGAATAGTCTATTCATCTGAATTTTTTTTTGAATACTGACTTGTACAAAATACCTTTTTATATTTTAAAAATTTTTTGAAAAAAATTTTTCCTTTGGAAACTTTATTTTTTTAGCGGCATTTGGGGAATTTTTGAAGAGAAAGGGGAATTACGTTGAAATTGACAAAGGAGTCCTTTGATTATTTTAAAAGGCTTAAAGTCGGGGAAAAAAAGGATGGACAGTAGGAGGGGGAAAGGGCGGGGTTGGTCTGGCCCTAGTCAAGACATTTTGGTATCGGAGGTGATATCTTCACTTTATCTAACAAGTGATTGGTGATCCCACTACCCCGCTTTTGAGGTAGCTTTATGGTTTTTAATCCCCATGAATCTCACGAGAAAATTTTCTATTGAATTTCGTGGGTTTCCGACTTACAGGAAGGGGCGAAACACTTATATCCATCTTTGGTGATGAAAAAGGGCACCTCAGAAAAAAGAATGGACCTTTTACATTCCTATTAGTGGAGCAAGAAAAGGGTGGGGGTAGTACGGCTTCAGCCAAACCTGTGAACCCTTTTTGACCTAATGTAACAACGGATGTAGGAAAAGTGTCTGTACGGCCCCAAATGTCTGAAAGTATACAGAGGAAGGTTTCTTTAAAGGGTTTGGGAACAGTTATCAGAAAGATATACTGTGCTCCAGTGTCTGTAAAATGGTAGTACTTAAAATCCATTAAAAGTTCTGAAAAAGAAAGGGTGCCCTTTGGGATTACAGTTTTTAAAACATTTTCCAAATTTTTGGACCTTTTAGAAGGACAATCTGGGTTTATGCCTTAATACCCCACAAATGCAAACGGAAAAAAGAACAGTGTTTTTTCCACTAGGGTTTTTTATTTCTTAAAAGGGCTGATGAACCTTTTCCCCAGGTTCGATCCCTTTAGGTCTTTATGGGAAATTTTGGGGCCTAGCATCAGGGCAGCAGCCCTCAGCAACTTCCTGCTTTAAACAGGTTTTTGTTCTTAATGAATGTTGTTCTGGTGAGGAAGAGCGTCAAAGAATGGTCAGCAACCATGAAGTTCGAGAGTTCATAATTGATCAATTCCTGAACTTCTATCCAAAGTCGAACAAACGAAAGAGTGTTCCTGTAACTGTTTTAAAGTTTGGCCAGGCCGTAAGGTGGCATACCTGAAGTTTTCCGTAAGAATTAGGTTTTTTTTTTATATGCTTTAAAGGGTTGCCCTTTTTGTAGGTTATAATTCAATGTTTTTTCCGCGACAAAGTTGTAGTATTCAAAGAAGTACCGAAAAAAAAAAATTTTACCTGGTAGCCCAGGTGTCGCAGGCCATTCCCGAGGGTAGCGGTATTTTTAAACCTGATAAAGTTGAAGTTATGTTTCCCCCCCTGTGAAGGGAGGAAATTAGGTGTTGGAATATGTGACTGATGCACATTGTTCCTTACTCCTTCCCCTTTAAATTTTTGTTGTGTAAAAATTAAATTTTTATTTTCAATTCAAGGCGAGATTTTTTGAGCTCGCGATCCTTTTTTCTTTTCCCCAAGTTCTATTAATTTTTAAAATTGTTTTCAGTATGTAGCTCTTTCCTCACGCTCTTTTTGGTCTTCTCGCTCTTTTCTAATGTCTTTCTGGATTTCTCTCTCAATTCTTCTCTCTCCCTTTTTTCCTGTCTTTCAAGGTTTCTTTTCCCCTTTTTTTCTTCTCTTTCGTTCTCTCTCTCTCTTTATTTTCTTCTCTTTCCCCTTTTAACTGTCTTTCTTCTTCTCAAATTTTCTCTCTTTCAAATTTTCCTGGACTCAGCACTAAGAAAGATTCTAAAAATTTTTCCCGTTATTTCCCAACTTACTTCCCGCATTCATCCAAAAAATGGTATTTTTCCATACTTGAAGAAAAAAAACTTAAATTCAGGGGGAAAAAGAAAAGGGTATTTAAAGAAAACGGGGGGTTCAATTTTGCCCCCAAACGTAAAAGAAACCCGAGGGGTTTGATCCTGCTTCAATTAAACAATATGTTTTTAAAAGAAAACGAAGGGGGTTTTATGGGCCGGCTCCCCGGGAAACGTAAGTAGAATGGGGTCCCTTGACCATCCAAACTTCTCACCAAAAAATAAGGTGTCCCATGACGTTCCCCCTTGATATAATAAAGAGCCAATGAAACAAGTTGTCACTGGAAAATCTCGGGGGCCCTGAGTCTAATCTCCAAAGTGTTTCAAGTCACATGAAAAAGTGGCAGAATTAAACTATTTTTTCCTGCTGACTTGACTTCAATAAATTGAGACTTTTAACAATCACCAAATCTTTTAAAAACCTGTACCGTAGTTACCCTAGAGAATGATTTTTCTCATGGTGGTGGGGAACCGTCTGTGGTATGCGGGTTGAAGTTCCAAAGCTAGATTCGAGATGGATTGAATCTTGATTCAGTAGAGTTGATCATGGCAAGGTCGCCACTTGTGAAGGGTTACTCAGCCCCGTAAAAACTTCAGTAAGTTTCTCAGGTGGCCCTCCCCAGGAAAATTAGTGATAGAAAAAGGGAAAAATAACAAAAACATAAACACTTTTTTATAGAAAAATAAAATATAAAAAAACTTAAATATGAAAAAATTTTTTCCTCATTAAAGAAAATGAAAAAAAAAAATATAAAAAGATAAATGAATTCAACGCTAAATTTAACACTTGGGTGTCTGGGGTTTGGGGATACTGTTGTTTAAAAACGTAGCCCTTTCTGATGTGGGGGGGGGGGTCGCAGGTGTTGGTGACCACACTGGCTAGTTCTTCACAGAGAAAGCCCTGGTATCCCCATGACAGGAAAACGGTTCTTTTCCCCTGCAATGATGTGGGTTCGTCCCGCAATTTCTTTCAGGTGCACAGGAATGGATCCAAAATGGAGAAGTCTCTGGACGTTAGTCCTTCTGTTTTGCTCTTGATTGAAAGGGGACCCTCACTGTCATCCAAACTGAAAGACAGACAGGTTCCCACTGTTTAAAAAATCTTCTCCATGGTAAGTTCGATACCCAAAAAGATGTGGTGATTATTACAACAGTCAACAAGAGAAGGGAAAGGCTAAGTTTATTATTGGTCAAAAGTGAAGCTTTTAACCCAAAAAATCCCCTAGAATACAGGAGGCTGTTTAAGTAGTGTTGGGGGTTGTGAGTTAGTGATACTGTTTGACCAGAGCCCCCCACGTCACCCTTTTGAGGGGGGGGGGGGGGGAAGGGAGGGGAAAGGGGTAGGGGGGCTAGACTGACCCTACCTTAACAAGTAGCTGGCAATCAAACTATCACTTTAGGGGTGGGGGAGAAAAGGCGGGAAAAACGGGAGCGTGACTTACCCTACCTTAACTAGTAGCCGGTAATGAAACTATCACTTTCGGGGAGGGGGAAGAAAGGCGGGAGCGTGACTTACCCTACCTTAACTAGTAGCCGGTAATGAAACTATTGTTACTATATTGCTACTCCTATCTATTGAACTTTTCCCTCACAAGGAGGTTTTCCAGTACCACCTCCAACATCTTAGCCCTCGTTGTTAGGTAAGACACATATGCAAGAGTTAGACAACTTTATTCCGAAACGTTTCGCCTACACAGTAGGCTTCTTCAGTCGAATACAGAAAGTAGGCAGGAACAGTAGAGATGTGAAAACGATGTAATCAGTCCATCACCCTTGTAGTCGTAGAATTTGAGGTTGTCAGTCCCTCGGCCTGGAGAAGTTCAGTTCCATAGTCAGGAACTATCTTGTATACCATTTTGATGTTCATCTTAGCCCTCCATGTGTCTGGGTTTCCATGTGGCTCCAGGTATTCCCAGTCGATTTCTTTGTGTCCTTCTGGCCACTTCAGCTAGTGTATCAACCATCTCTCTGTTATTCTCATCATATTCTTGAAATGGCCTCCTGCTGTTCTGTGGTGGGTTATACATCACAGCAATTACCACCTTGGGACCTCCAGTCTGAAGTGTTCCTGTTATGTAGTCATTTGGTTTTCCTCTGTCCCCTCTCTCCAACTCCTCAAAATCCAATTGATTTTTGATGAGCAACGCCACTCCTCCACCCCCTTTGTCTTTCCTCAGGATCTGATATCCATTTGGAGTTTAGTTTAATATGTTTATTATGCACCCCATACCCATCCTGTGGGCGGTAGTCACCCTATACCCATCCTGTGGGTGGTAGCCACCCTATACCCATCCTGTGGGCGGTAGTCAGCCTATACCCATCCTGTGGGCGGTAGTCACCCTATACCCATCCTGTGGGTGGTAGCCACCCTATACCCATCCTGTGGGTGGTAGTCACCCTATACCCATCCTGTGGGCGGTAGTCACCCTATACCCATCCTGTGGGTGGTAGCCACCCTATACCCATCCTGTGGGCGGTAGTCAGCCTATACCCATCCTGTGGGTGGTAGTCACCCTATACCCATCCTGTGGGTGGTAGTCACCCTTTACCCATCCTGTGGGTGGTAGTCACCTCATACTCATCCTGTGGGCGGTAGTTGAAAGATTATAGAGGTACATAATGGGTCCAGGGATGGGGCCCTCAAAGTTTTGTTAGCTGAACTAGGTACAGAGGTAATGAACTTACAAGTTACAAAGGTAATGAATCGTGTAAGTAAATTTATTTACTTACGTTTATACATAGCTACAATCATGTAGAAATTATAGAGTAATGAGCAATTCACACTTCCACACCCGGTCACAAATGTAATGAGTTATTGGTGCAAATATTGATTGTTGGGTCACAAACACACACACACACACACATACAGACACACACACACACACACATACAGACACACACACACACACAGGAGCTAAGACCCGACCCCTGCAACCACAAATAGCTGAGTACACACACACACACACACATACAGACAGACAGACAGACAGACAGACACACACACACAACACACCACACACACACACACACACACGCACACAAACACACACGCATACAGACACACACACACACACACACACATACACACACACACACATACAGACACACACACACACACACACACACACACACACACACACACACAATACAGACACACACACTCACATACACACACACACAAAAACACACACACACACTCACATACACACACACACATAAACACACACACACACACACACACACACACACACACACACACACACACCCACACACACACACATACAGACACACACACACACACACAAACACACACACACACACACACACACACACAGTTTAGATGGCCAAAGACTCCCAACCTCACTCAAGGAAAAGATTGGGGGGGAGTTAACACCGAGATATCTCCTGGGCGCCATCAATCAGTAAGCTGCAGATAGGGGGCGCCGGGCAAACTACGGTAGCTTTCCCGTACCTCAGAAAGGGATTCGTTTAAGACTCTGTATACCATCTACGTCAGGCCATAGGGAGTATGCAACACCATTTGGGAAACCCAACCTAGTAAAACACGTAAAAAAATTAGAGAAGTGCAAAGGGTTTTTGCAACAAGACTCCCCCCGGCTACGGGGTTTGTCCTATGAAGAAAGGTTGGGGGGAAAATCCCCCTTGCGACACTGGAGGACAGGAGGGTCAGGGGGCATGAAAAAGACATTTTAAAATACTGCGCGGAATGACGAGGTGGCAAAGACGGGTGTTCCAGAGTGGGACACGACAAAGGGCCCAAAAATTGGAAGTTGAAGCTCAGATGAATAAAAGGGATTTTAGGAAGTTTTTTCTTCAGTAGAGTAGTAGGCCAGGAAATACCCTAGAAAGTGATGTAGTGGGGGCGGGAAACATACTATTTTTAAAGGGCGAGGTAGATAGAGTCTTGGGGCAGGGAAAGAGGGACCTGTGCAATCAGCGAAGAGGGGGGGGCCAGGAGCTGTGACCGACCCGCAACCACAAATTTGGGAGTAAAAAATAGGTGAGTACACACACACAACACACTACTAGAACCGGTTTAGGAAAAGGGGCCCAGGACAAAATTTGGGGGGAGGAAGGGGGGAAAAGGAGACTAGATGGCGGGGAAAGGAAGATGGAAGAGAGGTTGCAGCAAAATGCAAAAAGGGGGAAAAGCAATGGCCCAGCAGCGAAATAAAGTTTGAGAGTTAAAAGGGGCTGAGACATCTGAGACAGCACAGAGAAAAAAGTATTACAAAAGTAGTCGGCAATGGTAATCAGAAAAGACATAGGTCTAAGGAAGCATGGAAAACTAAAGTATGAGAGGTTTGTCAAACCCAATGGAGCCAAAAAAAAAGACTGGGAACACTAGGACGGAAAGGAGGTTGGAAAACATTGAAGGAACTAGGGGAAAGTGGGGCCCTTCCGATACCCCCGGGGGGCCCGAACAGGGGAGCAGGAAGGACAAACAAGAAGCATAGGGGCCAAAAATGGGAAGGAAAATTTAAGGAAGGAACACTCCACGGGAAGGAAAATAAAACACATCAGAGGATGCAAAGGGGGTCACAGGGGAGGTGGAAAGGGAGAGTCCCGGGTTTTTCTATGGGCTAGACGAAACTAAAGGGGGGAAACTTTGATGAAAGAAAGCAGGAGGGGAAAAAAAAGCGATTGAAATATCTGAAAGGGGTAGGCGGGGGGGCATGACCCAGGTGGAAATTTTCGGGGAATTGGGTGGTTCACAAAGAAAAGGAACGGCCCCTAAAGTAATTTTCAAGGGAGAATCAACCCGAACCATGATCCTGCAGGAGAAAGCAGGCTGAGAGGCAAACGGAGTTCGGGTGTGTACCCGATCGGACAGAACACAGGACGAAAGGGAAGGGGCGTGAAAAAGAGATTCAAAAAAGAAAGGAGAAATGGGGAGGAAATGAAAAAGGGAGCAGATGCCGGAACAAAGGGAAGGCCAAGCGCACCCCCCAAAAAACCCCTTTGCAAAAAGGACCCCCAAACCCAAACGACACCCCCAAGGCCACTGAACAACCCAAAACCCCAACCATCACAAAATCGACCCCCCCTGTTTCCACCCCCCGAAACCCCACATTTACAGAAATTAAAACAGAATTTGGGAAGGTTTGGTAAAAAGGGCAGATGGTTTTAACGAAAAAACATGAGGAATGGCAAGAAAAAACAATGAGAAGTCCCCAACATCATAAATTTACAGAAACAAAACCCCGGGAAAAGACAAAAAACAGATCCCAATCTTCCCACCAGGATACCAGATCATAAAGAAAGATAGAAGGGAAAGGGGGGCAGGGGGGTTGCCTGTTTCGAAAACCCAGTTTTAAAATTTCGAGAAATGCAAGGCATAGATGGGGAAGGGGAAAAAGAGACTACATAGCGGGAAACACTTAAATCGGGGGAACACAAAGGGGTTTCATTGCAGTGAGGGTAAAATCCACCAAGAACTTCAGGGGGACCAAGAGAGGAATATAAAGAGAGCAACAGAGCAATGGGGGACCCCATTTGGGCTGAGGGGGGCAAAAGAGCTCATTCCAGAAAGAGAAAAAGTTTCCCGGGTTTATGGGGGTTTTCCCAACCACAGGGAGTTTGCCCTGAAAAAACCTAGAGCCAAAAGGGGGTCCCGAAACATGGAGACCGGGAAATTTGGACTGGTGCGGGAAAACCTCATGCACCAACATTTTTAAGGACACACCAGGGGAAGAGGGGGGAAAGAACCAGAAAAGTTTGGCCCCTTGTTTTTCACCCCCTGGGCAGCAGGGGACATTGAGGAAAATCAAGTAAAAGGGGGCCCCCCAAAGGAGCTACGCCCCACGTGGTTCTGTGCTTTGAATACATAGTAGGAGTTTCAAGGGGAGAGAATAACAGGATTTGAATGGGAAAACCTGACTATAAAAGGGGGGGACTACATGGGGTTGGAAAAATTTCCCTGCGGGAGGCCCAGGGGGACAGGGGAACGGGAAAGGAAACCCAGTAAATAAAATGAAAAAAGGGTAACAACAAAAATGAAAAGAGGCAGTGGAAAGGTTTTTTCCCAAAAGGGGCAACAGAACAACGGGAAGACCAGAACGGCCCCGGGTTTTCCCCCACGTGAAGGGGGAAAAAAGCAAAGTGCAATAAGAATGGAAAAAGTACAAAAGGGCAGAGAACAAAAAAAACCCAAAAGGGGGAAAATCGCCAGGAATGAGTATACACAGGTAAAAAAGGGGGGGGCCCAGCACAGTATGAAAATGACATAGCTCGAGAATCAAGCCCTGACCCGAAACTGTTATATACCCAAACATCAGGGGGAAGACAACACCCCAAAGACCAGGTGTTTCAGTTTAAATGGAGAAAATTTTGGGGGGATAACCCCACAAGAAATGATCAGGAGGTATGTGGGGAGCTAAAACGGGAAAGTTTAACGAAGTGTTTTGGGTAGAAAACAGGGGGGCTGGGGGAAAGACAGCACAAAAGGGGAACATCAAGGGAATTTTACCAACAAGTGTTGGATGAAAACAAACAACTGGGGGGAAAAAAGGTGAAAAGCCCTAAGAAACCCTTTGGGACACCTAAAAAGGCGATGGGACCCAAACAACATCTCCCCCAGGGGCCCCTTAGAAAAGGGAGAAAGAGATCCCTGTCCCGGGGCCTCAAAACCCAAAATTTCTTCAACACATCCCTTAAAAACTGGGCAACTACCTGAAAAGGGAAGCCCAGCAAAATGTAGCCCCCCAAAATTTAAGAAAGGAAACAGAAACGAGGCGCTAACTACAGCCCTTTGTGTCCTCTCCCAATGTTTTTGGTTTTGCAAAGCCCATGGAAAATTTATCGGGAAAGGAGAGTGGTCAAACACCGGGAAAAGGGAACCCAAGATTATAAATGAAAACCAAAAATAAATTTTCTTTGGAAGGCAAATCTTGTATCAAAAAACCTCCTGTATTTTTTAATGACAAGGAAACAGAAGTAAAAACACAAGAGAGGGGTGGGTAATTGCTTTTTCCCTAACTGCAGGAAGGCCTTTGAAAACAGCCCCCCCAAACAAGAGATTAGGGAAAGAAACTGGAGGATCGGGCCCGCACGTAAAAGGGGGGGCACTGCAAGGATGGGGGAAAACCTGCCCGGGGGCAGAAACGAGCTGGAAACTAAAAGAGTATCACAGGGGGGGGCGCCTTTTAACGAGCGGGGCCCCACGGGGGCCCACTTCTGGGACCAGTCCCTTTTTTTTGATATAGTGAACGACATGAGGGGGAAGGAATAGACTCTGAAGTGTCCCTGTTCGCAAGAGGGGAAGTTATAAAGAAAATTAAATCGGACGAGGATGAGGCGGGACTAAAAAAGAGACCTGGACAGGCTGCAAAAGGGGTTTCCAGTAACGGGCTTTTTCCGAATTCAATCCACCAAAATGCAAAGTAAATAAGATTGGGGAGGGGCAAAGAAGACCCGAAAGACAGAGAAAATAGGTTTGGTGGAAAAAGGGCCAAAACAGCCCCCTCACTCAGGGAGAAAGCCCTTTTGGGGTAAATCATAAAAACCCGACCCAAAATCCCCCGGGGGCACACATAAACCAAATAACTGCGAAAGCTGGGGCCCGGGAAAAACCTTTGAATAGCTTTCCCGATACCTAATAAGGAACGTTCAAGACACTGTAAAACTGTGTATTTAGGCCCATATTGGAGTATGCACACCATTTTGGAACCCACATTTGGGGCAACACGTCAAGAACTAGAGAAAGTAAAAAGGGTTTGCAACAACAAAAGCCCCAGAAAAAAAAAGGGAAAATGTCGTACGGGGAAAAGGGTTTTAAGGGGAAAATTCGACTGACGACACTGGAGGAAAAGAAGGGCCCAGGGGAGACATAAAAACGACAACAAGAAAATGCGGGAAAAGACAAGGTGGACAGAGATAGGATTTTCCAGAGGGGGGACACAGGGAAAAGGGGGTTCCACAACTGGAAGCGAGAATAAACGAGTCACAGGGACTTTTGGGAAGTATTTCTTCAGTAAATAAGTTTGTCAGGAAGGGGAATAGCCTAGAAAAGTGAAGTAGGGGAGGGGGAAAACCATACATATTTTTTAAGAAGAGGTATGATAAAAGCTCAGGAACCCAGAGGAGAGGGGACCTAGTACAACCAGTGAATGGGCCCGGGCCAGGAGCTGAGTCTCAAACCCCCTGCAAACCACAATTGGGTAAAGTACAATTAGGGGGAACATACAGACACACACAAAACACACACACAACACACACACACACACACACACACACACACCACACAAACCCCCCCCACACACACACACATACAGACACACACACACACAACCACACAACACAAAACACACACAACACACACACATACACACACACACACAACACCAAACACACACACACACAAACCACCCCCAAAACACACATACACAACACATACACCCACACATACACACACCCCCACAACACAAAACACACACAAACACCCATGCACACACCCCACACCCCACACACCCCACACAAAATTCCCAAACCCTCACACATACACTTCCCCCCCTTTCCCCAAACCAACATCCCATTTCCTTCACCTGATCCTCCTCTCCCTTTTTCCCACCCTCCCCCCCCCCACCTTTTCCCCCTCCTTCCCCCTCTCCCTCTCCCACTCACCCACCCTTCTTCCCCGGGCCCTTTCCCACTCCCCCCCCCACTACCCCTCCCAAAATACCCAAACCTTTCCCTCCACTACCCCCCCCCCCCCTCCACACTCTGACATACAAAATTTAAAACTAACCAACATACAGAATTACATGGGTTTTTCCCCTCTGAGGCAATCTTTTAAAAAACAAAAAGGGGTTCCCCAGAGAGAAAACAAAAAAAACCCAAAGGGACGGGAAAGGGGGAAAACTGAAAAGGGAAAGATTGGGCAGCAGAGCCCAAAAAAAGGGAACTGAAGGGGGAAAAAAAACAGAAGAACCTAGCTTTGAGAATGGAAGAGGGGATAACAGGAAAGCGGAAGGGGGAAAGGTGCAAGTCAAAGCAGCGGGGCCGGAAAACAGATTTTAGAAGGGGAAACCCTAAAAAAATTCAAAACAGCCTAAAAAACCCAAACTTTTTGGGGATTGACAACAAAAACTGCTACCTAAAGTCACAAAAAAGGGGGGACGGGGGGAAAGAAGGAGAAAAACCCTGCATGTAAAAGCCAATAAATTGGGATCTGTAGTAAATGAAAGAGCAACCTATATTTTTGGAGGCCCTAAAAACCCAAACAGCGGGAGCCCAGGGAAAGCCAAAGGGGAAAATGACAGGCCACGGGCCCCCAAATACTTTAAGTTTAAGTGAAATTGAAAAAAGGGAAATGCTGAAATTGGGGGAAAATAAAATTGAATGAGGGGAAAACACGGGGATATGCAGGGGGAGAATGAAAGGGGTTTAGGTCAGTTTTTGGTGAAAGGGCTACGGGAAATTTTAAAGGGGGAAAAACAAAATGAAGCAAGAAAACAAGGGGAAAAAAAGAAATTAAAAAGGGCATCATAAAAACCCAATAGAAACGACATACCCAGAAAAAAAAATTTTTTGGAGAATAGGGGGGTTTGTAAAAAAAAAGAACCCGGCCATTGAAAGTACCTTAAAGGGCAGATTCGACTGGGACAGGATCCTGCGGGAGAAAGCCGTTTAAAAGGGACATGCCGGAAATACAGGAAGGTGTATCTCAAACCCGACGAAACACAACAGAAAGGGAGAAACAGAGAAAGATGGGAAAAAAGGCGAAAAAGGGGGAAAGAGAGGGGGTGGAGAAGACAAAAAGGGGATCCCAGACCCAGCAAAAAAAAAATACAAGGGCCCCCCTCAAAAACTTCCTATAAAGCCCCCCAACCAGGGCCCCAAACCCAAACCCCCGTGCAACCAAACCCCTCTAAAAACCAAAAAAAAACCCATGCCACAAACCAAGCCCCCCCCCCCATGCTTACAAAAAATCCAAACCCCCCCAGCAACCACCCATAGTTCCTTACCAGGTTCCCCCCACTTCCCCAACCCCAAATACACCTCCCAGACCACAATTTTTAAAAAAAGAAAATTGAAGGTGGGGGTATACAAATGCAGATGGTTTTAAAAAATAAGTAGAGGAATTGGGGACGAAAGAATCAAGGGGAATCCCCCAAAATAATAGCACTCACAGAAACAAAAATTCCAAACCCCCAAAAATAACAGATTCCCAAAAATTTTCCCTCCGGATATCCCAAAACCTAAGAAAGACAGAGGGAGGAGAGGGGGGGGAGGAGGGTTTCACTGCCAATTTAAAAACCAGTGGGGTTTTGAGAAAATGGGGAAGGAAAATTTTGGGAAAAAGGCCCAAAAGGGGCTACTTAGTAGGGAACAAAACCATCTGAAAGGGGCATAAGGTGAAAAATTGCAGTAATGTACAAAACCCCCCACAAGGAAATGGGAGGAGGCCAAGAGAAGAATACAAAGAGGGGCCCAAAGAGCAGTGGGTTTACACACAAACCCAGGGGGGCCAGGAGAGCCAAAACATGGGGGGGCAAAGTTACTAGTTATGGGTGATTTCAAAACACAAGGAAAATTGAATGGGAAAACCCTGGAGCCCCATTGGGTTTTCCCCAAACAAAGGGGAGCCAAGAAGATGGGGTTTGTACTGGAAAAAACCCATGCAAAACAACATGTTTAAAGACACTACCCCGAGAGGGGAGGGGGAGGAAAGAACCCGCAAGACGGACCTTGTATTCCCCCCTTGAGGGAGTTCCCGAAAAATCGAGGGTTTTCCCTGTATGAAAAAGGCCCCCCGGGGGCCCAGTGATTTATGTGGTTCTGTGCTTCGACTACATAGTTGAAACTCCCCAAATGGGGAAAAGGGAGCAGGGAAAAGGGTGGGAAAAAACCAAACCCACAAAAAGGGGGAAAATACTCAGGGTTGAGGAACTTCTTTCAAAACATTCAGTGGGGAGGGAACCCGACAGGAAAAAACCCGAAAAAAGAAATGATGGAAATATGTGGGGAACAAAAAGGGAAAGGGGGCAGAGGAGAGGTTTGTTTTCCCCAAGGGGAAAAAGAAAAATGGGGAAAAACAGAACAGTCCCCTTTGGGTTTACCCAAAGGTTTTAGGGGGGGGCAAAAAATAGGGGTTTTTAGAGAAAAAAAAAAGGTACAAAGACAAGAAAATCAGGGGAAAAAGAGAGATTTTGCCGAAGAGCCAGAAAAAGAATAACACAGATAAGAAGGGAGGCTCAGGGCAATACGAAAATGACATAAAATCGAAAATCCCAAAACTGACCCAAAAACGTTGTACAAACCACATCAGGAGGAAAAAACCAAAAGTCCCAAAGGCCCAAAGGGAATCCGACTGAGGAAAAGGGGGATGGGGGGAAATTTACAAGAAACGACCGGGGGAAGTCAGGAGCCCCAACCAAGATTTAAAAAGTTTTTACAGTAAAACCAGTAGGGCCTTTCCCGGAAAACCGAGCAGGGGGGTGCAAACGCAATGCTGGATGAGGTACTTATAACCAAGGGGGGGGTGAAGAAAACTGCTATGCGAACTTACACTTTAAAGGTGGTGGGACCAGACCCAAAATTTTTCTCCGTGGGGGCCCCTTTAAAAAGGGAGCAAGTTTTTGTGGTACCGTTTTAAAAAAGATCTTCAAAAACACAATTTTTAAACTGGGCAAATCCCCCCAGGTATTGGGAAAATGGCAAATTAGTCCCAATTTTAAAAAGGGAAACAGATAAGAGGGACCTTAAAAAATACAGACCTGTATCACAAAAGTTTAAAGTAATTTAAGGCCCTGGGGGAAGATCATCAGGAGGAGAGTGGTGGAGCACCTGGAAAGGGAAAAAATGTATAATTGACAACCAGCATGGCAGGGAGGAAAAATTTCCCGTGTCACAAAAACCCACTAACTTTATGACAAGGTGACAGAATAAGACAAGAGGGGAAAAGAGTGGGTCGACTGCATTTTTTTGGGCTGCAAGAAGGGCCCTTTGACAAAAGTTTTTCCCCCAAAAAAAGATTACTTTCAAAAGCTAAAGGTCAGGCAACATAACAGGAAAAGGCACTGCAAAAAATCAGAGAATCCCCCAGGGGGCAACAACGAGTCCCTTGGTACTGACGAGGGGTCAGGGGTGGCGCCTGCCTTAAAACGGGGTTCCCCAGGGGGCAGTCCTAACCTTGCTGTTCTTTGATATGTAAAATGAAAATAACGGAAGGGGTAACTCAGAAGTGTCCTTTTTGCGGAAAATGTGAATTTTTGAGAAGAATCAAATCAGATGAAATCAGGCAGGACTCCCAAAGGGGACCCCGGACAGGGTCAAGCGTGGTCCCCAAATGGCTTTCCTTTGGGAAATTTTAACCCCCGCCCAAAAGCAAAATCATGGAAGATTGGGGGGAAAGGGGAAAGAAACCGCAGACACAATATAGTTTAGATTGGGGCCCAAAATCGCAAAAACCCCACTCAAGAAAAAAAAATTTTGGGGGGGAGTAAAAAAACCGACAAATCCCCCGAGGCCCCCAAAATCAATCAATAAAGGGGTGCCCGCATAAAGGGCCCCCTGGGAAACCCTAAAGGGTAGCGTTTTTCCCAAAACCCCCAGTAAAAGGGTTCGTTCCCAAAACCTGTATAAACCAAAATTTTCTCAGGGGCCCCCCCTGGAGTATGCGCAAACCCGTTTGGAAACCACACCAGTCAAGCACGTCAAGAAATTAAAAGAAAGTGCAAAGGTTTTTCCCAAAAAAGAACTATTTCCCAAACTACGGGGATTGTCCTAAAAAGAAAGGGTTTAGGGGAAAACCCGGGCCTTTACGACACTGGAGGCCAGGAGGGGCAGGGGAGACATGATAACGACATATAAAAAAACGGGGCGGAAAAAGAAAGAGGGGGGAAAAAAACGGATGTTCCAGAGATGGGGCACGACACAAGAGGTTTACCCAAATTTGGGAAATTGAAGACCAGATGAAACAAAAGGGGTGTTAAGAAGAAATTTTTTCAGCATAAAATATTCAAGCCGGGAATAAACCTAGAAAGTGACGTAGTGGAGACGGAACCATACAAGTTTTTTAAAGGGGAGGGATGAAAAAGCTCATGGGGGCAGGGAAGAGAGGACCTAGGGGCAATCATTTAAGAGGCGGGGCCAGGGGCTATGAAACGACCCCCCGCCCCAAACCAAAAAATAGGGGAGTACAAATTGGGGAGTACAAAACACACCACCCACAACAAAAACCCACAACAAAGTACACAAAAACACACATACAACACACAAAACACACACAGGACTAAAACGGAATGAGGAAACTACCTGAACGGGGTTCCGTGGGAAAAGAGAAAATGGCAGGGAAGGGCCCGTTTAAAGAGATGAAAGGGAAAATTTTAGCAACAAAATGCAAGGAGGCTGAGGAGAGGTTTGTTTCCCCCAAGGGGAACAGGAAAATGAAAAGCCCAGGATGAGCCCATGGTTTACCCAAAGGGCAGGAGGCAAAAACCAAAATGGGGCTAGGGAATGGGAAAAATATAGAATGCAAAGGACCCCCCGGGGAAAAAAGAGAACAGTCGTAGAGCCAGAAACGAATATGCGCAGATAAGAAGGGAGGGCCCAAAGACAATATGAAAATGACATAGCAGCGAAAGCTAAATCTGACCCGAAACTGTTGTACAGCCACATCAGGAGGAAAACAACAGTCAAGGACCCAGGTAATCAGGCTAAGGAAGGAAGGAGGAGAGACAACAAGAAATGACCGTGAAGTATGTGAAGAACTCAACAAGAGATTCAAAGAAGTGTTCACAGAGGAGACAGAAGGGACTCCAGAAAGACGGAGAGGTGGGGCACACCACCAAGTGCTGGACACAGTGCACACAACCGAGGAAGAAGTGAAGAGGCTTCTGAGTGAGCTAGATACCTCAAAGGCAATGGGGCCAGATAACATCTCCCCATGGGTCCTGAGAGAGGGAGCAGAGGCGCTATGTGTACCCCTAACAACAATATTCAATACATCTATCGAAACAGGGAGATTGCCTGAGCATGGAAGACAGCAAATGTAGTCCCAATCTTTAAAAATGGAGACAGACATGAAGCATTAAACTACAGACCAGTGTCACTGACATGTATAGTATGCAAAATCATGGAGAAGATTATCAGAGAAGAGTGGTGGAACACCTAAAAGGAACGATCTCATCAACAGCAGCCAACATGGTTTCAGGGACGGGAAATCCGTGTCACAAACCTACTGGAGTTC
>NC_069441.1:28784432-28824432 GCF_026875155.1 Cherax quadricarinatus
TAAGATAAGCAAGATACCATCATTTCACAATTTAACATTAGCACCCAACCTGGGGTGAAACCCAGTCACACTCTTAAGTGCTCACAGCTTTCTTGTATTGGCGACCAAAGTCTCGTTACAACAGTTCAAGTAGTGGAACCTCAAACCCTAGATTCCTGTATCTGCTTCCATATTGTAGAAGAGACCCATCATACAACTGGATCTGGCGAACTGTGCCTCGGTGTCGATGAGGAAGCCTATGAGTATCTTTGTTTTATCAATAGAGATTATCAACCCCAGGTTCCTGACACGAGGCTAGACATGTTAAGAATGTTTTTTGGGTGTTTGGATGAAACCGTGTGTGAATCATTATATCATCAGCAAGACTAATCATATAATAAAAGGGCTGGCTATGCTAATCATTAAGGCATTAATAAGAATATTGAATAGGGTGGGACTGAGCACACCTCCCTGTGGATTCCTAATTCAAAGTTCTTATAGTTACACTTCTATGCCCCTGGAACAACACAGAAGACTTTCTGTTGACAGTACCTAAGCCACGGAGAAGGCCATCCTTCAAACATCCATTCTGGCAAGTTCACTAAGGACAACTTGTCAGTATGGCTACATCAAAAGCGGTATTTAAGTGCAAGGAAGGTAATTTTTGTGTGTTATGAGCTTGGCAGTGTGCAGATGTGAGAAAGGTGGCTATGCAATGATGCACGCTCCTTCCATGCAAGACACCATGTAACTGGGAGACCAAAAATTTTTAATCTGTCCATAGGCGATTAAGAATCATCCTCCTGAAATGTTTACACAAGCAGCTAGTAAGAGACATTATGCGAAATGCATTTTGGGTGATTGGCTTTGGAAACTGGAATGATGGAGCAGTTGGTTCCCAGATGAAGGAGAGCTCCCCAGTTACATGGCGGATGTTATATAATTCAAGTAATGGATTACCTGGTGGGCCGACACAGCAATCTGAGTAAGTTGTAAATAATAACCACCTCACCAGGATGTGCATGCAACAAGTTCAAAAATTGTGAAAGGAGAAGTTACAGTCATCTCCTTGCATCATATTTTTGGATCATTAATTTTGCCTGTGTTGGGTACTGGTAAGATTTGCCATAAGCAACGATGTAGCAGCCTTAGCACTGACCTAAACTCATTCGCCCTATGTTTATCTGTGAGAGGGTTTAAGGGGCCAGCCGCCCCCGCGGCCGGTCTGGAGACCTAGAGGCGTATGTGGTACATGGTCTGATCAACCCAGGCTGATTTCGCTCTGCCGCAATGTAATGGGATGAGGGTGCGCGAGATCTTGCCCAGTCGGCTACGCCTAAACTCTATTAATGTCCCTCCATGCCCGGCTAAAAGTGTGAGTGAACATTGAGACCAATTGACAAATTTTCCCCAGATCTGTCGCAGCTCTATCTACAACCTCTCTAGGCAGCACAAGGGCAGTTTGGAAGACTAGCACAGAGCATTCCAGGGGTACGATGGTTTCTATAAGCTAGTACTAGTCGGCGATCATACATCTCAATGTACGAAGTTTAGGATCAATGTAATAATAAGGTTTTTAATAGGTAGGATTATTATGGAAGGTTATGTTGGGTTTAGAGAAGTAGGAGGTTTCAGAGGCGGCTCTAAGTAGTTCTGAATACTGCTCACAAGGTCATTGTTAAAAGTCACGACAGAGGTAACATCATAGTACTTATCAGTCCAGTCACATGTGCAACAAAGTCATCAGTTGATGTAGTGGGAACATTACAACGTTTTCCGTTTAGAATCTCCCACCAGGAAGGTGTCGGTACTACCAGTATCTACTGAGGTTAGCACAAGGGGGAAATGATCTGATGATCAATTCTGTTACAAATGGAAGACTCACAGCTGGCAGGACTAAATGTTGAAGCCCAGACATCAGCCATGGTCGCCTCTCGAAAAGATGTGTGGGGTTCAAGATCCTCCTACATTTGCCCATTATCATGACTGTTTTAAGAGTGATACCATTACGATTTCCCAAAACTTAGAGTTTCCAAGCATTTATTTATTTGTGTCCACATTATAATCGCCAATACTAAGAGAAGGTATCAGGCTGAGGCACAATTGGAGCTCCAAGTAATTAAACATATCAGCAGACGTTACAAGTTAAATATGATGAAGCAGAGTTCCTTAAATAACTCCTACCACCGAGAAACTGTAGTCCCTCTTTTCTGTTTATGTGTAAGACGTTTAGGGGAAGTGATCTTTTAATATATAGAACACAAGATTTAATTAGATTTGAGGTTATATCAACAAATGAAGGCAATTAATGGGTCGTATTTTCAGGACCTGCACTCTTGTTTAGACACACAACATCAATGGGCTCAGTGGTTACGATTAATGGTGAAAGTCAGAATCTTCTGAAGTGATTGCAATATATCCAGCTTAAATATAGAAAGTATAATACGAGTTATGACCCATGATTTGAAGTCTGGGATCTTGCTTAGTTTCTCGCATTAAAAGAAAAAATTGTTCAAATAATAGAAGAGGTTATCAATGTCAACAGTGTTATACCCTTGGTGCCATGAGTTTTTTAAGTGCACTTCCATTGTAAGGCCCTCGTGGGAGTCCTTTGTTTACCACAGAGCACGACGCTGGGGCATGTGTACAGAGTATGATAGGTACACCACCACCACACCTACCTCCTTCCACTAACATTACACGCCAGTACTTAATAACCAGGGGGGACGCACCTTCCATACTTAATAACGCAGGTGTGAACACTCCATACTTAATAACCAGGGAGTGACCGCACCCCAGTACTTAATAACGCAGGTGTGACGCAACTCCAGTAACTTAATAACGCAGGTGTGACGCTCACTCCAGTACTGAATAACCGCAGGTGTGGACGCACGACAGTACTTAAAAACCAGGGTGTGCGCAACTCCAGTACTTAATAACGCAGGGTGTGACGCACTCCAGTACTTAATAACGCAGGGTGTGACGCACTCCAGTACTTAATAACGCAGGGTGTGACGCACTCCCGTAACTTAATACGCAGGTGTACGCACTCCAGACTTATTAAACGCAGGTGACGCACACCCGGACTTAATAACGCAGGGTGTGAACGCACTCCAGTACTTAATAACGCAGGGTGAGCCGCACTCCAGTAAATACTAACGCAGGGTGTACGCACTCCAGTACGTAATAACCGCAGGTGTGACGCACTCCAGTACTTAATAACGCTGGGTGTGGACTCACTCCAGTATTTAATAACGCAGGTGTGAACGCACTCCATACTTAATAACGCAGGTGTGACGCACTCCATACATATACCAGGGTGTGGACCGCACTCCAGTAACTTTATAGCGCAGGTGTGACCAATCCAGTTCTTAAGAACGCAGGTGTGACGCACTCCAGTACTTAATAACGCAGGTGTGACGCACTCCAGTACTTAATAACGCAGGGTGTGACGCACTCCAGTACTTAATAACGCAGGGTGTGACGCACTCCAGTACTTAATAACGCAGGGTGTGACGCACTCCAGTACTTAATAACGCAGGGTGTGACGCACTCCAGTACTTAATAACGCAGGGTGTGACGCACTCCAGTACTTAATAACGCAGGGTGTGACGCACTCCAGTACATTTCGAACGCAGGGTGTAACTCACTCAGACAATATAACGCAAGGTGAGAAGCACATCCAGTACTTAATAACGGCAGGGTGTGACGCACTTCCATCCAGTACTTAAAAACGCAGGTTGTGACGCACTTATCCAGTTAAGTAATAAAGAGGGTTTGACGCACTCCGTACTTAATAACGCAGGTGGACCTCTCCAGTACTTAATAACGCAGGGTGTGAACGCACTCCAGTACTTAATACCGCAGGGTGGACCACTCCAGTACTTACTAACGCAGGTGTGACGCACCCAGTACTTAATAAAAACTAGGGTGTGACCGGCACTCCAGTACATTATAACACAGGGTGAGAAAGCACTGCCCAAACTTAATAACGCAGGGTGTTGACGCCCGTCCATAACTTAAAGAACGCAGGTAGAGACGCAACTCCAGTACATTATAAACCGCAGTTTGACGCACTCCAGTACTAATATCGCAGGGTGTGACGCACTCCATTAACTTAATAACGCAGGGTGTGACGCAACTCCAGTACTTAATAACGCAGGGTGTGACGCACGTCCAGTACATTTATAACGCAGGTGTGGACGCACTCCAGTACATTATAACGCTGGGTGTGAACCACCCAGTAACATTATAACGCAGGTGTGACGCAACTCCAGTACTTAATAAACAGGGGTGTGACGGCACTCCATACTTTATAACGCAGGTTTGACGCACTCCAGTACTTAATAACGCAGGTAGTGACCGCACTCCTAGTACTTTAATAACGGCAGGGTGTGACGCACATCCAGTACTTAATAAACGCAGGGTGTGACGCACTCCAGTACTTAATAATGCCGCGTGTGACGCACCTCCGAAACTTAGATAACGCAGGTTGTGACGCACACCCATTAAACTTAATAACGCAGGTGTGACGCACTCCAGTACATTATAACACGGTTGTGACCACTCTAGTACTTAATAACGCAGGGTGTGACCACTCCTTGTACTTAATAACGCAGGTTGACGCAACCAGTACATTATAATGCAGTGTGACGCACTCCAGAACTTAATACCGCAAGGTGTGACGCACTCCAGTACTTAATAACGCAGGGTGTGACGCACTCCAGTACATAATAACGCAGGGTGTGACGCACTCCAGTACTTAATAACGCAGGGTGTGACGCACTCCAGTACTTAATAACGCAGGGTGTGACGCACTCCAGTACTTAATAACGCAGGGTGTGCGCACTCCATACTAATACGCAGAGTGTGACGCACACCAGTACATTATAACGCAGGGTGTGACGCACTCCAGTACTTAATAACGCAGGGTGTGACGCACTCCAGTACTTAATAACGCAGAGTGTGACGCACTCCAGTACTTAATAACGCAGGGTGTGACGCACTCCAGTACTTAATAACGCAGGGTGTGACGCACTCCAGTACTTAATAACGCAGAGTGTGACGCACTCCAAACTTAATAACGCTGGGTGTGACGCAACTCCAGTACTTAATAACGCATGGTGTGACGCTCTCCAGGAGGCTTAAAACGCAGTGTGTGACGCACTCCAGGACTTAATAAGCACAGGTGTGACGCACATCCAGTACTTAATCACGCAGGTGTGACGCACACCAGTACATAAAACGCAGGGTGTGACGCACTCCAGTACATTATAACTCGGGTTTGACGCCCTCCATACTTAATACCGCATGCGTGACGCACTCCAGTAACATTCTAAACGCAGGTGTTGACCGCACTCCTAGTACTTAAGACGCAGGGTGTGACCACTCCCAGTACATAAAACGCAGGTGTGACGGCACCTCCAGGTACATAATCACGCAGGGTGGTGACGCACTCCGCAGAACATAATAACGCAAGTGGGTGTGACCACTCCAGTACATAATAACGGCAGGTGTGTACGCACTCTATACAAATGGACGCAGGTTGTGCGCATTTGCTCCAATACAAATTAACGCAGGGTTGACGCACCTCCGTATTTCATAATGACGCGGTAGACGCATCCATACATAATGACGCAGGGTGGATGACGCACTGCAGTAACATGACGCAGAGTGGGACAACACTCCAGTACACTAATAAGCGGGTGTGACGCCACTCCTAGTACATAATGACCAGGATGTGACGCACTCCAGTACCTAAAACGCAGGTGTGACCACTCCAGAACTTTAATAACGCAGGGTTGTACGCACTACCAGTACTTAATAGTCGCAGGGTGTGACGCACGCCAGTACATAATAACTCAGGTGCTGACGCACTCCAGTACTTTATAACGAAGTTTGGACGCACTCAGTACATATAACGCAGGGTGTGACGCACTCCAGTAACATCATAACGCAGGGTTTAGACGGCACGTCCAGTACATTATAACGCAGGTGTGACCCACTCCAGTACTTAATAACAGCAGGTGTGACGCATCCAGTACATAATAACGCAGGGTGTGACGCAACTCCGTAAACATAATAACGCAGGGTGTGCCCACACCAGTACTTAATAACGCAGGGTTTGACGCACAGCCAGTACATAATGACCCAGGGTGTGACGCAACTCCAAGTACATAATAACGCAGGAAGAGAACCACTCCAGTATTCATCAGGACTCAGGGTGTGGTCGCACTCCAGTACATAATGACGCAGTGTGTGACGACACTGCAGACATGACCAGAGTGTGACCCACTCCAGTGACAAAATGACGACTGGTGGGTGACGCACTCAAGAACAATAATGACGCAGATGTGGACGCCCTCCAGTACATAATGACGCAGGGGTGTGAACCTCTCCAGTACATAATAACGCAGGGTGTGACGCACTCCAGTACTTAATAACGCAAGGTGTGACGCACTCCAGTACTTAATAACGCAGGGTGTGACGCACTCCAGTACATAATAACGCAGGGTGTGACGCACTCCAGTACATTATAACTCGGGTGTGGACGCACTCCAATACTTAATAACGCAGTGGTGACGCACTCCAGTAACATAATAACGCAGGGTGTACGCACTCCAGTACATAAACGCAGGGTGAGACGCAATCTAGTACCTTAATAACGCAGGGTGACGCACGAGCCAGACATAATAACGCAGGGTGTGACGCACTCCCAGTACACTTATACCGCAGGGTGTGACGCACACTAGTAAAACTTAATAACTGCAGGTGTGACGCACTCCAGTACATAATACCGCGGGTGTGACCGCACTCACGAACATAATGACGCAGGTGTGACGCCTCCAGAACATAATACCGAAGGGTGTGGACGCACATCCAGTTCAAATGACGCGGGTGTGAGCACTCCAGTACATAATGACGCAGGGTGTGACGCACAGCAGTACATGAAGTAGAGTGGGACACTACCCCGTACATAATGACGCGGGGTGTGACGCACTCCGAGTACATAATGTTTCGCAGGATGTGACCGCACTCCAGTACCTAATAACGAGGGTGTGTCGCACTCCCAGTTCTTAATAACGCAGGGAGTACGCACTCCAGTACTTAATAACGCAGGGTGGTGACGCACTCCAGGCATAATACGACTCAGGGGTGTGACGCACACCCATACTGTATAACGCAGGGGGTCGTACGCACTCCATTACTTAAAATAACGCAGGGGTGACGCACTCCAGTACTAATAACGCAGGGTGCGACGCACTCCAGTACTTTATAACGCATGGTGTGACCCTCCAAACTTAATAACGCAGGGTTGACGCACTCCAGTACATAATAAACGCAGGGTGTGACGCACTCCAGTACATTATACGCAGGTGTGACGCACTCCATTACTTAATAACGCAGGGTGTGAACGCACTCATTACATAATACCGCATGGTGTGACGGCACTCCATACATAATGACGCTGGGTGTGACGCACTCCATACATAATAACGTCAGGGTGTGACGCACACCCATTTATAATGACGCTGGTGTGACGCCTCCAATACAATAATGACGCAGTGTTGCCGCACTGCAGTAGACGCAGGTGTGGACACACCCAGTACATAATGACGCGGGTTGTTACGCACCTCTAGTACAGAAAGACGCAGGAAGTGACGCACTCCATTACATAAGGACGCAGGGTTGACCTCTCCAGTACATAATGACGCAGGGTGTGACGCACTCCATACAGAACGCAGGTGGTGATACACACTCAAGTACATAATAACACAGGAGGTGACGCACTCCAGTAAACACAACGCATGGTGAGACTCACCTCCAGTACACAAACGCAGGTGGACGCAACTCCAAAACATAAAGACGCAGGTGTGACAATATCCATCTGGCAAAGTTTTACATTTAGTTTGGGTCTACATCTGTGTGTTGATTTTAACCTGCCATAGCTACTTGTAACCCAGCCCGAAGTCCGGCAGTAGGACATCCAAAGTCATTGCTTATCTTGTTGGATGCTCCAAGACATGTGGCTCCACCCTGATGATAGAAGATGATAGATGGGACTGACTATGTATAATCTCCCTAACGATCTTAAGTCTGTAAAATTCCGTTGAAGTTCTTTTCGTAATATTGTTCCAAACGATCTAACTGACAAGCCAAGATTGAATCTAACACCCTCTTTGAAGCATACAGCTTAGCCAATTTATCAGTTCTAACCATGCATCTGAAGACCATGTGAGATGGTAATCCACATCAGTGCACTCCTGGGACGCCACTGTCCACAATCTTACATACCTGTGTCTGGCTTTCGACACAATGCATTGTGGAAATACAGTATATATTTTCCAGAAATTCAGAATTTATATGCATATCGATGGCCATACTGGTATGTAATAATATTAATGTCAGAGAAAACGAAAGCCTGCGTCTGCGCGACGCGCCTAGCCACTTTGTTTTGAATTGTTACAAGGTTGGTGTGATGGGAAGGAATTTTTACGTGCTCTTATAGGTTTGTAATTGGGCGGACACCTCTCAAATAGGGCCAAAAATTGTTAAGGACATCATTCCTGCATAATTGAGATATCAGACGACTGAACAAGACACTCCAGGAACCTTCAGATAAAGCTCTCTAGAATTGTGTATAATTCTGGCCAGAGTATTCATACAAGTAGTAGTGAGGTGTTTCTGATTATGAATACAACATAAATCTCATCCAATTGGTGAGTTTTTAAGATATTCTCCTTCTGATATGTAAATGAGTTTATATATACTTAATTTTTTATATTTTAATATACAGTCCCACAAATTTTATATTGACCCAGCCTTCCTGGTTGATACTATATTCATATTAAATTAATATTCCAGAGCCACTTGATGAATATGAAGTTTGCAGGTATCGAAGGGGGGCATTTTTAAGCCGACTTTTATGTGTCCCAAATTCCTACTTGTCTAACTGCATTATATAATTATCTTTTTAATCATTTTACTGTTATAGTACAAATTATTACCTTCAGATAAAGCAATTTTCCAAGTGTGGATAAAATTATATAATGAGTATATAAGTATTAATTTTGCTATGCCAAATTCATTGCAAGGATTATATTAAAAATGTTTTATAATATTTTATAAGCCAAGGCTTGTCTAAAGGTTTGTATTAATGTATATTTAAAATTTATATATAAAATTTTCTTACATGTGTAATTGTTAAGCTCAAGTTTATGCCTAACATTAATAATGTGTATTTAAAATTTATATTACAATTTTTTACATGTAATTGTTAAGCTCAAAAGCTAGAAATTATTAAAGGTACTTCTAGTATATTAAACCTATTATAAAGTGCATAATTTAGTACTAATCAGTGTTATATAATTGAAATATAATACATTACAACAATGGCTGAAAATGGGAAATAAATATAGAAGACAACCCATAAGGAATTCTAGAGTAAAGGAAAGCAACAATACCGGCAAAAAATGTCATGTAAACAAGGCATTAATAATGCTTGGAATTAATGATCAAGAAACTGTGAAAACTGATGATTTAAATTGTTTAGGGAATAATATGATTGCTTAGGGAATAGAATAAGATGTCAACAAATTATATTACAACAAATATGGAAGGAATTTTATTAGTATAAACAGTTAAATGAACTGAAATAGAACTCATGATTAATCAGTATTATGAATTTAGTATGAAAAGATTCTTTCTTGTAAAGTCAGGCCTGGGAATAATTTCAAATTTGTAAACCAGGCAGTTGGTCAGTCTGCTCCAACAAATAATATGTACTTTTGCCAAACACACCGAATTGGTGTTTGCCTGTTTAAATCCTGAGAAAATTGGGAGGAAATTTTGTCAATTTTAAAGCACTGTGCCAATGACAAGGAGTGACCTAGCCTGGTAACTAAATTATTTTTCCCTCAAACGACAGGTAAGGAGGAGATGCTCACATACTCCCACCAAGCCTTTTTTCCAATGTAAGATACTTCTTACTAAGGAAGCGTTTTTGACGATTGTTGAAGGTCACTTATGGAATATAGAACAATGTAGGTTGGATACTATGAATAGCATGTTAATTTTAAAATGTCCAGATCATCTTACAAAGGTTTACAGCAGTTTAGAGTTAAACTTGAGAACTACTTTCAAAACTTTAAGTAATAAATAAATCTGAAGAATCAGACGGGTATTGAGTGCCATAATTACAGAATAAATTCATCTGTAAATCACTGAATTTTTCTCGAACAAAGAATCAAAAGAGTTATTAGGTCTGGGGGAAAATAAGACAAGTCTACCAGAATTAAATTTGCAGTTGCTGACCAGCCAACGATCACATTTTAAAGATGCAACACATAATAACTCTGAGTTAACTGTCAAGTTTCCACAAAGGGAAAAATTATCCTCAATAGTAATAATAAAAATTCATTTCTTTACCTATGAAGAGTTGCATAGGTGCATATCAAGTACAAATCAGAAATAATTATTCTCCACAAGTAAGAAGAATAAGTACCTCCTAAAGAGAAGCACAGTTATAGAAAACCCTTCAAGAACAAAGATTGTCTTTTCTGCAAGAATCTCATTTTTTCTAAAATTGCAAATGCATGACAACATGGAAGATAAGAAGACAGATTGGAGGAACTTGACAACGTATCAGGTGTTTTGGGTAATCGCGGCATCTCTGTAAAGGATTGTCAAGCCAATTTACAAACAACGTTATGCAATGACACCACAGGAAAGACAACCATAAAGTCCATGAGTAAGGGGTCGATATGTTAATTGTTGATAATAAAGAATGAATATTGACAATCCCCCTGACACAACATACTAATGTAAACAAATTGCTACTAATGTTCTTAATGAGGTTTTGCTGAAGTCGTCCTTACCTGTGTTACAGGTAAAAATTGTATGAAAAAAGGGCATAAATCAAAAAATGAAATGCATTATTGACCATATCCCAGTCGTACGTTCATAAAACGTAAATGCTTGATGGTAGTAAGGAGTACAGATGGTAGATCCCACAACTTTAAAAGTTATCTTGGTTTATTCGCTCAATCAAAGGCCACAATGAATGACCACTATGTACTGTCAGGTTGGGCAATGAGAAAAAACGTGTTATTTGCCAGATAAATTGTAGATAGACATCCAGAGAAAAATATCTACAGTAAGGGCTTAGAAAAGCTACAGAAAAACATTTTCACATAATGTAAATTAAGCACCTTCTGGGGTAAGTGATGATTCGTAGCCAATGAATAAGTTGGATCGGTAGTGACTATAATGCCTCCTTTGTAAAAGGGGTAATGTTAAAGAAAATGTGGGTTCACCCCTTTTGAAGACTGCAGGTAGGCCATGACAATGAATGGTAGGATTCCTCGGTAAATAATAATTCATTACTAGAGGTAACTACAAATACCATAACTGTGTGTCTTACTCATGAAGTTGTAACCCCATTATAATTCTTCCATAGAGTATGGTGTTTGAGCCAGTGCATAAATTGTGGTAATATACAGCATTGGAAAAATGGTAAAAGAAGAAAGTCCAGAAGATTCTTTTAACTCAGATCATCACCTGAGAGATGTAAAGTGTTAATCTGGACAATACGGGTGCCGACTTCCGTGGAGACTGAACCATCCATATTGCCACAAATTACAGAATGGCATATGAATTAAAGGCTCCAGCATCCGCGAACTGAATACGACCACCCAAATGTAAACTGCCTCAATGATATATAAGCAGACCAGTAAATTAAAGACAATTTATAGAAAAGGTCCCTCCTTCGATCAGTCCAAAATCAATGTCACTATTTAGCCCCTGACATGTAGTGTGAAAAGTGGAATACAACAGTACCACCTCTTTGTAGGAAAGTGTAATAATTGTAGTGCCAGGAGTACCAAATAGAAGGCACCTAGTTATCAATGACTGATGACAGGTCCCGCGCTGATGTACAAAAATTATGGAGATATCTTATTAAATTAATCAGAGTGAAGCATTATGCCTTTCTGGCTGACATAAGACAGCTTTCCTAAGAGAGGGTGTTTTACACAGAGGCTAGTACCGGGATTGTACCCGCTTCTTATGGCCTAGAGAATCCCTAAGTGACCCACTTAGAGCCCTCAGAAACCTTTCCGCTTCAGGAGCGTATTATTTGGGTGCTACATCCAGTCTGTTCACTACATGCAAGCGACGATAAATCGCACCTTAAGTGTACGGAAGTCCTTGAGTAAAGTAATGAGCAAACAATTTTAATGAGGACAATTTCCAGGTTATGACATCAACTGAAGAGGACCTGTTAATGAATTACGGAGAGGCCTAATAAAATAATGCAAAGTGTAAATATCCTCTGAGGAAGGAATAGTAATTCGTTCCAAATTGAAGGATAAAATAAGTAAAGGATTACCCTGGAGATGAAAGGTGCAAAATGTAGTAATTGTTTTTGGGTTTTAAATTGGATAACAGAGAGAGATTGTTAATGTAAAAACCTAATAATTACAGATGCTCAATAAATTACCTAAGAGAGTTTTGCTTGCTGAAGTTTCCAAATGTATTTGATCCCTAGGTTTAGATGTCACCTTCCTTACTATAAGAGGGAAATATATAATTCAGGAACATTGGAAACTTAAATGTGCATGGGATGAAATTCTAACCGATAGAATTCAGTAACAAGTGGGAGGAATTAATTGTGGAAATACGAAAAAATTAATGTTGGAGTTCCCACGCCGTGTCCAATCCAAATTGGGAAAAATGTAATCCTCATTATTTGTGATGCTTCTAAATTGGCATATGGAGCAGTTACTTATCTTTACTGTAATAGTTTATTTCTCGATGTATAGTACTAAGGCTAAAGTGTTCTCCATTAAATCACGCACCCTACCTCAGTTGGAATTAAACAGGCCATTTATGCAGGTGTCAAATTAGCTAAAGAATTAAGAACTAAGTTGCAGGAGATAAATATTGCGAGCACTGTAGATTATGAGTCAGTATAAGAGGTATCTTTACAATGGATTCGTAACGGAAACAGTAAAAGTGTGTACTAACAAAACAGAGTCACTGAAATTACCTCAGATCAAGAGAAGTATAATAGCATTGGGTCAGCAAATGTTAACATTTAATAAAATACCTGGTGAGAGGAGATCCAGCTGATTTCTAGTCTCGAGGTTTTACATTATGCTAAATTTGTAAATGCTGTATCATGGTTTAAAGGAACGAGTTGGTATGGTAAAATAAAGCTAATATGGCCTGTACAAAAGGCATAATATTGCTCCTGTTGAAATTACTGTGACCCCCCTCCAATAGACTAGTCCTCCCTTAGCCATTGATAACATAGGTATATTCATCTTTACCCAAACCTAATCTATTAACTAAGTTGGTGTTTAAATTTCTAAACAAGATGAATATTTCATAATAAGTTTCACCTCCTCTTGAACATGATAAAGAGGGCCAGAGGAAAATCATGATACATCATATCTCAATTAACTGATGATGGAAAGAAAAATTGTGAAGGGTTCCATAATGAGAAATTGGGGCGTGTAATTTAAGAACAATGTAATTAGGTACCAGAGGAGTAGGTTACAAATGCTGAAGTTGGGTGAGTTAGCTAAACCAACACGCCTAACTTGTCTGCCCAAAACAAAACATCTAACGAATTTAATTGTGCTAATGTCCATAAAAATGTCATGAATAGGGTGGGATTACAAGATATCGGTAAATGTATTAGGAAACTTTCTGATTCACAAGGAACGGCAAAGTGTAAAAAGGGTGATTAAACATGTGTAAATATGTCGCCGTGTGGATGCCAGATCCTATATGGACCCAGGTCCTCCACAATGTCAAATCATCAATTTGGAGTCGTTTTAGCATGGAACTTCGGCCGGCCACATGTGAAAATACTGGTACATAATTTCCATAAGATTTCAGTATTTATATGTAAATAGATGGCCATACTGTATTTAATAATATTTATGTCATAGAAAACGGAAACCTGCGTCTGCGCAGACGAGACTAGCATCTTGTTTTTTGAATTGTGTACAAGGTTGGTGTTGGGAAGGAATTTTCGTGCTCCTATAGGTTGAAATTGGGCTGACACCTCTCAAATTAGAGCGAAATGGTGACAATGCATTCCTGCATAACTTGAGATATCAGACACTGACAAGACTACTTCCCAGGAAGCTCAATAAGCGCTCTAGATTTGGTATAATACTGGCCAGTGTTTTCAATTAATTAGTTAGGCGTTTTTCTGAGTATAATACAACTTAATCGCCTCCAGTCAAATTGGTGATTTTTAAGAAATTCTCCTTCTGTTATGTAAAGGTGTTTATATAAGAAATATTTTTTTTAATTTTAATATGCAGTCCACAAATTTATATATTTACCAGCATTCCTTGTGATATATAATACATTAATTAATAGGTCCAGAGCAACTTGTGTGAATATGACCAGTTGCATGGTATCGAAGGGGGGGGGGGGGGGGGGATTTTTGCGACTTATGTGTCCCAAATTCATACTTGTCTAACTGATAAATAATAATATCTTTTATCATTTACTGTTATGTAAACATAATTAGTTTACATTCAGATAATGCAATTTTTCCACACTACCACAATTTAATACTTAAAGGTTTGAAAACATTATGGATGATAGAGATCAGTTACTATAGTGTCAACCTTACATATTTGTGCGCATTAGTGCAAGAGTTATGGGCAAACCATTCGGGCTGAAGGGTAAGAGGTCATTATTGATGCGTGTCTCGACAATTTCTTATGAAGCCCATTAGCGCCTGTATGACATCAGCAGCACTACCAAGCTCACCAGTGGTGACAACAACAGCACTACCACTGCACAAACAGTGTATGACCACAGCAGCACCACCATCTGCACCAGTGTAAGACACAGCACATCGCGGGCACCCTGTGTATACAGCAGCACTACCAGCAAGCGACCAGTGTTATGGCAACAGCAGCAGCACTACCAGCTGTCACCAGTATACACAATCAGCAGCACTACCGAGCTGCACCAGTGTATAACAATCAGCAGCACTACCAGCTGCACAGTGGTATGACAACAGCAGCACTACCATCTGCACCAGTGTAATGACAGCACACGATCAGCTGCACCAGTGTATGACAGCAGCACTTAACCAGCTGCAACCAGTGTATGCAACAGCAGCAGCAACTGCCAGCTGCACCAGTGTACGACAACAGCAGCACTACCATCTGAGCCACCAGTGGTATGACATCAGCACACTACCATCTGCCCCAGTGAATGACAACAGCACACTAGCCATCTGCACCAGTGAATGACAGCAGCACTATCGAGCTGCACCATGGTAATGACAGCAGCATACCGAGCTGCCACCATTCTGGCAACAGCAGCAGCACTGGGCCACTTGCACCAGTGAAAACGATCAAAACAGCAGTCACTAAAACCAGCTGCAGCTGCACAACCATGTATGACAAACAGCAAAACAGCACACTAGTTAGCAAGCACTACCAGCTGCTTAAACCAGTCCAGCAGCTGCAAAACAAAACCAAAAGCAAGCACTAGCACTACACAGCACTAACCCAAGCTGCTGGCAGCCAGCTGCAAAGCACAAACATAGCAAAGACCAAAACTAGCAAGCAAACATGCAACAGTGTACGAAACAGCAAAATAAACCAGCAGGAGGGTACACAAGCAGTCCAGGCAGTCATCTAACTATGTCAGTTACAACCAGCTGCACTGCACCAGTTTAGTATATAAGACAACAGCAGTCTACTCAATACCAATCATGCAACAACCACAGGCAAATGAAACCAGTGTACGGACAACGAGCAGAGACACTGAACCAGCTGTCACGAGTGACGTGGATGAACACACATTCAACTGTACATAATTTGTGAAAGTGATGGTTGCTAAGGTATGGCGGAGAATTACATATGGGTCATCTCATCACATAGTGACCGACTGTAGAACAGAGTTGCGCTGGGGCATCATGTCTGGCCTTCAAGCAAAGGCTTTGGTTGTGTTTTAAGAAGTCGTTTGGGGGCAAATGAGGGGAATAGTATTTTGAAAAGGGGTAATAACCCATGAGCAGAGAAGTGCTGCTATTGCCTTACTAGACACAGATCGAGTATCTGAATATATGGAGGTCGGTTCCATTTTTGTGCAGAGGGAAAGTTAGGGAGGGCGTCTGTGCAGGGGTTTGAATGGCTATGCCTGAGCATATTACCCCCCACTTAGAATAATTCTTTTCAGTAACACGATTCTCTGATGCTTGGGGTATATTAATTCTTTTTTGTAATATTTCAAAATTTTGGCAGTACGAGGGCATCTAGCTTGATCCTCATTGCTACTCTGCAGTTTTTCCAGCCCTCCAAGCTTCCATAAAGACACATGCAAGTATTGACGCAGCATAATGAAAATCAACCAATGATCTAAGATAAGCAAGATACCATCATTTCACAATTTAACATTAGCACCCAACCTGGGGTGAAACCCAGTCACACTCTTAAGTGCTCACAGCTTTCTTGTATTGGCGACCAAAGTCTCGTTACAACAGTTCAAGTAGTGGAACCTCAACCCTAGAGTTCCTGTATCTGCTTCCATATAGTAAAGAGACACCATCATACAACTGGATCTGGCGAACTGTGCCTCGGTGTCGATGAGGAAGCCTATGAGTATCTTTGTTTTATCAATAGAGAGTCTATCAACCCCCGGTTCCTGACACGAGGCTAGACATGTTAAGAATGTTTTTTGGGTGTTTGGATGAAACCGTGTGTGAATCATTATAGCATCAGCAAGACTAATCATATAATAAAAGGGCTGGCTATGCTAATCATTAAGGCATTAATAAGAATATTTGAATCGGGTGGGGACTGAGCACACCTCCCTGTGGATTCCTAATTCAAAGTTCTTATAGTTACACTTCTATGCCCCTGGAACAACACAGAAGACTTTCTGTTGACAGTACCTAAGCCACGGAGAAGGCCATCCTTCAAACATCCATTCTGGCAAGTTCACTAAGGACAACTTGTCAGTATGGCTACATCAAAAGCGGTATTTAAGTGCAAGGAAGGTAATTTTTGTGTGTTATGAGCTTGGCAGTGTGCAGATGTGAGAAAGGTGGCTATGCAATGATGCACGCTCCTTCCATGCAAGACACCATGTAACTGGGAGACCAAAAATTTTTAATCTGTCCATAGGCGATTAAGAATCATCCTCCTGAAATGTTTACACAAGCAGCTAGTAAGAGACATTATGCGAAATGCATTTTGGGTGATTGGCTTTGGAAACTGGAATGATGGAGCAGTTGGTTCCCAGATGAAGGAGAGCTCCCCAGTTACATGGCGGATGTTATATAATTCAAGTAATGGATTACCTGGTGGGCCGACACAGCAATCTGAGTAAGTTGTAAATAATAACCACCTCACCAGGATGTGCATGCAACAAGTTCAAAAATTGTGAAAGGAGAAGTTACAGTCATCTCCTTGCATCATATTTTTGGATCATTAATTTTGCCTGTGTTGGGTACTGGTAAGATTTGCCATAAGCAACGATGTAGCAGCCTTAGCACTGACCTAAACTCATTCGCCCTATGTTTATCTGTGAGAGGGTTTAAGGGGCCAGCCGCCCCCGCGGCCGGTCTGGAGACCTAGAGGCGTATGTGGTACATGGTCTGATCAACCCAGGCTGATTTCGCTCTGCCGCAATGTAATGGGATGAGGGTGCGCGAGATCTTGCCCAGTCGGCTACGCCTAAACTCTATTAATGTCCCTCCATGCCCGGCTAAAAGTGTGAGTGAACATTGAGACCAATTGACAAATTTTCCCCAGATCTGTCGCAGCTCTATCTACAACCTCTCTAGGCAGCACAAGGGCAGTTTGGAAGACTAGCACAGAGCATTCCAGGGGTACGATGGTTTCTATAAGCTAGTACTAGTCGGCGATCATACATCTCAATGTACGAAGTTTAGGATCAATGTAATAATAAGGTTTTTAATAGGTAGGATTATTATGGAAGGTTATGTTGGGTTTAGAGAAGTAGGAGGTTTCAGAGGCGGCTCTAAGTAGTTCTGAATACTGCTCACAAGGTCATTGTTAAAAGTCACGACAGAGGTAACATCATAGTACTTATCAGTCCAGTCACATGTGCAACAAAGTCATCAGTTGATGTAGTGGGAACATTACAACGTTTTCCGTTTAGAATCTCCCACCAGGAAGGTGTCGGTACTACCAGTATCTACTGAGGTTAGCACAAGGGGGAAATGATCTGATGATCAATTCTGTTACAAATGGAAGACTCACAGCTGGCAGGACTAAATGTTGAAGCCCAGACATCAGCCATGGTCGCCTCTCGAAAAGATGTGTGGGGTTCAAGATCCTCCTACATTTGCCCATTATCATGACTGTTTTAAGAGTGATACCATTACGATTTCCCAAAACTTAGAGTTTCCAAGCATTTATTTATTTGTGTCCACATTATAATCGCCAATACTAAGAGAAGGTATCAGGCTGAGGCACAATTGGAGCTCCAAGTAATTAAACATATCAGCAGACGTTACAAGTTAAATATGATGAAGCAGAGTTCCTTAAATAACTCCTACCACCGAGAAACTGTAGTCCCTCTTTTCTGTTTATGTGTAAGACGTTTAGGGGAAGTGATCTTTTAATATATAGAACACAAGATTTAATTAGATTTGAGGTTATATCAACAAATGAAGGCAATTAATGGGTCGTATTTTCAGGACCTGCACTCTTGTTTAGACACACAACATCAATGGGCTCAGTGGTTACGATTAATGGTGAAAGTCAGAATCTTCTGAAGTGATTGCAATATATCCAGCTTAAATATAGAAAGTATAATACGAGTTATGACCCATGATTTGAAGTCTGGGATCTTGCTTAGTTTCTCGCATTAAAAGAAAAAATTGTTCAAATAATAGAAGAGGTTATCAATGTCAACAGTGTTATACCCTTGGTGCCATGAGTTTTTTAAGTGCACTTCCATTGTAAGGCCCTCGTGGGAGTCCTTTGTTTACCACAGAGCACGACGCTGGGGCATGTGTACAGAGTATGATAGGTACACCACCACCACACCTACCTCCTTCCACTAACATTACACGGGGCTGGAAAAACGCAAACGAGCAAGAGGATCATCCTGGGATGCCCTCTACTCCCAAAAATTTTTTAAATATACAAAAAAACTTAATATACCAAGCATCAGAGATCGTGTTACAAAAGAATTTTTCTAATTGGGGTAATATGCTCAGCAAGCCCATTCAAACCCTGCACAAAGCCCTCCAAATTTTCCCCCTCACACAAAAATGGAACCGACCTCCATTAACAGATACACATCTGTGTCAAGAAAGGGCAATAGCACACTTCTCTGCTCCATGGGATATTACCCCATTTCAAACTACAAATTTCCTCCATTTGCCCCCAACTACTTCTTAAATCACAACCAAAGCTTTCTTAAGCCAAACATACCTAACGAAGATAACTTAATACACAGAACACACTTTCACAAATTATTTACGTTGATGGTTCTGTTCACCAGTCCACTCGTGCAGCTGGTATCGCTGTTGTCTACCTGGTCAGCGGTAGGGCTGCTGTTGTCATACACGGTGCAGCTGGTATGCTGCTGTTTCGTACACGTGCAGCTGGTAGCTGCGTTTCTACACTGGGCAGCTGGTAGTGGCTGTTGTCGTACACGGGAAAGCGGCATGCTCTGCGTTTGCCAAACACTGGTGCAGCTGGAGTGCTGCTGCAAACACGGTGCAGCTGATAGTGCTGCTGTCATACACGGGTGCGAGGGTAGTGTGCTGTTGTCATACACGGGCACGGGTAGGGCTGCTTTTGTCATACACGGGTGCAGCTGGTATGCTGCTGTTGTCTACACGGGTGCACGGGATGCTGCTGCGTTCCCATACACTGGGTCAGCTGGTAGTGCTGCTGTCATACACGGGTGCAGCTGATATGCTGCTGTCATCACGGTGCAAGGGTATGCTGCTGTTGCATACACTGGTGCCGGGAGTGCGCGTTGTAAAACACGGGCACGGGTAGTGCTGCTTTTTCGACACTGGTGCAGCTGGCAGTGCGCTGCTTGCCATACACTGGTGCAGCGGAGTGGCTGTAAACACTGTGCACTGATATTGCGTTCTACATGGTGCAATGGGGGTGCAGCTTTTGTCATACCGGGGGCAGCGGGTATGCTGCTGTTGCATACAGGGGGCAGCGGGTATGCTGCGTTGTCAAACAGAGCAAGGGCTCTCAAAAAAAAATTTGGAGCACGCATCAATAACTGGACCTCTACCCTTCGACAGAACTGTTTTGCCATACCCCTTGCACCAAATGCCCCAAAATATGTAAGGTTACACTAATTGTAATGATTCTCTATCATCCATAAATGTTTTCAACCATTAATATAAATTGGGGGTGGGGCTTGGGAAAAAATTTGCATTTTCTGATGAAACTAATTATTACATAACAGAAAATGAAAAAAAAGATAATTATTTTTATCATTTAACAATTAGTTTTTGGGGACACATAAGTCGCAAAAAAATCCCCCCTTCGATACCTGCAACTGTCATATTCACAAGTTCTCGGGACCATTAATAAAGAAATATATATCACCAAAAGCTGGAAAATTTAATAAATTTGGGGACTGCATAAAAAAAATTAAAAAAATAAAATATATAAACATTTTTACATAAACAAAGAAATACTTAAAAACTCACCAAATTTTGACTGGAGATTAAGTTGTACATACCAGAAAAACCCACAAAACAAAAAATTAAAAAGAAAACACTGGCCAAATTATACACAAATCAGAGAGCTTATTTTATTTCCCTGGATGTCTTGTCCAGTCTTTTAACCAAGTTGCGGGAATGCATTCCAACAAATTTTGCCTCCTATTTGAAGGTGTCGCCCAATTTCAACCTTAAGCACGAAAATTCCTTTCCCCTCACACCAAATTGTACACAATTCAAAACCAAATGGCATCTCGCTGCGCGACCAGGGTTTCCCTTTTCTAGAATAAATATTTTTAAAACGTAAGCCATTATTTAATTAAATAAATGAATTTCTGGAAAAAAAAATACAGTATTTTCAACACTGGGCCCCGAAGTTCTTGCTAAACGACTCAAATTGCTGAATTTGACAAAGGGAGACCGGGGACATATAGGATCTGGCTCCACACGGGGACTTTACACAAATTTAAACACCCTTTTAATTTCCCCCTCCTTGTGGAATCCAGAAAGTTTCCTAATACAATTTAAGGTATCTTTTACCCCCCATTCATTACATTTTATGGCATTTGAACAATTAAAATTCCCTTAGATGATAAGTTTTGGGGGTAAGATAGGGGGTTTAGCATAATCACCCAATTTAGCATTTTTTTTAAACCCACCCTGTACCAATTACATTGTTCTCTAAATCACCCCCAATTTTTTCTATTATGGGAAACCCTTTTACAAAAAATTTTTTTTTCCACTAGTTTAAAAATCATTTCCATAGATTTCCTCCTGTACCCTCTTTATCCAATGTTTTAAGAGGTGTAAAACTTATATGAAAAATTCATCTTGTTTGAAATTTAAACACCAACATAGTTACATAAATAGTTTGGGTAAAGAAAAATTCCATTTATATCAATGGCTTAAGGTCGGAACAAACTATTGGAGCGGTGGTCACAGTAATATCAACAGGGAGGTCAATATATGCCTTTTGGTACAGGCCAACATTAGCTTTATATACCCAACCAACTCGGTCCTTTAAACCATGATACAGCATTTACAAATTTAGCATAAGGTTAAACCTCGAGAAACAAGAAATCAGCTGGATTCGTCCTCACCAGGTATATGATTACATGTAAACATATGCTGACCCAGAGCATATTAATACTTCTCTTGCATCTGATTAATTTCAGGATTCAGTTTTGTATCGAACACAATTTTAACTGATTTTTCCGTTACGAACCATTGTAAAGATACCATCATTAATCAGACCAAATTACAGATGTCCTCTAATAATTATCTCCTTGCATTATGTTCTTATAAATTAGGCTAATTTGACACCCTGCATAAATGGCTGTTAATGTCGCAACAGATGGTAGGTGCGTGATTTAATAGGAGACACTTTAGCCTTAGAGACATAACATGAGAAATAAAACTATTACATTAAATGATAAGTAACTGCTTCCATATGCCAATTTTTGAAGCATCTCAAAAAAATGTGGAGTACATTATTTCCACCCATTTGGTATTGGCCACCTGCGTGGGAACGCCAACATTGGAATTTTTTTCGTAATCAAACACCAAATAATTCATCCCACTTGTTAATGAAATTCCCTCAGTAGAATTTCATCCCATGCACATTTATAATTTTCCATGCTTCAGCTATCCTGAATTAATAATTCCCTCTTAAAGTAATAGGTGACACAAAACATAGTGATGGCAAAACATATTGGAAACTTCAGGCAAGGCAAAACTCTCTTAGTTAATTTATTGAGCATGACCGTAATTATTAGTATTTAACATTAACAAATCTCTCTCAGTATCGCCCAATTTAAAAAACCCAATACATTACAACATTTATGGCACTTCATCTCGCAGGGTAATCTTTACTTATTATTATCCTCAATTTGGACGAATTACATTTCCCATTCCTCTCAGAGGCATATTTACACTTTGCATTAATTTATTAGCCTCTCCGTAGTCATTAACAGGTCCTCTCAGTTGATTCAACCCAGGAAATTGTCACACAAAAAATTGTTTGGCTCATTAACTTTAACACCAATGGACTTCCCGTACACTATGGCGTGGGCATTTATCGTCGCTTGAATTAGGAACAGACTGGATGTAGGCACCAAATAAAACGCTCCGTGAAGAGAAAGGTTTTCAGAGGGCTAAGTGGGTCCAGCTAGGATTCTCAGGCATAAAAGGCGGGAACAATCCGGTCAGCCATCTTGTAAACCCACTCTAAGGAAATCTTTACTTAATGTCAGTCCATTAAAAGGCATAATGTTATCTTCAACTCTGAAATTTAATAATGATATCTCCTAATTTTTCCAATCAACGTACGGACCTGTCATCAGTCATTTAAACAGGTAGCATTAATTTACTCCAGGCACAACGTACAATTAAATCACCAATCCTCAAAGGAGTGGGGTCTTAGAATCCCTTCTTCACTCCATGACGGGCAAATAGTGACCATATATTTATTTGGCTTACCTCAGGAGGTAACCTTTTCTATAAATTTATTAATTATACTGTTCAGCAATCTAAACATAATAGCAGTTAACAATTCTGGTGATCTTACTCAGTTCAGCGGAGCGAGCCTTTAATTGTCGGGCAATGCCATTCTGGTAATTAGTGGGGCAATTCTGGATGGTTCAGTCTCGCACGGAAGTCGCACCCAGTATTGGTCCGATATTCAAATTTTAAACATCTCTCAGTATTGATCCTGATTAAAAGAATCACTGGCTCTTTCTTCATTTAACATTTATTTCCAATGCAGTCTAATTCCCACAATTTATGCACTGCTCAACACCATCCACTTAATGGAAGAATATAAAATGGGGTACAACTCAGAGTAAGACACACAGTTATGTATTTTGTATTCCCTCTAGTAATAGAATTATTAATACGAGGAACCTACCAATAGCATTAGCATGCCTCCAGCAGTCTTCAAAAGGGTGACACCGGGGTACATATCTTTACGCATACCTTTACAAAGGAGGCAAGGCAAGCGTGAGGCCCTAACCTATCAAAAAATTTATTATGGCCTACAGAAATCATCACTTACCCCCGAAGGTGCAAATTTACATTATGTGAAAGTCTTTCTGTAGCTTTACTAAGCCCTACTGTAATATTTTCTCTGGAAAGTCTATCTATCAATTAGCTGCATTAGACACGTTTTTTTCTCATTGCCCAACCTGACAGTTACATAGTGTCATGTCACTTGAGACCTTCATCTGAGAGAAAACCATATAATATTAAAGTTGTGAGGATCTCCATCTGTAGCTTTAATAACCATCAAGACATTTACGTTTTATGAACTTTCGCAGGATCCCTGGGTCCAATAATGGGCAATTACATTTTTTGATTTATGCCTTTTATCATCAATTTTTACCTGTAACACAGGTAAGACTACTTCAGAATGGGCAAAAAACCAACATTATTAAGCATTAGTAGCAATTTTACATTAGCTACTGTAGTAGATCAGGATTGTCAAAAAAATCATTATTCATCAACATAACATATCGACCCTTACACATGACTTTATTTTGTCTTCCTTTGGAGTGCATTGATACAGATGTTTTAAATTTGGCATGACAAATCCTTAACGTTGTGATTACCCACAACACCTGAAAAATACTCCTGTCAAGTTCTTCCTAAGTTCCTCCAAACATTCAACTTTATCATTCCAAGAATTGTAAGCGATTGGCATTCTTAGAAAAGAGTACCCATGGCAGAAAAGACAATCTCTCTTTTCTCTGACGTGGTTTCCTATTAACGTGTGGCTATCTCTTATGATTGTACTTATTCATCTTACCTTGTGGAGAATCATTAATTCTGATATCCTGCTACAATGATATGCACCTATGGCAACTCTTCTTTAGGAAATGAAATTATTTATTATTACTATTGGGATAATTTAATCCCTTTGTAGAGGAAACTTGACATATACCTCAGAGTTATTAGTGTTGGGCATCTTTAAAATGATTAGATGGCTTGATCTGCAACTGCACAATTAAATTCTTTGTAGACCTAGTCATATTTCCTCCAGACCAAAAAAACTCTTGTGATTCTTGTTTCGAGAAGACCATTCAAGTGTTTTACAGCTGAATTTATTCTGTCCTATGGCACTCAATAACCAGTCTGATTCCTTCAGATTATATTTATTTACTTAGAAGTTTTGAGAAAATGTGTTCTCCAGTTTAAGAACTCTAAACTGGCTGTAAACCTTTTTAAGTATGATCTGTACATTTTAAATTAAACAATGATAATCACTAGATCCAACCTACATGTAGTTTTCTATAATTATCCAATAAGTGACCTTCCAACAACAATCCACTGCTTCCATGTAAGAGTCATCTACATGAGAAAAGGCTTGTGTGAGTATGTGAGCATCTTCTCCTCTTACCTGTCGGTTGAGGTAAAATAATTTAGTTACACAGGCTAGGTCACTCCTGTCATGCACAGCTGCTTTAAGAAATTTACGCAAAATTCCTTCCCAATTTTCTCGCAGGATTAAACAACAGGACAAACCCAATTCTGTGAGTTTTTGGCAAAGACATATTATATGGTTGGAGGCAGACCGACCAACGTCCTGGTTTATTACACATTTTAATTCATTCAAGGCCTGACTTTTTAACAAGGAAATAATCTTTTCCTCTAAGTTTCATAATACTGAAATATCATGAGATCTAATTTCATCCTCATCTACACAGTTTACTAATAAATCTCCTTCATATTTGTTGTAATATAATTTTTGGTCTGAATCATATCTAATCCCTAAATCAATCATATCTATTCCCTAAAAACAATTTTAAATCTTCAGTAATCACATTTTCTTGATTCATTAATTCCCACAGGCACTTATTTGAAAGGCCTAGGTAAAGACTAATGGTGTCTTCTTCTTCATATTTACATCTAGCCTGTAATATGCTTTTCAATACTTCTATATTCCATATTTATGTCTTCTATATTATTTCCCCCATTTTCAGGCCATGAGTGTAATTTATATATATTCAACTTAATAACACTGAGTTATGTACTAAATTATGCACTTTATAAGAGGAAAATTAGTACAACTTACCCTTAAAATAAATTCTAGCTACTTAGAGCTTAACAATTACATGTAAAAAAATTGTAATATAATATTATTAAATACACATTTAATAATGTTAGCCTACACTTGAGCTTAACAATTACACAAGTAAGACATTTATATATAAATTGTTAAATAAACATTTAAAACAGAACCTATAGCCACCTTGGCTTTATCAAAATTATAATACAAATTAATAAAATCCTTGGCAAGATATGGCATAAGCAAAATTAATATTTAGTACCCATTATAATTTTTATCTCCACACTTGGAAAATAGCATTTATCTGAAAGTAACTAATTATGTGTACATAACAGTAAATGATAAAAAAGATAAGTTAAATAAAAATAATAATCTTTATTTATCATTTACTGTTATGTACAAAAATAGTTTACATTCAGATAAATGCAATTTTCTGCAAGGTTGTGGATAAAAATTAATAAGTTTAAATATTAAATTGCTATATGGCCAAATTCTTGCAAGGAATTAAATTAATTTGTATTAATAATTTTGATAAGGCCAAGGCTGCTAAAGGTTTGTATTAATGTATAGTTTAAATTTTATATATAAATATCCTACATGTTTAATAGTTAAGTCTCAAGTGTAGGGCTAACATAATTAACTGGTGTATTTAAAATTTAAATTAGCAATTTTTACATTTAAAAGTAACTCAATTAGCTAGAATTAATTTAGAGTGTAAGTTGTACTATTTACCATTAAAAAGATGCATATTTAGTACAATAATACAGTGATTATTAAGTTGAATATAATACATTACATCATGGCTTAAAAGGGGAAATTAATATAGAAGACAAACATATGGAAAATAAGGTAAAAGAATCATCAAAACAGGCTAGACAATGTCCATGTAACGCAAGGCATAGAAATAATTCATATTGGAAAATAAAGAATCAAGAAACGTGAAAACAGATGATTTAAAATTAGTTTAGGTAATAGATATGATTGCTTTAGGGAATAGATATGTATACATACAATTATATTACAACAAATAGAAGAGATTTATATAGTAAACTTTTTAGATGAGACTGAAGATATATCTCATGATTAATCAGTAATATGAATATAGAGGAAAAGATTCTATATTCTTGTAAAAGTACAGGCCTTGAATAAATTAAAATGTGTAAACTCTAGGGCGTTGGTCAGACTTCTGCTCCAACAAAAAAATAATATTTCTTTGCAAAACTCACAGAATTTGTGTTTGGCGGGTGTGTTTAATCCTGGAGAAAATTGGAGGAATTTTGGTCAATTTTTAAAGCAGCTGTGCATGACAGGATGACCTATCCATGTGAAACTAAAATATTTACCTCAAACGACAGGTAAGATGTAGATGTGCTCACATACTCGACACAAGCCTTTTCCAAAGTAGATGACTCTTAGCAAGGCTCAGATGACTTGTTGAAGGTCACTTATGGTAATATAGAACAATGTATGTTGTGATCTTATTGAAAATCATTGTTTAATTTTAAGAATGTCCAGATCATACTTACAAATGGTTAACATGGGCAGTTTTAGAGTTAAACTGGAGAACACTTTCAAAACTTTAAGTAATAAATAAATCTAAGGAATCAGACTGGTTATTGATTGCCATAGTACAAATAAATTCACTGTAAACACACTGAATGTTTCTCGAACAATGAATCACAAGAGTTATTTTGGTCTGGAGTAAATAAGACTAGGTCTCGCAAAATTAATTGTGCAGTTGGGCAGACCAGCCAACTAACTCATTTTAAAAGAAGCAACACATAATAACTCGGAGGTACTGTCACTTAATCACAAAGGGAAAAAATATCCAATAGAAATAATAAAAAATCAATACCTAAGAATGAGTTGGGCATATGTGGCAAATCAAGTAGCAGTAAACAGAAATAATGTATACTCCACAAGGAAAGAAGAAAAGTACCCCTCCTAAGAGTAGCACATATAATAGGAAACCCGACAGAGCAAAGAGAGATTGTCTTTCAGGCAAGTGAACCATTATTCTAAGATTGTCAAAGCATACAATCAAGGTAATGAATAAAGTTGAAAGATTGGAGGTAACTTGACATACGTATCAGGTGTTTGGTGTAATCACAACGAAAAGGATTGTCATGCCAAATTAAACAACATTTATCAATTTACACAAAGGAAGCCCCCTAAAGTCATGTGTAATGGTCGAATATGGTAAAATGTGAATAAATAAAGATAATATAGAGATCCTGACACAACAGTAGCTATGAAAAAATTGCTATTTTTTTTAAGGGGGGGGGGGGGGGGTATATTTGGTGTGGTGGGGGGGGTTCTAATGTTAATAATGAATGGTTTTGCTGAAGTAGCTTTACCTTTTACAGGTAAAAATTGATGAAAAAAGGCATAAATCAAAAAATGTAAATGGCATTATTGGCCCAGGGATCCACGTACGTTACATAAAACGTAAATGTCATTGATGGTATTAAAGTACAGATGGGAGATCCCACAACTTTAAAATTATCTGTTTATCTCTCAGGATAAAAGTACTCGGAATTGAATGACACTATGTAACTGTCAGTTTGGGGCAATGAGAAAAACGTGTTAATGCAGTAATTGTAGATATACTTCCAGAGAAAATATCTACAGTAGGGCTTAGTACAGGCTACAGAAAGACATTGCAATAATGTAAGCATTTAGGCAGCCTCCTTGTGTAAGTATGATTCTGTATGCCCAATAAAATATTTTGATAGGTAGTGATATTATGCGCCTCCTTGTAAAGGGTATGGTAAAGACATGTGGTGTCACATCTATATGAAGAGACTGCAGGAGGCCAGTAATGTAAGCAGTAATTCCCTCGTAATAATAATCATTACTAGAGGAGAACACAAATACCATAACTGTTGGTTTCTTACTCATGAATGTACCCCATTATAATTCATCCATAGAGGATGAGTTGAGGTCCAGTGCATAAATGTGGGAATTAGACAGTAAAAAAAAAAAAAAAACATTGAGAATAAAATGTAAATGAAGACAGTCCAAGATGATTCTTTTACTCAGAACAATAGCCTGAGAGAATTACAATTGAATCTGAGACAATACTGGTGCGACTTCCGTGGAGACTGAACCATCCAGAATTGCCCACTAATTACAGAATGGCATATGGACAATAAAAGGCTCATCACCGCGAACTAAGTAAGACACCATAATAGTTTAATGCCTATAATGAAATAATTGCTGAACATTAATTAATAAATTTATAGAAAAGGTACCTCCTGAGTAAGGCCAAAATATATGGTCCCTATTTGCCCCGTCATGGAGTGAAGAAGCTTCTAAGACCACTCCTTTGAGGATTGTGCTCTTTAATTGTAGTGCCAGGAGTATCAATAATGTACCTAGTATTAAATGACTGATGACAGGTCCTCTTTGATGGAAAAATTAGGAGATAACATTATTAAATTTCAGATTGAAGCATTATGCCTTTAGGCTGACATAATTAATCTTTCCTAAGAGTGGGTATACAAGAGGCTGACCGGGATAGTACCCGCTTCTTATGGGCCTGATAATCCTAGTGACCCACTTAGCCCCCTGAAAACCTTTCGCTTCAGGAGCGTATTATTTGGTGCTACATCCAGTCTGTTCCAACATCAAGCTACGATAAATGTCACACCTTAATTGTACGGGAAGTCCATTGAGTAAAGTAATGAGGCAAACAATTTATGGTGGACAATATCCTGTGGTATACATCAAGCACTGAATAGGACCTGTTAATGGACTTACGGAGAGGCTAATAAAATATGCAAAGTGTATATGGCCTCTGAGTGAATGGAATAGTAAATCGTCCAAAATAGAAGTATAAAATAAGTAAAGATTACCCTGGGATGAATGCCAAAATGTAGTAATGTATTGGGTTTAAATTGGGATACACTTGGAGAGAGATTTGTTAATGTTCAAACCTAATAATTAGCATATGCTCAATAAATTAACTAAGAGATTTTTGGCTTGCGTAAAGTTTCCAAATGTTTTGATCCACTAGGTTTAGTGTCACCTCTTACATAAAGGGAAGATTATTAATGTCCGGGAAGCATGGAAACTTAAAATGTGCATGGGATGAAATCTACCTGAGGAATTCATTAACAATGGGATGAATTAATTGGTGATTACGAAAAAAATTCCAATGTTGGAGTTCCCACGCCAGGTGGCCAATCCAAAGGGAAAAATGTACTCCACATTTTTTGTGATGCTTCAAAATTGGGCATATGGATCAGTTAGCTATCTTTAATGTAATAGTTTATTTTCTCATGTTATGTCTAAGGCTAAAGTTTCTCCAATTAAATCACGCACCCCTACCTCTAGTTGGAAATTAACAGCCCATTTATTCAGGTGTCAAATTAGCAAATAATATAATGAAAAAGTTGCAGGAGATAAATGATTAGCGACACTGTAATTTGTTCTGATAATGAGGTATCTTTACAATGGATTCGTAAGCGGAAACATAAAATTGTGTACGTACAAAACAGTAGTCACTGAAAGTTAATCAGATGCAAGAGAATTATAATAGCTTTTGGGTCCGCATATGTTTAACATTTAATCATAAACCTGGTGAGGAGAAACCCTCCATGGGCTGATTTCTTTGACTCGAGGTTTACGCTTATGCTAAATTTGTAAATGCGTATCATGTGTTTAAAGACGCGAGTTGTTGGTAAATAAATGCTAATTGGCCTGTACAAAAGGCATATATTGCTCTGTTGAAATTACTGTGACCACCGCTCCAATAAGTTTTGTCCTCCCTTAGCCATTAGATATGAAAATAGGTATTTTTTATTCTATTACCCAAACTAATCTATGTAACCTAAGTTGGTGTTTTAAATTTCTAAACCAAGATGAATATTTCATATAAGTTTTTCACATCGCTCTTGAACATTGGATAAAGTAGGGTACAGGAGGAAATCTATGGAAATGATATAAACTGTATGATGGAAAGAAAAGATTGTGAAAAGGTTCCATAATAGAGAAATTGGGCTGTATTTAGATGAACAAAGTAATTATGTACTGAGAGGTAGGTTTACAAAATGCATGAATGGTGATTATGCTAAACACCCTATCTTATCTGCCGGGCAAACATTATCATCTAACGAATTTAATTGTTCTAAATTGTCGCATAACAATGTAATAGAAGGTGGGGTATACAAGATACCTTAAATTGTATTAGGGAAACTTTCTGGATTCCACAAGGACGGCAAGTGTAAAAAGGGTGATTAAATACTTGTGTAATCTGTCGCCGTGTGGATGACCAATCCTATAATGTAACCATGTCCTCCACCATTTCAAATCCAGCAATTTGAGTCGTTAGCAATGAACTTCGGCCGGCCACAGAGTTGAAAATACAGGTGTATATAATTTCCAGAAATTCATATTTATATGAAAATAGGATGGTGCCATACTGTATTTAATAATATTATATCATAGAAAAGGGGGTAAGACGGGAAAGCCTGCGTCTGCGCAGACGAGACTATCCATCTGGTATTTTTGAATAGTGGTATCAAGGTTGGTGTATTGGAAGGAATTTCGTGGCTCTAGAGGTTGAAATTGGGCTGACACCTCTCAAATAGGAGGCGAATTGTTGGACATGCATTCCTGCAATTAAACAATGAGATATCCGAAAGACGACTGGACAAGACAGCTCCAGGAAGCACAGATAAGCTCTCTATGATTTGGTGTATAATTCTGGCCAGTGTTTTCATAATTTAGTTATAGAGGTTTTCTGATATGATACAACTTAATGTGACTCCCAGTCGAAATTGGTGAGTTTTTTAGATATTTCTCGCTTCTGTAATGTAAATGTGTTTAATAAAAATAATGTTTTAATTTTTAATATGTCAGTCCACACATTTATATATTTACCAATCAGTCCTGGTGAAATATAATTCATTTAATTAATAGGTCCAGAGCAACTTTGGGGGGGGTGAATATGACAGTTTCAGGTATCGAAGGGGGGCCAATTTTTTGCGACTTATGTGTCCCAAATTCCTACTTGTCTAACTGATAAATAATAATTATCTTTTTTATCATTTACTGTTATGTACATAATTAGTTACATTCAGATAAATGCAATTTTCCACAAGCGTACCACAATTTATACTTAATGAGTTGAAAACATTTATGGATGATAGAGAATCAGTTACAATTAGTGTCAACCTTACATATTTGTGCGCATTTGAGTGCAAGGAGTATGGCAAACAGTGTCTGCTGAAGGGTAAGAGGACCGGGTGGATTATTGATGGCGTGCTCCAATCTTTCTTTATGAGAGCCATTGGCTCTGTATGAAACAGCAGCACTACCAGCTGCACCAGTGTATGACAACAGCAGCACTACCAGCTGCACCAGTGTATGACAACAGCAGCACCACCATCTGCACCAGTGTATGACAGCAGCACTATCAGCTGCACCAGAGATAAGACATGCAGGCACTACCAGTCTGCAGCCAGGAAATGGCAACAGCAGCAGCACTTGCCAGCTGCAGCCAGAGTACGACAAATCATCAGCACTACCAGCCTGCACCAGGTATGACAACACAGCACAACCATCATGCAACCAGTGAATGAACAACAGCACACTAACATCTGCACCAGTGTAGTGACAGGCAGCACTATCATCTGCCACCAGTGTTATGAACAGGCATCACTACCAGCTGCAGCGGGGGGGGGGGGGGGGGGGGGGCCCAGTGTATGGGCAACAGGCAGCAGCACTGCCGCTGCAGCCAGTGTAGCGACAACAGCATCACTACCAGCTTGGCACCATGTATGACAGACAGCAGCACTACCTAGGGCCTGCACAGTGTATGAGAAAGCAGCACTACCATTCTGGGCACCAGTGTAAGACGAGCATCACTATCATCATCACCAGTGTATGACAGCACACTACCAATGCTGCACCAGTGTATGGCAACAGTGCAGCAGCACTGGCCATCTTGCAGCGCATGTACGACAACAGCAGCACTACCACAGCAGGCCATTGTATGACAAACAGGCAGGCACTACCAGCTGTCACAGTGGTACGACAATCAGCAGCACTACCAGCATTCAGCCAGAGTATGACAACAGCAGCACTACCAGCTGCACCAGTGTACTGACAAATCAGCACACTACCAGCCGCACGAGTGGACTGGTGAACGCGACGTCGTGAACCATCAACGTAAATAATTTGTGAAAGTGTGTTCTTGTGTGATTAAGTTATCATTACAGCTTAAATTCATCATGATTGGCTTCAACAAGCTTTGGTGTGATTTAAGAAGTATATTGGGGGACAAATGGAGGAATAGTAAGTTTGAAATGGGAAATATCGCCATGGAGCATAAGAAGTGGGCTTCTATTGCCTTACTTGACACAGATCGTGAATCTGATTCATATGAGGACGGTACCATTTTTGTGGGTTGTCTGAGGAAAGTTTGGAGGGCTTCTGTGGCAGGGGTTTGAAAGGCAGTGCCGAGGCATATTACCCTCCAATTAGAATGAAATGCTTTCAGAAACACGATCTCTGATGCTTGGTATAATAAGATTTCTATTTTTGTAAATTTAAAATTTTGGCAAGTACGAGGGCAACCTAGATGATCCTCATTGGCTGACGTTCAGCAATTTTTTTTCCCGCCCTCCAAGCTTCCAAGTAAGACACGAGTGTGCAAGTAGGGATATCGCAGCAAATCAACCAATATCTAATATAAGCAAGATAAAGAGGGACATCATATTTCACAATTTTAACATTAGCACCAAACCTGGGGTGAAACCCAGTCACAACTCTAAGTGCTCTCAGCCTTTCTTTGTATTGGCGACAAAGTCTCGTTACAACAGGTTCAAGTAGTGGAACCCTCAAAACCCTAAGATTTGCCTGTATCTGCTTCCATATTGATAGAAAGACCCATCATACAACAGGATCTGGCGAACTGGGCCTCTTGTCGATGAGAAGCCTATGATAACGCCCAATTTGTATCTTTGTTTTATCAATAGAGATTATCAACCCCAGGTCCTGACACGAGGCTAGTACATGATTAAGAATGTTTTGGGTGTTGGAGAAACCGGTGGTGTGAATCATTATATCATCAGCAAGACTAATCATATAATAAAAGGGCTGGCTATGCTAATCATTAAGGCATTAATAAGAATATTGAATAGGGTGGGACTGAGCACACCTCCCTGTGGAGTTCCTAATTCAAAGTCTTTAGTTACACTTCTATGCCCCTGGAACAACACAGAAGACTTTCTGTTGGACAGGTAGCCTTTAATCCAGCGGAGAAGCCATCCTTCAACATCCATTCTGGCAAGTTCACTAATGACTACTTGTCAGTTGGCTACATCAAAAGCGGATTTAAGGTCAAGGAAGGTAGTGTATGAGCTGTCAGTGTGCAGGGTGAGAAAGGTGGCTATGCAATGATGCACGCTCCTTCCATGCATGAAACCATGTAACTGGGGAGACAAAAATTTTTTTATTCTGTACATAAGGCGATTAAGAATCATCCTCTTGAATGTTTTACACAAGCAGCTAGTAAGAGACATTAGGCGAAATGCATTTTGTTGATTGGGCTTTGGAACTGGAATGATGGAGCTGTTGGTCCAAGATTGAGGAAGCTCCCCAGTTACATGGCTGATGTTATATAATTCAAGTAATGGATTACCTGGTGGTCGACACAGCAATCTGAGTATGTTGTAAATAATACCATCCTCACCAGGATGTGCTGCAACAAGTTCATAATTAGTGAAAGGAGAGTTACAGTCATCTTCCTTGCATCATATTTGTCATTTAATTTTGCCTGTGTGGTACTGGGAAGATTGCCATAGCTAGATGTAGCAGCCTGAGCACTGACTAACTCATTCGCCCTATGTTTATCTGGAGAGGGTTTAAGGGGCCAGCGCCCCCGCGGCCCGGTCTGAGACCAGGCCTTATGGTGGATCAGGGTCTGATCAACCAGGCTGTTTCTGCTGGCCGCAATGTAAGGGATGAGGGTGCGCGATCTGCCCAGTTCTGCTACCCTTAACTCTATTTATGTCCCTCCATGCCCGGCTAAGTGGTGTGTGAACATTGAGACCATTGACAAATTTTCCCCAGTCTGTCGCAGCTCTATCATACGCTCTCTGGCAGCAGCAAGGGCAGTTTGGAAGAGGCTCAGCATTCCAGGGGTACGATGGTTTCTATAAGCTAGACCTAGTCTGCGAGCAGTACATCTCAATGTACGAAGTTTAGGATCATTGTAATAAGTATGGTTTTTATATGAGGTATGATTATTATGGAAGTTTGTTGGGTTTAGAGTAGTAGGAGGTTTCAGAGGCGGCTCTAAGTAGTTCTGAATACTGCTCACAAGGTCATTGTTAAAAGTCTCGACAGAGGTACACTCATAGTAATTATACCAGTCAGTCACATGTGCAACAAAGTCATCATGTTGATTAGTGGGAACATTAAAACGTTTCCGTTTGAATATCCCACCAGGAAGGTTAGTACTACCAGTATCTACTGAGGTTAGCCTAGGGAAATGATCTGATGATATATCTGTTACAATGGAAGACTCACAGCTGGCAGGACTAATGTTGAAGCCCAGACACAGCCCATGGTCGCCTCCGTAAATATGTGTGGGTTCAAGATCACCTACAATTTGCACATTATCATGACTGTTTAAGAGTGATTACCATTACGATTACCAAACTGTGAGTTTCCAATGCTTTTGTGTCTCACATTATAATCGCCAATAATAAGAGAAGGTTCAGGCTGAGCACAAGTTGGGAGCTCCAAGTAATTAAACTTATCAGCAGGAGCGTACAAGTTAAATATGTTGAGAGCAGAGTTCCTTAAATAAATCCTAACACCGTGATACTGTAGTCCCTCTGTTCTGTTATGTGTAAGACGTTGATGGGGAAGTGATCTTTTAATATATAGAACACAAGAGTTAGTAGATTTGAGGTTATATGCAACAAATGATGGCAATTTAAGGGGTTCGGATTTTTCAGGGACTCTGCACTCTTGTAGACACACAACATCAATGGGCTCAGTGGTTACTTTATGGTGAAAGTCAGGAAATCTTTCTGTAAGTGATGCAATATTCCAGCTTAATATAGAAAGTTTATACGAGTTTTGATCCATGATTGAAGTCCTGGGATCTTGCTTAGTTTCTCAGCATAATGAAAAAATTGTTCAAATAAATAGAAGAGGTTATCAATGTCAACAGTGTTACCCTGGTCCATGAGTTTTTTAAGTGCACTTCCAGTTGTAAGGCCTCGTGGGAGTCTTTGTTTACACAGAGCACGACGCTGTTCATGTGTGAATGTATGATAGGTGACACCACCACTCACATTTCCTCCTCCACTAACATTACACGCATCACTATAACTGGCATCACCAACACCATTACCAACACAGTATTGTATTCAACATTAAAGTCAATGTGGCTAACCTCATCACTCTCAGCACCACCACTTACATTACACTCATCACTATTACTAACATCATAGACACCACTGCCCTCTGCATAATGCTCACTGTAGTTATCAACACAACTAAAGGATTCGTCATTACCATAATTAAGGACACCACTAGTACCTTGTTCAACAGCCTTACACTCACTTTCATAATTTGTAACAATCTTGTTATTGGTTCACTTTACACATCTTTCCTTGTGCTGCTCAAGTTGTTGTTTCAGGAGAAATTGTTGTGTTTCCAGTAGCCTTATGCGCGACTTCAGGTTGTATACCACAGGAGCAAGACTTGACACTTCTAGAGGCGAGAAGCTCCGGTCAGCTGAGCTCGGTGGCTGACTGTCAGCTGACTCAGCTAGGCTGATATTGACAGCTGATGGAGCTTTGTTGACGTGCTCCGCAGACGGGGTACTCAACCCCATTGTCTGAGGGCAGGCATGAGCCAATATTCAGACTCGAGGTATCTGGAAGGCCTGGGGCATCATAATGGGGGGTACAGGGTGAGGCGTGGTTGGGAAAGATGACATTTGTCATCGTTCCTGAAAGCTTGGTTTCTGTGAGGGCTATGATGTCTGGTGATGCCTCTTTGGTTCTTTCCTTCCACTCCTCTCACTTATTCGTTATACCATCAGTGTTAGTGTTCCATACATTCAGTTTCCTCTCCAACACTGTATTCTGGGGGGTTTGTGGGGTTTAGGGAAATGGAGAACCTGGCAAGGTACTATGGAATTATACTGTATACTATGGTTGTGGGGATTGTTAGTGTACAATGTAGTTTGAATTAGAATAATATGTTTGGGTGTGGGGTTCAGAGGGTGGTTCTGTTGATGTTTATGCTTATTGCTCCACCCGGCTCTGGTTGTTCCCTGCTGACTCCTGCTGTGTGTGTGTGTGTGTGTGTGTGTGTGTGTACTCCCCTAATTGTTGCAGAGGTCGAGTTATGGCTCCTGGCCCAGTGTATTCACCGGTCGTTACTACGTCCATTCTCTCCCTACTCCATGTAGAATATCAAACCTCATACCTTATTATAACTGTGTGTGTGTGTGTGTGTGTGTGTGAGTGTACTCACCTAATTGTGGTTGAACGGGTTGAGTCATAGCTCCAGGCCCTGTCTCTTCACTGATTGCTACTGGGTCCTCTCTCTCCCTACTCCATGAGCTTTATCAAACCTCGTCTTAAAACTATGTATCGTTCCCGCCTCCACTACGTCACTTTCTAGGCTGTTCCACTGCCTGACAACTCTATGACTGAAGAAATACTTCCTAACATCCCTTTGACTCATCTGAATCTTCACCTTCCAATTGTGACTCCTTGTTTTTGTGTCCCATCTCTGGAACATCCTGTCTTTGTCCACCTTGTCTATTCCGTGCAGTATTTTATATGTCGTTATCATGTCTCCCCTGACCCTCCTGTCTTCCAGTGTCGTCAGGTCAATTTCTCTTAACCTTTCTTCGTAGGACAATCCCCTTAGTTCTGGGACTAGTCTTGTTGCAAACCTTTGCACTTCCTCATATGTCTTGACGTGCTTGACCAGGTGTGCATTCCAAACTGGTGCTGTGTACTCTAGTATGGGCCTGACGTAAATGGTGTACAGAGTCTTGAAAGATTTCTTACTGAGGTATCGGAACGCTATCCTTAGGTTTGCCAGGCACCCGTACACTGCAGCAGTTATCTGATTGATGTGCGCCTCAGATGTTCCCGGTGTTATACTCACCCCAAGATCTTTTTCCTTGAATGAGGTTTGCAGTTTTTGGCCACCTAGACTATACTGTGTCTGCGGTCTTCTTTGCCATTCCCCAATCTTCATGACTTTGCATTTGGCTGGGTTAAATTCAAGGAGCCAGTTGCTGAACCAGCCTTGTAGCCTGTCCAGATCTCTTTGTAGTTCTGCCTCATCCTCGACCGATTTGATTCTCCTCATTAATTTCACATCATCTGCAAACAAGGACACGTCTGAGTCTATCCTTTCCGTTATGTCATTCACATATACTAAAAAACAGCACAGGTCCTAGGACTGACCCCTGTGGAACCCCGCTTGTCACAGGCGCCCACTCTGACACCTGGTCGCATACCATGACTCATAAGAACATAAGAACATAAGAAACATAAGAAATGAGGAACACTACAGCAGGCCTGTTGGCCCATACTAGGTAGGTCCTTTACAATCCATCCCACTAACAAAACATTTGCCCAACCCAATTTTCAGTGCTACCCAAGAAATAAGGTCTGGTAACTCTATCCACTCATTTGCAAGTCCCACTCAAATCCAACCTCTCTCACTCATATATTTATCAAACCTAAATTTGAAACTACCCAAAGTTCTAGCCTCAATAACCCAACTAGGTAGACTGTTCCACTCATCAGCTACCCTATTTCCAAACCAATACTTTCCTATGTCCTTTCTAAACCTAAACTTGTCAGGTATTCTCTGATCCACTGCAGTGCCTTTAGTGTTATGTGTGCCTGATCCACTAGCTTTTGCAGTAACCTCTTGTGAGGAACTATCGAAGGCCTTCTAGTAGTCCAAGAAAATGCAGTCTCTCCACCCCTCTCTCACTTGTCTTACTTCTGTCACCTTGTCGATTATACACTTGTTTCTTTCCAGGTGCTCCACCACTCGCCTCCTGATGATCTTCTCCATGGCTTTGCATACTATACACGTTAGTGACACAGGTTTATAGTTTAATGCCTCGTGTCTGTCTCCTTTTTTAAAAATCGGGACTACATTTGCCATCTTCCATACCTCAGGGAGTTGCCCGGTTTCAAGGGATGTGTTGAAGATCTTTGTTAGTGGCACACACAGCATCTCTGCTCCCTCTCTAAGGACCCACGGAGAGATGTTATCTGGTCCCACCGCCTTTGAGGTATCAAGTTCACATAGCAGCTACTTCACCTCCTCCTCGGTTATGTGTACCTCATCCAACACTTGTTGGTTTACCTCACTGTTCTGAATTCCTGGAGTCCTACAAGTTTCCATTGTAAATACTTCTTTAACTCTCGCGTTGAGCTCATCACACACCTCTTGATCGTTTCTTGTGTGTGTGTGTGTGTGTGTGTGTGTGTGTGTGTGTGTGTGTGTGTGTGTGTGTGTGTGTGTGTGTGTGTGTGTGTGTGTGTGTGTGTGTATGTGTGCGTGCGTGCGTGCGTGCATGCGTGTGTGTGTGTGTGTGTGTGTGTGTGTGTGTGTGTGCGTGTGTGTCTGTACTCACCTATTTGTACTCACCTATTTGTGGTTGCAGGGGTCGAGTCATAGCTCCTGGCCCCGCCTCTTCGCTGATTGCTACTAGGTCCTCTCTCTCCCTGCCCCATGAGCTTTATCATACCTCGCCTTAAAACTATGTATGGTTCCCGCCTCCACTACGTCACTTTCTAGGTTATTCCACGGTCTGACTACTCTATGACTGAAGAAATTCTTCCTAACATCCATTTGATTCATCTGAGTCTTCAACTTCCAATTATGACCTCTTGTGTCTGTGTCCCATCTCTGGAACATCTCGTCTTTGTCCACCTTGTCTATTCCGCGCAGTATATTATATGTCGCTATCATGTCTCCCCTGACCCTCTTGTCCTCCAGTGTCGTCAGGCCGATTTCCCTCAACCTTTCTTCGTAGGACAATCCCCGTAGCACTGGGACTAGTCTTGTTGCAAACCTTTGCACTTTCTCTAATTTCTTGACGTGCTTGACTAGGTGTGGATTCCAAACTGGTGCTGCATACTCCAGTATGGGCCTGACGTAAATGGTATACAGAGTCTTGAACGAATCGTTACTGAGGTATCGGAACGCTATCCGTAGGCTTGCCAGGCGCC
>NC_069441.1:28826932-28829432 GCF_026875155.1 Cherax quadricarinatus
CGCACACAAAACCTCCTTTATCCCCTCCCTCCAACCTTTCCTAGGCCGACCTCTACCCCTCCTTCCTTCCACTACAGACTGATACACTCTTGAAGTCATTCTGTTTCGCTCCATTCTCTCTACATGTCCGAACCACCTCAACAACCCTTCCTCAGCCCTATGGACAACAGTTTTGGTAATCCTGCACCTCCTCCTAACTTCCAAACTACGAATTCTCTGCATTATATTCACACCACACATTGCTCTCAGACATAACATCTCCACTGCCTCCAGCCTTCTCCTCGCTGCAACATTCATCACCCATGCTTCACACCCATATAAGAGCGTTGGTAAAACTATACTCTCATACATTCCACTCTTTGCCTCCAAGGACAAAGTTCTTTGTCTCCACAGACTCCTAAGTGCACCACTCACCCTTTTCCCCTCATCAATTCTATGATTCACCTCATCTTTCATAGACCCATCCGCTGACACGTCCACTCCCAAATATCTGAATACATTCACCTCCTCCATACTCTCTCCCTCCAATCTGATATCCAATCTTTCATCACCTAATCTTTTTATCCTCATAACCTTACTCTTTCCTGTATTCACTTTTAATTTTCTTCTTTTGCACACCCTACCAAATTCATCCACCAATCTCTGCAACTTCTCTTCAAAAAGCAACTGTGGCAACTCCCACTTTATGTTTGATTCTTTATCTTTTAACTCCACGCCTCTTGCCAAGACCCTCGTATTTACTTCTCTTACAACCCCAGCTATAAATATATTAAACAACCACTGTGACATCACACATTCTTGCCTAAGGCCTACTTTTACTGGGAAATAATTTCCCTCTTTCCTACATACTCTAACTTGAGCCTCACTATCCTCGTAAAATCTCTTCACTGCTTTCAGTAACCTACCTCCTACACCATACACCTACAACATCTGCCACATTGCCCCCCTATCCACCCTGTCATACGCCTTTTCCAAATCCATAAATGCCACAAAGACTTCTTTAGCCTTATCTAAATACTGTTCACTTATATGTTTCACTGTAAACACCTGGTCCACACACCCCCTACCTTTCCTAAAGCCTCCTTGTTCATCTGCTATCCTATTCTCCGTCTTACTCTTAATTCTTTCAATAATAACTCTACCATACACTTTACCAGGTATACTAAACAGACTTATCCCCCTATAATTTTTGCACTCTCTTTTGTTCCCTTTGCCTTTATACAAAGGAACTATGCATGCTCTCTGCCAATCCCTAGGTACCTTACCCTCTTCCATGCATTTATTAAATAATTGCACCAACCACTCCAAAACTATATCCCCACCTGCTTTTAACATTTCTATCTTTATCCCATCAATCCCGGCTGCCTTACCCCCTTTCATTTTACCTACTGCCTCACGAACTTCCCCACACTCACAACTGGCTCTTCCTCACTCCTACAAGATGTTATTCCTCTTTGCCCTATACTCGAAATCACAGCTTCCTTATCTTCATCAACATTTAACAATTCCTCAAAATATTCCCTCCATCTTCGCAATACCTCTAACTCCCCATTTAATAACTCTCCTATTTTTAACTGACAAATCCATTTGTTCTCTAGGCTTCCTTAACTTGTTAATCTCACTCCAAAACTTTTTCTTATTTTCAACAAAATTTGTTGAAAACATCTCACTCTCTCATTTGCTCTCTTTTTACATTGCATCACCACTCTCTTAACCTCTCTCTTTTTCTCCATATATATTCCCTCCTTGCATCACTTCTACTTTATAAAAACTTCTCATATGCTAACTTTTTCTCCCTTACTACTCTCTTTACATCATCATTCCACCAATCGCTCCTCTTCCCTCCTGCACCCACTTTCCTGTAACCACAAACTTCTGCTGAACACTCTAACACTACATTTTTAAACCTACCCCATACCTCTTCGACCTATGCTCTCATTAGCCCATCTATCCTCCAATAGCTGTTTTTATCTTACCCTAACTGCCTCCTCTTTTAGTTTATAAACCTTCACCTCTCTCTTCCTTGATGCTTCTATTCTCCTTGTATCCCATCTACCTTTTACTCTCAGTGTAGCTACAACTAGAAAGTGATCAGACATATCTGTGGCCCCTCTATAAACATGTACATCCTGAAGTCTACTCAACAGTCTTTTATCTACCAATACATAATCCAACAAACTACTGTCATTTCGCCCTACATCATATCTTGTATACTTATTTATCCTTTTTTTCTTAAAATATGTATTACCTATAACTAAACCCCTTTCTATACAAAGTTCAATCAAAGGGCTCCCATTATCATTTACACCTGGCACCCCAAACTTACCTACCAGACCCTCTCTAAAAGTTTCTCCTACTTTAGCATTCAGATCCCCTACCACAATTACTCTCTCACTTGGTTCAAAGGCTCCTATACATTCACTTAACATCTCCCAAAATCTCTCTCTCTCCTCTACATTCCTCTCTTCTCCAGGTGCATACACGCTTATTATGACCCACT
>NC_069441.1:28836932-28904432 GCF_026875155.1 Cherax quadricarinatus
TTTACCTACTGCCTCACGAACTTCCCCCACACTCACAACTGGCTCTTCCTCATTCCTACAAGATGTTGTTCCTCCTTGCCCTATACACGAAATCACAGCTTCCCTATCTTCATCAACATTTAACAATTCCTCAAAATATTCCCTCCATCTTCCCAATACCTCTAACTCTCCATTTAATAACTCTCCTCTCCTATTTTTAACTGACAAATCCATTTGTTCTCTAGGCTTTCTTAACTTGTTAATCTCACTCCAAAACTTTTTCTTATTTTCAACAAAATTTGTTGTTATCATCTCACCCACTCTCTCATTTGCTCTCTTTTTACATTGCTTCACCACTCTCTTAACCTCTCTCTTTTTCTCCATATACTCTTCCCTCCTTGCATCACTTCTACTTTGTAAAAACTTGTCATATGCTAACTTTATCTCCCTTACTACTCTCTTCACATCATCATTCCACCAATCGCTCCTCTTCCCTCCCGTACCCACTTTCCTGTAACCACAAACTTCTGCTGAACACTCTAACACTACATTTTTAAACCTACCCCATACCTCTTCGACCCCATTGCCTATGCTCTCATTAGGCCATCTATCCTCCAATAGCTGTTTATATCTTACCCTATCTGCCTCCTCTTTTAGTTTATAAACCTTCACCTCTCTCTTCCTTGATGCTTCTATTCTCCTTGTATCCCATCTACCTTTTACTCTCAGTGTAGCTACAACTGGAAAGTGATCTGATATATCTATGGCCCCTCTATAAACATGTACATCCTGAAGTCTACTCAACAGTCTTTTATCTACCAATACATAATCCAACAAACTGCTGTCATTTCGCCCTACATCATATCTTGTATACTTATTTATCCTCTTTTTTCTTAAAATATGTATTACCTATAACTAAACCTCTTTCTATACAAAGTTCAATCATAGGGATCCCATTATCATTTACACCTGGCACCCCAAACTTACCTACCACACCCTCTCTAAAAGTTTCTCCTACTTTAGCATTTAGGTCCCCTACCACAATTACTCTCTCACTTGGTTCAAAGGCTCCTATACATTCACTTACCATCTCCCAAAATCTCTCTCTCTCCACTGCATTCCTCTCTTCTCCAGGTGCATACACGGTTATTATGACCCACTTCTCGCATCCAACCTTTACTTTAATCCACATAATTCTTGCATTTACACATTCATATTCTCTTTTCTCCATCCATAACTGATCCTTCAACATTACTGCCACCCCTTCCTTTGCTCTAACTCTCTCAGATACTCCAGATTTAATCCCATTTATTTCCCCCCACCGAAACTCCCCTACCACCTTCAGCTTTGTTTCGCTTAGGGCCAGGACATCCAACTTCTTTTCATTCATAACATCAGCAATCATCTGTTTCTTGTCATCCGCACTACATCCACGCACATTCAAGCATCCCAGTTTTATAAAGTTTTTCTTCTTCTCTTTTTTAGTAAATGTCTACAGGAGAAGGGGTTACTAGCCCATTGCTCCCGGCATTTTAGTCGCCTCATACGACACGCATGACTTACGGAGGAAAGATTCTTTTCCACTTCCCCATGGACAATAGAAGAAATAAAGAAGAACAAGAGCTATTTAGAAAAAGGAGGAAAAACCTAGATGTATGTATATATATATATGCATGTGCGTGTCTGTGAAGTGTGACCAAAGTGTAAGTAGGAGTAGCAAGATATCCCTGTTATCTAGCGTGTTTATGAGACAGAAAAAGAAACCAGCAATCCTACCATCATGCAAAACAGTTACAGGTTTCTGTTTCACAATCATCTGGCAGGACGGTAGTACTTCCCTGGGTGATTGCTGTCTACCAACCTATTACCTATATATATATATATATATATATATATTATATATATATATATATATATATATATATATATATATATATATATATATATATATATATATATATATATATATAGGTGATGAAAGATTGGATATCAGATTGGAGGGAGAGAGTATGGAGGAGGTGAATGTATTCAGATATTTGGGAGTGGACGTATCAGCGGATGGTTCTATGAAAGATGAGGTGAATCATTGAATTGATGAGGGGGAAAAGGGTGAGTGGTGCACTTAGGAGTATGTGGAGACAAAGAACTTTGTCCTTGGAGGCAAAGAGTGGAATGTATGAGAGTATAGTTTTACCAATGCTCTTATATGGGTGTGAAGCGTGGGTGAAGAATGTTGCAGCGAGGAGAAGGCTGGAGGCAGTGGAGATGTCATGTCTGAGGGCAATGTGGGGTGTGAATATAAAGCAGAGAGTTCGTAGTTTGGAAGTTAGGAGGAGGTGCGGGATTACCAAAACTGTTGTCCAGAGGGCTGAGGAAGGATTTTTGAGGTGGTTCGGATATGTAGAGAGAATGGAGAGAAACAGAATGACTTCAAGAGTGTATCAGTCTGTAGTGGAAGGAAGGCGGGGTAGGGGTCGGCCTAGGAAAGGTTGGAGGGAGGGGGTAAAGGAGGTTTTGTGTGCGAGGGGCTTGGACTTCCAACAGGCATGCGTGAGCGTGTTTGATAGGAGTGAATGGAGACAAATGGTTTTTAATACTTGACGTGCTGTTGGAGCGTGAGTAAAGTAACATTTATGAAAGGGTTCAGGGAAACCGGCAGGCCGGACTTGAGTCCTGGAGATGGGAAGTACAGTGCCTGCACTCTGAAGGAGGGGTGTTAATGTTGCAGTTTGAAAACTGTAGTGTAAAGCACCCTTCTGGCAAGACAGTGATGGACTGAATGATGGTGAAAGTTTTTCTTTTTCGGGCAACCCTGCCTTGGTGGGAATCGGCCAGTGTGTTAATAATAAAAAATAAAATATATGTATATATTATATATATATATATATATATATATATATATATATATATATATATATATATATATATATATATATATATATATGTATATATATATATATATATATATATATATATATATATATATATATATATATATATATATATATATATCCATATTTTTTTATAAATATAGCCTGTATCTCCCTATATTATATAGGGAGATACCACCCCTAGAACTTTACTGGGAACCCTCATCCTCAGAGAAGACAATAAACGTACCTCAGGGAAAGCTCAAGGTTCTCCCCAGAGCTGTTTGAATATTTTCTTCTCCTTCCACCCCCTATATTCTATGTTCTATATGAACTTTATTAATAGACAGAGTACATTGACAGAAAACGCAAACATGAATACATTCATACAATATATCAAAAGGTTATGAATCTCCTCCAGCTTCTTTGAAGAAGGATGCGAGCCCAATATACAGCAAGCATTTCCTCTCTGGATGGCCATGCTGAGGCGGTGGAACATGAAAGTGTTGTTAAATTAGACACATGTTCCACTCTTGGGTATCTTTATTGAGAAAACGTTTCGCCACTCAGTGGCTTCATCAGTCGATACAATAATAAAGATACCCAAGAGTTGCACATGTGTCTAATTTAACAACATGTCAGTTCTCTGAACCATTCATCTACAATCCTGTCAGACACTGCAACTTCTTGGGATCCTAATACTTGGGAATTCTTCGCTTGCCTAACCCTTGGGCACGACCTACTTCCACATTGGACAAATGTGACACCACCTACGACTGCTGCACCTCTCCTCCCTATGGTTCATAAGCTGCTTCTCCGCTCATATGCCGTATTCTATTCAAGATTGATAGACTGACCACTTCGGCTCAAGGCTGAGGGACTGATTACCTCATTCTCCTTCTGTTCTCCAGTTTCTCCTTTGTAGGGACTGATGAAGCCACTGTGTGGCGAAACGTTTCCTCAATAAAGATACCCAAGAGTTGCACATGTGTCTAATTTAACAACATGTCGGTTCTCTGAACCATTCATCTACAAACATGAAAGTGGCTACATTTGTGTCCCTGGTGGTGTCGATGAGTCTGGAACTCAGTTCTTTAAGGAAACGTGTGGCATTTTTTCCTCATGATCCCACTGGGACAGGTTGATACTGTTGGTTTATCTCCCTGTACTTGCTGATCTTGTACTCCTCCCTGTGGTCAGCAGCTCCTCCCTGTCTCCCGACACTGTGATGGATATAGGTGTATGCCAGTTTGGACACACAGGTATAGTCCCATGCAAAGAGCTTGCCATTCTTCCAAGGACAGATGGTGATCCCATCAGGGCAGTTTGCTGGGTTGTGGGTATTGTTGGCTGCTAATGATCGGGGCTTCCTCTCGACTGGGCATCCAGCTGTAGCAAGGGTTCTTTTTATGATGTCGTTGGCTTCATTGCGTCTTGCATGCCAGCCCTTTGTTTTGGAACAGTTTAGACCATGTACACCATATTGGTCATCTTGTGCATTGCTGCAAATAGTACTTTTAGTAATCTTGCACCTCCTTATCAACAAGCATTTTATTCACACCACATATTGCTCTCAGACATGACATCTCAACTGCCTCCAGCCTTCTCCTTGTTGCAACATTCACCACCCATGTTTCACACCCATATAAAAACGTTGTTACCACTATATTCTCTTATATTCCCCATTTTGCTTTAATGAATATTGTCCTTTGTCTACAAAGACTTCTCAATGCATCACTCATATTTTATTCATCGGTAATTATATAGTTCACCTCGTCTTTCATAGACCCATCTGCTGACAAATCCACTGCTCAATATCTGAACACATTTACTTCCTTCATACTCTCTCCCTCTAATCTGATATTCAGTCTTTTATTGCCTAATTTTTTATCCTCATTTCCTAGCTTTTTCCAATGTTCACTTATAATTTCATTCTTTTTACACACCCTCCCAGGTTCGTCCACAACCTCTGCAACTTCTTTTCAGAATCTCCCAAAAGCACAGTGTCAGCAGCAAAGAGCAACTGTGACAACTCCCACTTTCATGTTAGATTCTTCATCTTTTAGTACCACACTTCTCTCCAACACCAGAGCATTCATTGCTCTAACAACCCCATCTAACCATATAATACACAACCATGGTGACTTTTACTGGAAAATAATATCCCTCACTCCTACGTACCCTAATTTGAGTCTTATTATCCTCATAAAAACTCTCAACTCGTTTCAGTAACTTACTACATATTCCATACGATTGCAACATCTGTCACTGTTTCACTTTCCGCCATATCTTATGCCTTTTCCAAATTTAAAAGGGCAACGAAAACCTCTTCACCCTTATTTATGCACTTAATCTATACATACCCTTCCCCTTCCTCTTCTTCATCTGCTGTCCTACTCTCTGTCTTACTCTCAGTTCTTTCAATAATAACTCTACCATATATTTTCCAGGTATACTCAACAGCCTTATTACCTTATAATTCCTGCACTTTCTTTAGTCCCCTTTGCCCTTATACAAAAGAACTATGCATGTTCTCTGCCAGTCACTAGGTACCTTCCCTTCTTTCATACACTTATTAAATAAAAGCATTAACTATTCCGAAACTATATCCCAATTTGCTTTTAACATTTCTTCTTTGATCCCATCAAAGCCACCTGCTTTTTTTTCTCCTTTTCATTCTACCCTTAGCCTCAGGTACGTCCCCCACACTCACATCTGGTTCTTCCTCACTCCTAAAAGATGTTTTACCTCTTTGGCAAATGCACAATACCACAGCTTTCCTATCTTCAACATTTAGCAGTTCCTCAAAATATTCCCGCCATCTTAATTCCTCCAACTCCCCATCTAATAACTCTCCTCTCCTAATTTTAAGTGTCACATTCGTTTCCAAGGCTTTCTTATAAATCTCAGTCCATGACGTTTTCTTATTCTCAGTAACATTTGTTGACAGTACCCTACCTACTCTCTATTTGCTCTCCTTTTAGATTCCCTTACCACTTTCACAACCTCTCTTTATTTTCTCCATATGCTCCTACCTCCTTATATCATTTCTGTTTTGCAAAAATCTTTCATGTGTTAACTTTTTCTCTCTTACAACTCCGCTTACTTCATCATTCCACGAATCACTCCTCTTCACGAACCCGTCCTATATATTGACATACTTCTGCTTAAACTCAAACACCATTTGTAAATCTACGCCACACCTCTTCAGCCATCACCAAGGCTCTCCATAGTCCATCTCTCTACCAATGGATGTTTATATCTTACCCTAAATTATTGTCAACTCCCTCTTACTCGTTGATGTCATTCTCCTTGTACACCAATCTACCTATTACTCTCACTGTAGCACAACTGAAAATAATCTGATACATCTTTTGCCTTTCTATAAATATGCACATCCAAGAGTTACACATCAGCCTTTTATCCACAAACACGTAATCCAACAACCTACTATCGTCACGCCCTATATCGTATCATGTAAACTTATTTACCTTATTTTTTCATAAAACATGCATTACCTCTTACTAAACATTTTTCTATACTAAGTTCAGTCAAAACCCCCAATATCAAATATCACCCGTCATGCAATTCAGAATTCAGGTCTCCAACGACAAATACTCTCTCACAATGTGCATGTGTGTGTGAGGGGACTACACTACGTGTCAGTGACCTAATCAAGAAACACCTGTAGTGAACATTGATATTAAGGAACTGCTTGAACATTAAAATGGTATAAAATACCGACAGGTTGTTAGGTAAGACACATATGCAACAGTTAGGTATCTTTATTTCGAAACGTTTCGCCTACACAGTAGGCTTCTTCAGTCGAGTACAGAAAAGTTGATAGAAGCAGAAGAGACTTGAAGACGATGTAATCAGTCCATCACCCTTAAAGTTTTGAGGTGGTCAGTCCCTCAGTCTGGAGAAGAGCATTGTTCCAAAGTCTGAAACAATATGGAGTTGAAGTGACAGGATTGAGCCTTACATAGCGCCAGGAGGTGAGACGAAGGTCACTAGTAGAAGTAAGAACGCAGATGTTGGGAGGTCAGGTCCCTCTCAAATCCAGCCGTTCTCACAAGTAGAGGTTGTAGAAGTTGATTGCAGGTCTGTACCCAAGATACCCTTGTGTTGCAGTGTGTGACAGATTGAACATTAAAATGGTATAAAATACCCACAGGTTGTTAGGTAAGACACACATGCAACAGTTAGTATCTTTATTTCGAAAACGTGACCTCCCAACATCTGCGTTCTTACTTAAACTAGTGACCTACGTCTCACCTCCTGGCGCTATATAAGGCTCAATCTGTCACTTCAACTCCATATTGTTTCAGACTTTGGAACAATGCTCTTCTCCAGACTGAGGGATGACCACCTCAAAACTTTAAGGGTGTTGGATGTCACGTTTCCATAGTCTAGGAATAGCACACTGGGTACACTTTGTGCCACCAAGATTTGTCTTTAATATTCACAAATCTTATCCCTAATAGAAGTGATCACAATTCTCTTAAGTTGTTTATTGTGTTTTATGAGACTCTTTGTTTCACCTAATGCACTGATCGTTCTTTGTTGGTTATCTGGCGTTCAGTGTCACTCCTCTGTAGAGTCAAAAGTAATCTGAAAAATGCCACAGCGCCCCATGCGTCACTCCCCCTAGCACAAAGAAAAGGCTGACTTAGTACTTTTGCTTTCCCTGCCACTTCCTCGATGAAGTAAAGCTGAATGTTTGATTCTTGCTGTCTTAAGCATATCAACAATGTACACTGTCTTTACTATGGTAACTACGTGGGAGCAGGAATTTCCTTAATTGTCCTGCTAAGTAAGAGGTATGTACTGTCTCTTATTAAATACACTCTGCAACACTAAGCAAGGGAGCAGCGGTCACTTGACCAGTGCCATACTCGTACCGGGCATCTGTGATCAATTAATCCACTGTAGCAGTAAACTAGACGCTGTGCACCATTCTGAGAGGGCTGGGCCCCTCTGGGCTGAAAGGGGCTCTGAAGGGGGCTGATACCCCCCTATGGAGAAAATTTCTCCACACTGGGGGGCGGCGGGCGGTGGTTCGCTGCATGTGAACTATTCATAACTTAACATTAATCTGATTTTCTCACTCGCACCCATGCTGCGTCTTTTATGAAAACAGCCTTTAGTTATGTGCAGTTTCCGGAGAAATCACTTAATTTTTGTTTTCAAAACACTGTTGTAATTTAACGGCACTAGTTTATTTATTGTCGCTTATTCACTACACTTTGCACGTCAAACATCAACTGTCTATGATTCCATTTGATAAGGATATATGGTCACAATTTTTCCAAGTGGCCATTGGGACCTCGGACCATATTGTCGATAATCACTATGTCATCAAAGGTATTAAGGACTTATGATTTTTCAGGAACACCGGCTCCGTTAGAAGTGTTCTCTCAATGAGGTGAGATAGTCTTCTCGACCATAATTTTCTCCCATCGTTTCAGTCACTCTATTAAGGTGTTTGAATTTTCGTCTGAGTTGCTCAGGGTTCTCGAATAAGTTAAAACGAAATAAGTTAGGATAAGATATCCTCTATGATTTCTTTATCATTCATGGCGAGGAACAGGTTTTCGAGCACTTTTTTTTTTTCGGTGAAAAAGCCCTCTTCTGCCACAACTTCTAATTACGTGAGCCCTCTATGACCATGGGAGGGGGGTTAAGGGGTGGGAGTTAAATAAATGGTTGCATTGGCGACACTTAAATTCTCTTATTTTACATTTCCTTTTTATACACCTTCTAAATGGTTCCATATGTTCATCGGGTAAGATATTTACTATAAGATTATAAATAAGAAATTTTTAGTACTTATTAGTGAATAAGTATTTAAATATTTATCGGTATTTTTTAAAGATTATGATTAAAGATATATTTTATTTTTTTATGGATTGTATATTATGTTTATATTATAAGTTCATTTTTATATATGTTATTTTTTTTTATTATATTTAATTAGATAGTAGAGGTTGGTGGTTAGCTGTCTGTTTTTGTTGTTTTGTTATCTCTATTTTCTTATTTCAGTCCACAACTGGTACGGTAAATATTTTCTAAGACTATCTCTGACGATTGAAGAGTTTTCTTAATACATCGTGTTTACAATGCCCGATCATTTTATGTCATTTTAAAATCCGCCCGTTTGCAATGGAGATTTAGGAGGAATAGGAATGTATCTCCAACGTCAACTGCGTTGTGTTTCTGCTTTGTTGTACTTCTGGTTTGAGCAAAGATCTTGCTTATAAGCAAACACCTGCAACATTGTTTCGTAGTTGAATTATCTGATATCATCATCTGGGACATGCCCTTTCTGGCTGCAAACCTTTCTGTTTAATTTGATTAAAGGTTTCAGCCAGACATGTCAGTGGGGGCTACTTCTTGAGTACTTGATCTAGTTGTAGCACAGGTGAAACAAAACGGATGTACACCTTGATAGGGGTACTTGTCAACGGTTTTGGTTTTTATAATTTTTGGTCCAGTGTAATCTACACTGTCACTCAAAAGGGAGTGATAGGACAAAACTCTTTCAGAGGGATATGGAGGTGGACCTGGATTACTGACATAATCGCATATCGTAGTGTCGACAAGTAAATGACTGTCCTTTATTTGTTTTTTCACACTTGGTCGACCTTGAGGTATCCGTGGATTGTCGTATTTGAGAAAGTGTGTCAGCTACCCCACCATGTAACACGTTACTGTGGGCGTTTTGGCACAATTCTGTTATGTTAGCCGATGATTCTTGGGCGATCAATATTGGATGTATGGCTTCTATAGGTTGTGAAGAAATTTGAATTCTTCCTCGACATCTTATAATCTTTCTGAGTCGAGATAAAGTTCTAAAGAATTAATCATAACAGGGTTCTTTGGGATTTATTTGTGTTTCAGAATTTTATATTCTGTAGAGGAAATATCTTTATGTATTAGTTTCACCCAGTTATTTAATGGGTTCATGACTTTCATAATCAGGTTTTATTCCTTTAATGTATTTATGGGCTAGAGCAGTAACTCTTAAAGAGTTTACCCAAAGATGGGTTATTTAGATCCATCAATGACTATTCTGTTGTTGTCTGCAGTATGTACACAAATTATTTATGCTGTGTTTCAGCAGACTGTTTATTTCGGGCCATAATGTGAGCTTTGTGATGAGGCCAGTTATTTTCATTAGAGATGCCAGTTCGGTCCGTGGAGCCATATTTTATTATCCACAAATTTCTTGAGTGGGAACACGTGACAACATAGTCAGCTGGATTCTCTTAGGTAGGAGAATGGAGAAAGAGATTATCTCTCGGCATCTCTATTATTTCTGCACTCTGTTCTGTTACATAGGTCAGCTTACTCTTATTATTCTTCAAACCACTGGGAGAACTGCTTCATTATCTACTCCAGATCACGGTTTTCTCATAGTGAGATGATCAAGTTACTTTGTTGAGATAGACAGCTAATTTTGTAATTACTTTGAGTGCTGTCAGTTCCAATGTGGTACTGTTCTGACCTATCAAGGTGCTACCTGGCCTTTGAAGTAATTAGTGTACTTATTCTCAGCATTTCTCTTGTAAGATACAGAGCCATAACTCTGGTTTTGACGCATCACAGAACACTGTAAGTGTAATTGTTTCCCTCTTGACCTGTTTGTCTGGGAAAATTTAATTTGATGAAGTTGCTTAAAAACTCTTGGGATTTTTCATTCCCATTGCTGGATCATTTTCTGAGAAGGAAGTTCTCATCCATCCAATTTTGAGTTCCATGCTCTTGACATAAGCTTTTTACCTTGATTGTAATTGTGAGGACGAGTCTAGAGGGATCAAAACATTGTGATACCTCTGACAGTATCTACGTTTAGTGAGTGTACTGCATGATTTATTGTTTATCATTTTGAGATCAAAGTATCTTCCGTGTGTGTTTCCAATTAAGTCGCATATTGTTGCAATAAGGAATTTCAGTTTCAGGGAAATTAATCTTCTTTGTAAGTTCCCTTTATGCTTTCCATATTGTATTCCACATCCTTTGAGGCATATTTGCTTCTTATCATCTCCTTGTTAGCTTCTTGTTTAGGATTTCATTTCATCATCTTCATTCACAGTACCTTGAAGATTGTCCACATAGAAACTTTTCTTTAAGATTTCTTTGAAGGGACTTTCAGTTTTCTTCAAATGTGATATTTAGAAGTTGCTTCTGTAAAGAATGGAGAGGATGTTGCACCAAATAATATTGATTTGAAACGTTAAGGTTTCACTGGACTTTGTGGGCTCATGTGGATTTTTTCAGGGCCACATGAATTCGAGTATAATCTCTATCTATTTTTGTAGTCCTATCGTTTGAAAGCCTGTGGAAATATCAGAGTGTTAGGCATGTGGGGTTTGTGCGAAAATTTCATAAGCACGTCTCCAAGTTCTAGTTAGTGAGGGTACGGTCATCAGAAGTTCATTATGACTTGCTACTTCTTGATTTTCACGTGCGCTAGCAGTTTTTTACAACTCATAGTGGAGTGGTTTCAGAATCTTTTCTGACTCCATGGGTGCGGGATATAATGAGCGTCTGTCTCAACTTGTCTTCGATATTGCCTCAATGAATTTATTGTCCAATGTTCTTGTTATGATTTTATCATAGACAGTCAGTAGCTCTGGATTCTTCCTGAGCTCATGTATTTGTGCTTTCATATGTCCGGAAAGCCATGCGATAATTGCTAGGCTGATGTTGGGTGGATTAATTTCCATGGTTAAATCTACCAATACTGTTTTTCTTTTCATTGGACAGTGTTCAAATATTGGTTATAAGTCTGAGAATCTTGTGGGCTTGTTTATTTACATCAATACCTATCGCATCTAAATCCCAATAACTTACCAACTGGTTCATTATTTTTCAGGTAATGATAATTTTGCTGTGGTACATGGATCAGCGGTTATTATCGATTAACTAGTACATTTTCACGAATCAATATCAGTTTCTTTCCCACTTTGAGTGGGAATGGACAACATATTCATTGTGGCATCTGCTATTTTCAGCAATGTGAATACATCATGCTTTTACTCCTATATATTTTGCACAAAAATACAGTGATAAATAAATCACTTCCAATGATTAATTCAATTGGACTAATTGTTGCCGTATGTTCATGTCAGGACAGGTAATGACCTTTGCTGCTTGCAGTGCTGCCAACTGTTTTCTTTTATCCCTGATCTGCCAGACTTAGGCAATCATCTACTACACAGTTTCTACTGTCTTTTTACTGTTTCCTAGCCAACAGTGTTGTGGCTTGGTCATATGTTGGTTTACCTGAATGTGGAATAAAAACTGCTTTATCAAACTGTATTTTGGCATAGGGTTTTATTTTCAGTTTCTGCAACACTGTTCTTTATGACGGACCTTTGTGAGCCTGGATCAAATTATGTTAGCACATTGTGTTTTGTGTAATTTATTTGGTAAGATAACTCAAACTCGAGCTATCGGGTGAGCAGTTTGCTTTAAAACTTTTCTCTACATTTAATGCTGTTGCTTGTTGACTTCTGTCTGTTGGAAGTCGGCTGCTGTTCTTTTAGCAAAAGTATTTGGGCATAATGCTGTATGAGAATTCCCTTGCATTTAAACAGTTCTTAGTGTGCATTTTACTCCCTTTGTGGTTCACCTAATAACTGATGCACATTTCATGTGCATGAACACGTTGTTTTCGTGCCGCCATTGATGTGAATTGAGTACAATTATGTGCCCAGTGTGTGCCATCACAATGTACACATTTTGGAGTACGTTTTATGTGTGACTGTCTGTTTTGTGTCTGTTGTATTCACAGCTCTGATAAAATGCATATATGGGATTTCTATTCTGTGGTTTAGTGGGAGTTGTTATACTCTTTTAATACTTGAGTTGAAGGTTGATTATCCACCAGATTTGGGGATTTTTCATCTTGTTCTCGTTGCTTGAATTCTTGCAACTATTGTTAGTAAACTTTGCTAATTTCCTCACTAGTGTATTAGGGTTATTGAACATATTATGTATATCGTTCTATAGTTGTGGTGAACAAATTATCTTGTTCATTTCCTCTGATAAACCAATCACATTGCTTAGGTCAATATTTAGCACCTAAGATCTGTGATATTGTATAAATGTGCATTTAAATTGCCTAGTAAATCTGAAAAACAATGTTTGGGTGGCTATCTGCGTGATATTAGACTGAATGTTCATAACTCTTGCCTTGATCAGCATAGAAAGTAATTGTCCTGCTAAGTCAGTAAGGATATTTTGATAATTACCTTTATACCACGGAAATGACTTAATCAGTTCATAGGGTTCTACCTTCAAAGACTTTTAAAGGTATTTGACGTAGCAATTCTCATCTTGTCAGTTCGGGAATTTATATGGATTGAAAAACAACTAATGATTCTTCGTAAATTATGACCTTGGAAATCGGTAATGACAATGTAGGTAAGCTTGGTAATGGGACCTTGTTGTTGGTACAGGTTGTAACAGGTTTTTTGACCACTAGTTACAGTAGGTTCTGTGACAGAGTTTTGTGGCAGTAGCCTGTACTCTGTCCACCTTTAATTGTTGATTACTAAAAGTATCCAAAATATTTTTAATTTCATCCTCAGATGGGTCTGATTCAAGAAAATTCTTTTCATAATGTGAAATAGTCTGAATTAATTATTTCCAGACGTCGGTAATAATTCAAATTTAACCTCAAGATCTCAAAATCTATGTTTTATCTTGAGTTAATCCTATAACGACTGAAATTAGATTTTCTAATTGTGTAACTTAGTCTGTAAACTGAAACTGAGTTTTCAAACAAGCCATTTTTAATGGTAAACTGAAATTCTAGCACCACATTTAGAGTGTTTTAAAAAACACGTACTGCTATAAACAGCTGAGTTTTTGTTATGCTTAAGTCAGCAATAATCAGTCAGGCACTACTGATCTACTAAGCTTAACCTCAGGGTCAATGACCATGAAGGGTACAGAGTACATATGGCTGGTGTTTATGGCTTGAGTTTGCTGTGTCAGCCTGACCACGATGATTAATCGTAAATAACTATGTTATACACTTCATTCACTATACACTATAAATGTCACTGTATAACTGTAAATCACATGTGAATATTACTTACACATATATAAGTTCCTTTAATATAACAGGTGTATCTATAAGAAACAAACTTTAACACAATCTTGTCTCTTAATTTCTGTTTATAAACATTATAAACACTATGTGTATATACACTCAGACAAACTGAACATCAGTTGGGTTGTTGTTGTCTTAGTCAGCACTTCTTCGAGTTTGGAGCAGTGGATACCGGGTGCCATCCCCCGTTTTCTTGTTGGGTGAGTCACCCAGCTCCTGTTTTCTTTGGGTGAACGCTGGGTGAGCGCCCGTTTTCTTTTGGCTGCCCATTCTCTGTGATTGAGTCGGGAGGGCTCATTTATACTGATTTAAAATTTGTAAAACACTAGTTTTACAGCTTTTTTCGAAGGACCTTGGCTCGTAGGTTATTTGTACACTGTAGTACAACATATCTGGACCACAGTGTGGCCTTTATGAGGTTCGAAGAACCAATATGTTGAGAAATGGCATTACCAGCTAAGTTTAAAGAGTTTGTACGTAACTTAGAAAGACAGCTCATCGCCTGCACAGCCGCCCCTGCAGACGAGGTCTTGAGAAGCTGTCGAAATCATCTCTCAATGGGCTGTAAAGAGTTATAATTTGTAAGATTATAAATTACCCCTAGGGGGTGTTATGTCAGCATATTTCATTCACTGATGGCTGACGAATTACATACTTGTTTGGACTCAAAAGTCCGCACCCTACTACCGACTATAGGTTGATTACAAACTCCTTGCAACTCAAGAACTGCGCAGTCCCCCGTACTACAAGAAATTCATAACCTACCTTGCTCTTGTAGCGTGAGCTATGGTGTTCTTCACACCTTCGACAGGTATCGGTGACTTGATAGAAGCTGAAGTGTCCTTGGATGTCCACGTCTTCCATAGTCTAGGAATACGCACACTGGTACACTATGTTCCACAAGATTTGTCTTTATTATTCACAATCTTATCACTAAAGAAGCTGATCACACTTCTCTTAAGTGTTTATTTGTTTTATGAGACACTTTGTTCACACTAACGCACAGATTGTTCTTTGTCGGTTATCCTGGCGTCAGTGTCACTCTCCGTAGAGTCAAAAGTAATCTGAAAATGCCACAGCGCCCCATGCCGTCACTCCCCTAGCACAAAGAAAAGGCTGACCTAGTACTTTTGCTTCCTTGCCACTTCCTCGATGAAGTAAAGCAGAATGTTTGATTCTTGCTGTCTTAAGCATAGACAACAATGTCCACCGTCTTTAGTATGGTAACTGGTAAGAGATGTACTGTCTCTTATTAAAATACACTCTGCAAGGAGCAACGGTCACTTGACCACGTCGCATACTCGTACGGCATCTGTGATCAATTACTCACTGTAGCAGTAAACAAGATGCTTGCCCCTTCTGAGAGGGCTGGGCCCCTCAGGGCTGAAAGGGGCTGAAAGGGGCTGTAGGGGGCTGATACACCCCTCCTGGAGAAAATTTCTCCACACCTGAGGCTAAAGCCTTGTCTAAGGGAAAGGTAAAAGTTACACACATCTCAGACAGAAACAGGCATCCCAGGGCTATCCCTGTCAAAACAAAAAGTGCTAAAGCAGCATTTTTTAGTTCAATGGGTTGGTTAGGCAAAAATCTTAGTGAGGAAAATATATATTTATTCGTCATAACATTATATACACACTCTAGAAAACACCTTCTTATGTCTACTATCTTAAACGCCCAAATAACGGTGCACAAGAAGCGGGCGGCTGGAGAGTCCCGGAAAACTTAGCCTAGCAATGCCAGGCCTTCACTACTCCAATACCGATCCCATTTCTTATTTCCTTATTCATCCCACAGCACCCTGACCAAGTCAGAGCCTACGTGAGCATAAAGGTAAACCATAGAAGAGCCTATGTCTTGTGCCAGGTTTCTGTGGCTAGTGTACTCACTTGAGTCTTTTTGTTGTTCCTTGTGTTCCAGATGGTGATGCCATCCTCGTTGACAGAAATCCTTGCAATGTAAAAAGGTATTTTTCGAGTAACCTTCACATGTTGTTAATGTTTGTAAGAGCAGTCTCTTTACAGTTGATACCTCGTGTCACAGTGCTCGACTCAACGAATACCTGTGTTGTCAACAGTGTTCATTTCTTTTCCCCTGTGCTTGCAGTGAGAGATAGTAGATCCATTCTCCCTTGCTCATATTGTGTGTTATAGCGTTACTTTTTTTAATCTGAGAGAGTCATCCACTCCACCGAGTTTGTTCACTCATATAATAAATAATAAAATCAAAACAGAGGAAAATATAAAGACTATACAAATAAACAATGTGACAAAAACAAGCACACAGAATTACACACATACACAAGCAATCACGTATTATACAACGGGATACTTCATCTGGCATATTACTAGGCGTGGCTTCCGCCTGCCAACACACAATGTATCCAAGACTTAATCTAAGAACTCAGGTGCCTTAAAGAGCACAACAATACGTTAATTTGGGCGACTACCACGGTGTTATTATCATTGACTAAGCATAGGCATTACAGTTCAAAGGTGGAACAGGATGACGCTACCATTCACAACAATGAAAATATCTAATATAACAAAACGAAACTACACTGTGATATTTGACATCTCAATAAACACAAAGAAAAGACAATGCAAGCAGCTATAAGTGAACTTATACACTGACGAGAGGCAAACATTGAAAAATACTGCTTCCACATGTAGTTCAAGCTCCATCACAGCTTACAGAAAAACAAATACTTTCATAGATACATATACTATTGCAAAGCACACGAACACGGCATAAAGTATAAACAGAAATAAGAAAATGTTCAACTGTGCTAGGAAGCACACCATGTACAGAATGTATACTAATGACTTGTAATTGAGGCATAAATGACGAAAAACATTCCTAAAAATTGTATATACAAAGCACGTAAGATATATCGTCATCACCGTTACATAAGAGACGCACATAAACTCGGAGAACACAAAACATTCACGCACTTGACAAACACAATTAGACACAGCTGACCATCCCGTTAGGTTACCCACTGAACACTCACAACTATCTCAAATCTCGTAACTCCAAGGCTTTATATTCAGGCGGGAAGTCTCTCTCCCATCTCCCCTCATATACCAACCTATTTCGACATTTTGTCCTATAAATAGTCCCCGCTAAAACCCTAATTCTACTGTTAACATCAACGTGCCTCATAGCCCATGACACTAAAATATAATCGGCCACAACATACGACACCGCACGTTGTACACGCAAGTCAACCCCACCTACATCAAAGCTCAACACCCGGAGTACCGACAAACCTCCCCCCCCACCAAACGCAAAACCCTACTGAACCACTCTCGTACCATACCTAAAGTCTCACAGAAATACACAACGTGAAAAGCAGATTCCTCCATCCCGCATGCTGGACAACCCCAGTCTTCCCAAACGCCTATTATACAACACCACCCCGGACGGCAAGATTCCAGGTAAAAATTTAAAAACCACTTCCCGTACTTGAGCAGGCAGATGCAACTGTTGAACCCACCTTCATATATCACCCCACACATACATGGGATACATTCCTTCAACTTGCATCACGACTACCTCCCTACCCGCCCTTTCTAAAGTACATAATTTTACACAGCGCACATCCCTCATGTGCAATAATATGCGAAGCATCGTGTCGCACCTAATTAAATTCCTCCCTCCCCACCACCTGCGCAGGTCGTGATACAATTCACTTAACCCACCATGCATCCCACCCAGTCGGAGAAAATGACGCTTCACGTAACATGCCATGACACGAGCCTGTAAAGGAATGATACCCAACCCTCCCTGATGCATTGGTGTCTCCACCATTTCTCTTGTGAGCCAATCGCAACCTGAACCCCACAAAAATCGATGAACTCTATGCAAAAGACGTTTGACGTCCCCCTGCAACAGAGAATACAGTGCAGCAACATGCCATACTTTGCTATAAAGCAGGACATTAATGACCACCGCCCTCTGATGCAGGGTTAAATGTCACGGCCGTAGACTATTTAAGTGTCTGAAGACACTATGTACAACCCTCCCTGAATTACACGCCATCACCTGATCGACCTCCCGCATATAATGAATACCACATATAGTGATACGATCAACCACAGTCCACCCCTCTGCATCCACCCTATCCCCCACCCACTCCCCCAACTCCATAATCTTCGATTTTTCTCTATTAACACACATCCCCGTAGCCTTGCCAAATATGTAAACAAGTCTCCCAACAAAACCCAATTGCTCCCAAGAATGTAATAACACAGTAGTATCATCTACATAACCCACAAGGGTCGGTCGATCACTACTCGGACCCCACGATGTCTCTACTCCCCGTCCACAAACAGCCCAGTAAAAAGGGTCCTGGATACATGCAAAAAGCATTTGAGACATGGGGCATCCCTGACAAATGCCCCTGCTCAAGTGTACAAAAACACCTAACTTGCCATTAACTTGTACTTTAAATCCCGCTCCATTGTACAATGAACGGGCCCACATGATGACCTCATTTCCAAAACCCTGCCATCTCATAAATTTCCACAGAACCTCCCTTTCCACACTATCAAAAGCGACTCATCAGTCTAAAGCCAAAACACCACCCCCACTCCTCACCCTGCATTCCTCAACCAACTCCCTGATATTCCCATGACCATCATACATTGACCTACCTGGCACACCAAACTGACTCTTTTGGATTACCTTATCAAACACTTTCTTAATTCTATTCATCAAAATTTTCGTATATAGTGTATAGTCACTACACATCAACGATATGGGATAGTAGTCCTTAATCGCTAATGGCACATCACATTTCCTAAGACCAACACTGCCATACGCTGAAACAGACCTAACAACCCCCTCCCTCCTTCATCGCATTGAGTAAACGAACCATAAAAGTTCGTATTACCTCCCAATGTTTGATATAAAATTCACAAGGGATGCCATCAATGCCTGGAGCCTTCCCCTTACTCATTCCTTGTAGTGCCTCCCACACCTCTGCCTCAGATATAGGCCCACCCATGAGAAGGCGATCATAATCATTTAACTCGCATCGTACTCCTCTCTCCAAATCCTGTATCGCATGCTCACTCACGTCTTTACTTTGCATCTGGAGCTTACTCCAAGTATTGACATAAAAACTTATCCCCTCAGTTGTTGTTAAGACCTGTCCCTCACTATACCCATCAACTTCATCCTGCACCACTAAACTCACAATTTCAGTCGCTTTTTGCCTTTGTGTCTGACTTCGTAAGACACAAGCAGACGGCTTGTCACCCCACAAAGCCTCCTCCACCCCACTCGAAATGTGCGCCCCATCGAAAACCTTATTTTTCAATACCTGGATTTGTTCTTTAGGAGCGTCGATCTCATCCACTGGGTAAACCCCAGATACCTCTCCCTGCGCATAACATTGTCGCAGATGACCCTCCAGGTACCTCAGAAAACCATACTCCAAGCGAGTGGCCTCCTTACCCCGATGCACATAAAAATCCTTAATTCGAGGCTTCACAACCTCATCCCACCGTCGTACTAAATCCCACCCCTCCAAGGAGTCTACTCCCATAGACGCCCAGAAGTCAGCGAATAGTTCCCAATCATCCGCACTTTGTAGAATTGGCATATTCAGTTTCCAGTATCCCTTAAAACGATGCGGGAGACCCCCCCCAGTCGAGCTCTACAAAAACTCCCCGGTGGTCAGAGAAAAAGACACTCAATACACGCACATTGATTACGACCACCCGCTGAGACACATACACCCTATCTAAACATGCCACATAGCCCCTACGCTCAAAAGTATGCTCAATCCCCAAATCACATCCTCCGTGTACATCTACCAACCCTAACCCAGACAACAAGTCATCCAAAACAAGAGGACAGAAACCCGCCCCCCTTGGTTCAATGTCTTTACCGTGCACCACACAGTTCCAGTCACCACCGACCACTGTAATATCCAGCAGGGACCTCAAATAATATACTAAGACATCTCTAACGAAAGTATTTTTAATATTAACATCATGTTCAGCCGGCCCATATACCCCTACAAAACCAACCCTTCTACTACCCCAATCCCCCACGACTCGCACCACGTGACCCTCCCCCCCCTTCCTCCCAATGTCTCATCACAAATGGGCTGGTCGCTTTTATCAACGCAGCTACCCCACCTTTCAGACGTCTGGTGTGAGTCACAAAATGTCATACCCATCCATCTCAAACAAACTTCCTTCCTTATGGTAATGTTCTTGCAAAAAACAACACATCCACTGCAAAACGATTCAACCACTCACGCACCTGCACACACTTTCTGACAGATTTCAAACCATTAACATTATTAATAGTTTCACACCTAACTGTGTTAAAGGTGGCTTTCCTCTAGGGGCTACCCCTCCTTTTTCTCTTTGCGTTGGCAAGCACCCAAAGCACTTCCCGCACTTTTGGCAATCCCCGTTGTTATGCAGAAAGGTGGGATATCTGGGGGCTTGAGCCTTGTCTAAGGGCAAAGGTAAAAGTTACACACATCTCAAGCATAAATAGGCCACCCAGGGCTATCCCAGTCAAAACAGAAAGAGCTAAACCAGTAGGTGTACTTCAATGGGTTGGTTAACAGAGGGTTAGGCAAAAATCCCAATTAGGAAAATATATCTATTTATTCAACATAACACTATATACACACTCTAGAAACGCCCAAATGATGGTACACAAGAAACAGCTGGCTGGAGGTCCAGCCACCATAACCACTAGGCCTAGTCAGTGCCAGGCCGTCACTACTCCACTACAAACCCCATTTCTTATTTCCTCACTCCTCCCACAGCATCCTGACCATGTCAGAGCCTAGGTGAACATACAGGTAAGCCATAGAAGAGCCTATGGCTTGTGTTAGCTAAACAAAAGGAGTGCACGACTACAAACTTAGCTTAAATACACAGGATCTCCGACGCCAGCCTCCACACCATGCTGACTCCACGTGACTGCCCCAAGCCACGCTTACCCCGCATACCCAAACACACTTGGAAAATAACTACCTAGAAGGATTTCTTTATAATTACAGTTAGAGTACTTTACAGTGCCCCCAAATGCACATTATGAATTATAAAATTATTATTTACAATTACAACATTCATACTATTATGGCACACTTCTCCACTATATGTACATTACAATGTCATGCAGAACCCTGCATAACACCCCCACCCCCAGACCATAGGTCTCACTGTGCTAGCGGGGTCCCTAAGGACACCGCTAGGCAAAAGAAAAAAAAGAAAATAAACCCCACATTAAGGTCTGAGGCAATGGACAAAATGATAACTGGGGAATGACCACCATACAATCATGGTCTTTTGGTACTACAAATATGAAATATTAACAAACTGAGGTACTAGATTGCAGACATGTGAAACTCGCCGAACATAAAAGTGATCAAGTTCTGTGCCAAACGAGCCCACAGTCACACTCTTAGACAACTGTGTTAGGAAAAGGCACCATCACAACACAGCACTGGCCAGGCACTGGCATTGAAGCATTTTACCTAAATTACATCAAGAAAACTTATAAACGAGCAAGTTAACTTTGTACAAAAGTGCCCCTGAGTAATGCCGTGTTATGAAGTAACACCAGAGTTCAGTATGTTGCAAGGCAGACCAAACTGTATGTGCCACCAAAAAAACTTTTAAACAGTAAGTACATTTTCCAGGAATAGTTCAAGGAAAAGAAAAACAGATTTTACATGTTAAATTCTACTTAGAAAGCAACATCACATTATCACTCCCATCTCACAGCAATTTTTAGTAAACAAAACTGGTTCCCCATGACACACCTCCAAAGGGGTCCAGGGGTCAAGACATCATTGGAGTCGGACGGGATAGCCGCACACTCCCTAGAAACAGCATCTTCAGACATGTCAGTACTTGGAGTGCTCTCCTTGTGAATTTCTGCCTCAACAGTATGAACTCTCGAACTCTCCAAATCTCGCACTTTAGCTATCTGATCAGCATCATCTACACGTAATCTCACCTCATCAGAACATGGCACAGAATCAGACTCAGGCGATGCTAATAGGTCACTCAACGCAGATACAATGTCGGCCTCCATATCACCTGCCTCTCTTGCTAGAGGGATTTCACTGTTCACATGTTCCACCTCGTCAAGGGAGGCAGTCCCAGGTAGAGTCACACAAGATGACTCTAGTAGCATGGCCCGATCAACCTCAGCACTCCATGATGTCAGGCACGCAGAGTTCTCGACAACCTCCTCTTCCGGAGCCTAACGGGGTACCTCACCTTCAGGACGACGACACCACGCCCCGAGGGCAGCTGGCGCTGAACACATTGAGCCACTATGTGATCCAAAGCGCCACAGAGGCGGCAAGTTCTTCTCTGTCCAGGATATGTAACATACACCTGGGAACGAAAATCCTCCAGGTGTACGTACGAAGGAATCGGCTGATGCAGGGACATTTTCAATGTAAATGATCCCTCCTGAAGACCAGCATAGTGGCCGTCAGACCACCTACCCATGGTGACAGGTGGATCTTCCCATAACGTTCAAAAACGTCATGTATACCAACTTCATTGGTCTCAAAAGGCACGTTTCGCACACGTACCCACGTATAATATCGTGAAATGTCATGCAACTGGACAGAAACTGCTGGGGTGACTTGCTTACTTATATCCTGGTACTGGGTCACAATCTTCTCGTAAATCTGAGTGTCACAAAACTTGACGAAGATCCGCGAAGTTCCATTCAAGGCGACGCCAGAGAAGGATTCACGTTGAATGCCATATGTATCACGAATGATTGCTGGCATTAACACATTTATGGATTAGCTGGTGATGGAGCCCTGTGTTAGTTGAATACAAACAGTATTAACACGCCGGCGAAACGCAGTTGCCATTGTAGTCGATGTTGTAAAAACTCTTTGTGCTTTCTCTGCTTATTTACATTACTTCTGAGGGGTTGACCTGGGTTTGCAAGTTAAGCCAAGCCTGTCTGTGTGAAGGGTTAAGCCAAGCAAGCCAGCCAACTAACCCAGGTGACTAACCCCCAGTACTCAAGCAAGCCACGTGAGTTCCAGCCTTTACCATCACTTTGTGCTCCCAGTTCTAAATCATCCTGAGTGCTTATACCATCCCAGTGGTGTTGTGATGTGTTTTAAGCCAGTCTGGCTTAGAATATTCTGGTGCCTAGTGTGGGTGTACCCAGAGCACATGGGTTACGCCGCTCATCCAGTCGGCCTAGGCCACTCATGCAGAGTCTCAGCGTGCTGCCTCCCTCACCCACACCTACCCACCACCATTGTTTTTCACCCTTATATTGGGGCCTAGCACTTTATTGTACAGACTGCATAGGGGGACAAGACACAAGATTGCTCCTTCGTCCCTGAGCGTCAACGTAAAAGCATTCTATGTGTGTCTGTCGTCGATGTAAGTGCCAATTCCTCGAGAAACCGTCGAGTGGAGATCGTCGCCAGTCCACGTGACTCAACCACCACAACCTCTACCACAACCTTGCCTTCGCCTCTCCACTATCAACATATAGAGACCTTTGCGAGTGTAGAGACATTTTTCAGTTTACAGTGATTTCTTAGTGACATTTAGTGACTTTTGATTAGACTTAATGTTCATTACATTCTGTTTGCAATATTTTTTTTTCCTTCAGTGTTTAAATTTTTCTGATTTATTTTTATATCGATTGTGTTGTGTTCTGTTTTTTTCATATATACTTGAAGTAAGAACTTGAACACTTTCCCTGTTGTGTGCAATATATAAGCAGTTTAAACTTGTGTTTACACTTCACAATTATCTTGTCTTCACAGTAATGTGCTCCTTGCCTAGTTTGCACTTCACAATTATCTTGTCTTCACAGTAATGTGCTCCTTGCCTAGTTTACACTTCACAATTATCTTGTCTTCACAGTAATGTGCTCCTTGCCTAGTTTACACTTCACAATTATCTTGTCTTCACAGTAATGTGCTCCTTGCCTAGTTTACACTTCACAATTATCTTGTCTTCACAGTAATGTGCTCCTTGCCTAGTTTACACTTCACAATTATCTTGTCTTCACAGTAATGTGCTCCTTGCCTAGTTTACACTTCACAATTATCTTGTCTTCACAGTAATGTGCTCCTTGCCTAGTAATTCATGCAGTGAAGTATTTCAGTAACTTGTTATTTTATCTTCTGCGCCACAACCCAGTCTTCTCTCTCATTTATTTTTTTTCCCAGCATTTCCTTTTGTACTCTTGCTGATTTTTTATTAATTCATATCCCATTCTTCCCCAGTGCATTTTATTCCCATTTTACTGTGTTGAACATTCTTTTGTGCTAATTCTTGTTATTTAGTCAGTGTCTAATTTGTTCCATCTCCACAGACAATAGTGACATTTGTTACAAATTTTTGTGACCCCAAGACCTTATTGCAAGAAAATTATTATAGTAATGTGCATATTGGTGTTTGTGTTTCTGCACTATTGTAATGTTAACCTTTCTCTGTTTTGTAATTTATTCATATTATTCATATTTCATTGAACAAATTCACTCTCAGTGTAATTTTAACTTTTCTTTTAAAGTAAATTGTTGTTTTGCTTGTTCAGTAAGTGTTGTTTAAGCTGCAATTAAGAGTTAATGTTTCAATCACTTCATTTCTGATAATTTTTCTGGTAAACTGCATTTTCTTGTGTGTGTAATTTTTTTATTATTGCAATACTGACTCATTCTACAACGACTTTTGTGTAATATTGTGCTGACATTAAATTTTCCTTTCAGAAAATTTTTATGTAGTGTTGTGTTGTGCAGTAATTTTTTAATAGTAATTGTTATTTGCAATATTGCTACAGTTTATTTCAGTGTAATATTCTGTGATTTAAGTTTTACATTTCTTGTGTTCTGTGCATAATATTTTATTCTTTGTGTGTCACTTTATTTATTTTTTTTTACAGAATTGCTTTTCCAATCCATTTTTATTTTGCACAAGATTTACTGATTCTATTTAATCATTTTTGATTGATTTATCGTTTATTGTTGAATTTCTTTATTGAATTAAGAGTAAAGACAACTCACTAGGAGGCCTGGTCACAGACCGGGCCGCGGGGCGTTGACCCCCGGAACTCTCTCCAGGTAAACTCCAGGTAAACTGTGCCACAAATTCAATTTAAAGTAAATTTGATCTGAGTCAAGTACAAGTTCTCTTGATTATCAAAGTGTTGCTTATCCAGTTGAGTGTTTTATGTGAGTTTTCCTTGATCTACAGTGTGACTTGTCATTTTTTTTACTTATGCAGAATTGTTAAGTATTTTATTTCCATTTAAGTTTACTGTGTCATATATTCTCTTTGTTATTCTTGCTTATGTATTTGAGTAAGTTCCCTGAGAAGATGTCCCAGTCACTTCTGTTTGCTCACTTAGTGTATCATGCCAGTCAAAGTAAATATGAATCAGTCCACAGTCCTAATAGTCTCTTACTGACTGAAAGACAATACCTAGCTTGACAATATGATTGTTCTCACAGTTTGTATCTGAGATTTGTTAAAGTGCTGCAAAATATGAAGTTCAGATTAAGTTCCTATTGATCCGTGAATTACTTATTAACGTAGCCGAGCGGTCAGGCACTAGTAATACTGTCACTCCTGTCCGGAATCCAGCCACAATATCGCGCACGCAGGATAGTATACAGTTACCTCGGATTTCAGAGGAACCCTGGGTGCTGAGACTACTATCCCTGCGATGGCGACTTGTTCAAGTAGTCGTTCCTCCCAGGGGATGCCTTGCAAAGAACTTTACTTGCAACGAGTTATGCTATCTCTCGCTGATGTCACAAGCCGTTGCAGAAAGACGTTTCTTTGGCTAGTGTGCTCACTTGAGTGTTTTTGTTGTTCCTTGTGTTCCAGATGGTGATGCCATCCTCATTGACAGAAATCCTTGCACTGTAAAAAGGTATTGTTCGAGTAACCTTCACATGTTGCTAACGTTTGTAAGAGCAGTCTCTTTATAGTTGATACCTCATGTCACAGTGCTCGACTCAACGAATACCTGTGTTGTCGACAGTGTTCATTTCTTTTCCCCTGTGATTGCAGTGAGAGATAGTAGATCCATTCTCCCTTGCTCATATTGCGTGTTATAGCGTTAGTTTTTTTAATCGGGGAAAGTCATCCACTCCACCGAGTTTGTTCATTCCTCCAGTAAGAAAGAACAGATCCCTTGCGGTCTAGTGTGACACGATTCCTGCTCCAGGAAGATCTTATTCTGACTGTGAAGTCACCAGCACCCATTAGTGACTTTGTAATGAGCCAAGAATTACTGTATCTAACAGCCGAGCTGAGTACCCCAAGCCGAAGGGTATATCAATTGGTAATTCCAAAGTCACTAGTAAATGTAGCTCTACAGCTAGTTCACAATGCACCAGGTGTTGCACACCCTGGTATGGATCGTTCTGTGAGACAAGCCAGAATGAAATAGTTTTGGCCACGTATGGTAAATGACATTTCCGAGTATGTTAAGAAATGTAGTGTCCATATGCAACATAAAGGAAATGTCAACGGTCCAAATCCTATCCAGGTGTATCCCACCACGAGTGAACCATGGGAAAGAGTTGCCATAGATCTGTTAACCAGTTTCCAATTTTCCCTCCAAGGCAACAAGCATCTTTGTGTTATGGAAGATCATTTCACTAGATATTGTGAGTTAGTTATATTGCAGATAAGACTGCCGAGACTGTAGCTAAAGCTTTCAAGGAGCATATAATCTGTAGACATACCACCCCTAAGTCCCTAGTAACCGATAATGGAGGTGAATTCTGCAATGATATTCTTGAAAATTTGTATACTTTGTACAAAAACTCTAAGTCAACCATTGTTCCCCATCATCCTGCGAGTAATGGTTTGGCAGAACGAACAAATAAGAAAGTTCTTGATGTCCTGAGAGCCACTATCAACCCCAATAGTGAAAGATGGGATGAGTCATACATGATGTGCAGTGTCCTATAAATTCTGCTTACAATGCTTAGATAGGTGACACTCCACATTGTGCATTGTACGGTGTAGACAAGCATTTGCCGTATGAATTGTTATATTCTAACCCGAAACCCAATTACAATCCTGATGATTTCATAGCAACTCGTACCAGTCTAGCTCAAGGTGTTTTCAGAAGTCTCCGAGAAACGCTTCGTAAGTCAACAGCAGAATTTACAAGAGTAACTAATAGCCGTGCTAAGCCGACCAAGGTTAAAGTGGTTTCGAGAGTAATGCTGACTAACCTCAACAAAACATCCGCAATGCCTAAGCTCGATCAAAAGTTTGTTGTTCCTTATCAAGTAGTTGAACATATCAGTGGCAATAAGTATAAAATTAGAGAAATTAGTTCTGGTCAGTATAAAGAATCGCATTTAGATGATATGAAGTTAGTATGCCATGCTGAGGATGATATTTCTACCCAGACTAATGTGACAGACGCTGACAACCCTCCAGACTCTGTACCCTCTACCTCTAACACTCAGTCAGATGATTAACCTGAATGTCATTATTCTTTGCATACATTACAAGTAATGAGAAACCCCCAAGTATCTTTTTTATATACTCATTCAGATCTCCCTCATTCAATGCATGTGTTAGCCATTGATCCTCCCAGAGACGATAACCATTGTGCATTTGTAAATCTTACCCTCGCAGAGTTGGGTTTAAATGTACATAGCCTGTATAATTAGATGATCAAGTTGAATGAAGTTGTCAGTTGTGTGTTTTGTTACTAGCTGATCAGTTTTCAATTTTTTTTGTTTGTTTTGTGTTCACGTTCCCTCCGAATTCTAAGATTTAGCAGTAATGATCTGTGTGTGCCAGGACTGCCTTTGCTGTTAATTACTTCCTCCTTTGAAAATACATATTCTTCCTCAGAATCCGTAGAGTGCATGAATACAGACTGATCGATCAATTCTATTCTTTATTATACTGCAGTTTGTTCTAATGCATTACGTAAATCACCATCCATTAATATAACATCCATTCCAATGTAAGACCGAGCTTTCAATATAGCTACTGAACTCCCTATACCTATGCTTGTGTAGTATATTGTAGATCGTATCATCCATGTATACATTTAGGCTCCCTGCTCAGCTAGGCCCAGTGGCTAGCATGTGTGACATCATGCGATGCCACATGTGAGCGTAAGATGCTCTGCTTCTCTCTCAGTCCATGGCTAGACCAGCAGGCAGTTACAGGAAGGCTGGGATCCCCTCTCACAACTCTGCTAATATAAGTGATTATAACCCAACAAGTGTGTTTATCTCCATCCATCATATCTTCACGGAACCCTCCCAACATCCCTTGAAACATTGCACAGCTCCTGATGACTCACTGAGAAGTGTGAAAGTACTTGAGCTAAAGATTTCCATCCCCTGTGGCTTGTCTTGCATATATATATATATATATATATATATATATATATATATATATATATATATATATATATATATATATATATATATATATATATACATACATATATATATATATATATATATATATATTATATATATATATATACATATATATATATATATATATATATATATATATATATATATATATATATATATATATATATATATATATATATATATATATCAGAAGTGAAGTATGCCACAGCCCGTTGTCCAACCCAAAAGGAACCCCAAGTGCAGAGGTCTGACAGAAGTTAAAAAGTGTCCTGATGGAGCTACTATGCTACCCTGGTAAGATGGAAAGCAGATTGCGTGGGGCTAGATCTGAGCTGCCACATTGGGAGACACCTACTTGCCATACTCCGTAGTGGAAAGGGGTGGTGCTGCCAGCCACAGGGAGACCCAGAAGACCCGCAAATATGAAGTCCTTCCCCACTGCTATAACTTCACCCAAATAGGGTCAGAGACCCTTGGAGTATGGGGCAAGTTTGCTTTAAAGTTCCTCAAAGAGCTGAGAGAAAAAACTCATCATAGAAACCAAGGACCACATGGCTGCCAGCTTCCTCATTCAGAGACACAGTGTTGCGATCCAGAGAGAAATTACCTGCAGAATTCTGGGCATGCAGCCCACTGCCGGGGAGCTGGACGAAGTATTCGAGATGTAGCTCTGAGTTGTTATCTGTGCTGTTTTACTCCACATTGTATTTTTGTCAATGTATTTTGTCTTTAAATAAAGCATATATAGAATATATACGGGGTGGTAGGAGAAAATTTTCAAACAACTTCAAGGAGAACTTTGAGTTTTTCTTGAAGCAAGATTATTCTTTTCTCCGCGGATGAGGGTCCCCTGGACAGTTCTAGAGGTGGTACCTCTCCCTATATATATATATATATATATATATATATATATATATATATATATATATATATATATATATATATATATATATATATATATATATATATATATATATATATATGCAAAACAATCACTATGAAAGAATATTGAAATTCTAAGCACATTCGTGACTTCTCACATTATCAAGGAACTATAAAAGTAATATGTCAAAGGAAGGCATATAAAAGGTCTAGACCACACCTCACCATCACATCCCACAACAAAGCAACACCTGACTCGCGACAACACGCGACTCATAAGAAAGGAGGAACACTGCAGCAGGCCCACTGGCCCAACTAGACAGGTCCTTCACGACATCCCACTAGCAAAATATTCTACCCAAGAATTAAGATTTATTATTTGTCCAATGTATTATTAAATTCTTCCCAAATTTTATTAATTATATATGGATCTAATTTACATAGACCAAAGGAAATATTCATATTATTGTCAAAACTGCTTTTTATGAAACAAGATTCAATTATATTCCTGTCGACCATGGACTTGCTTGATACAACTTTTTCAACATTTTGAAAATCAATTGGATGGTTAAAATCTCTCACATGAATAAATAGAACATTGGAATCTTGTCCAGTTCTAATGCTATATTTATGTTGTTTTAATCTTAGTTCGAGACTTTTACCAGTTTGACCGTAATAACCTTTATCGCAAATTTTACAAGGAATCTTAAAAACACATCCATCAGCATTTTGGGGGAATTCTTTATCAAAAGTTATTTTACTGTATCAAGATTGTTAAATGCAACTTTGATATTAAAAGTCTTAAGAAGAGAAGGTATATCAACCAAGTTTTCATGGTAAGGGAGAACCAACATATTTTTAGTTGAATAAGGCTGGTTGTCCCTTTTTGGGTTGTAAAAAGTATTTCTAGCAATTTTAAAAGATTTATCAGTTACGTTTCTTGTGTATTTCAAATCATTAGTTATTTCATAAATTTTGGATATTTCTTTATCTATGAATTCTGGACTACAAATATGCAAAACTCTCAAAAACATTGATGAGAAAACAGACAGTTTAACTCTGTGAAGAATAATAGTGGACATAGGAACAGTTATTTGTAGGCTTTCTGTAAATTTTTAATTTGAATTCTTTATTACCCTTAATAATTAAAACATCTAGAAAAGGCGAAGAATTAGTTTCCTCAAACTCAACAGTAAAGTTTATAGAATTGGCTAAGCTATATAATTTAACAAGGAAATGGTGTATATCTACATTCTTGGGCATAAGACACAAAATATCATCAACATATTCGAACCATTTAGCTCTATTAGGGGGGATTGTATTAAGCAATCTTGTTTCAAAAAATTCCACATATAGGTTACTAAGAACAGGTGAAAAAGGATTTCCCATTGTCATATCAAACTTATCATTAAATACAAATTTTGCATCAACAATGCAAAGTATAATAAGTTTAATGAGAGTAGGACTGGGCAATGGTAAATCATAAACTTATTAAACTCTGCATCACTGATGCAAAATTTGTATTTATTGATAAGTTTTACACTCAGAAGTTTGGTATGGCAATGGGAAATCCTCTTTCATCTGTTCTTAGCAACCTATCCGTGGAATGTTTTGAGACAAGATTGCTTAACATAATCCCCCCTAATAGAGATAAATTAGGGAAGAATTTAATTATACATTGGGCAAAAAATAAATCTTAATTCTTGGGTAGAATATTTTGTTAGTGGGATGTCGTGAAGAACCTGGCTAGATGGGCCAGTTGGCCTTCTGCTGAGTTCCTCCTTATGAGTTGCGTGTTGTCGCGCCTCAGGTATTGCTTTGTTACGGGATGTGATGAGGAGGGGTAGTCTACATCTTTTATGTCTTCCATCGACGTATTAATTTTATAGTTCCTTGATAATGTGAGAACTCACGAAAGCTCTTGGAATTTCACTACTCTTTCACCTGTTTATTGTGATCTTATTGAATATATAATATATATATATATATATATATATATATATATATATATATATATATATATTATATATATATATATATATATATATATGCAAGGAATTCGCGAGAGGTGTGAAAGTGGATGTGTGAGGGTAGAGGTGTGAGAGTGGAGGTGTGAGGGTGAAGGTGTGAGAGTGGATGAGTGAGGGTGGAGGTGTGAGAGTGGAGGTGGGAGGGTGAAGGTGTGAGAGTGGATGAGTGAGGGTGGAGGTGTGAGAGTGGAGGTGGGAGGGTGAAGGTGTGAGAGTGGATGAGTGAGGGTGGAGGTGTGAGAGTGGAGGTGGGAGGGTGAAGGTGTGAGAGTGGATGTGTGGAGGGGTGGGGAGGTGTGAGAGTTGGGAGGTGGGAGGGTGAAGGTGTGAGAGTGGTGTGAGTGGATGGAGTGGAGGTTGTGGTAGAGTGAGAGGGAGTGTGGAGGTGTGGAGGGGTGTGAGGTGAAGGGTGAGTGGACGGTGGAGGAGGTAGAGTGGAGTGATGTGAGGGTGGATGGTTGAGAGTGGAGGTGTCAGGGTGGAGGTGTGAGGTGGAGGGTGAGGTTGGAGGTGTGGGGGGGAGGTGGATGTGTAGAGGGGTGGAGGTGTGAGAGTGGAGGTGAGGGAGTGGAGGTGTGAGATGGAGGTGTGAGGGTGGAGGGTGAGGACAGTGGAGGTGTGAAGGTTGGAGGGTGAGAGAGGTGGGGTGGAGGTCGGTGAGGGGGAGGTGTGAGGAGGTGGAGGTGGAGTAAGAGTGGAGGAGTGTGAGGGTGGTAAGTGTGAGGGTGGAGGTATAGGGTGGAGGTGTAGAGGGATGGAGGAGTGTGAGGGTGGAGGTGTGAGGGGTGGAGGTGAGACATGTGGAGGTGTGAGAGTGGAGGTGTGAGGGGGTGGAGGTATGTAAGAGTGGAGGAGTGAGGGTGGAAGTGTGAGGGTGGAGGTATAGGGGTGGAGGTGTGAGGGGGAGGTGTGAAGGTGGAGGTGTGAGGGTGGAGGTGAGACAGTGAGGGTGATGGAGAGTGGAGGTGTGAGGGTGGAGTGTATAAGAGTAGGGCGAGTGAGGGTGGAGGTGTGAGGGGGAGGTGTGAAGAGTGGAGATGTGAGGTGGAGAGTGTGAGGAGTGGAGAGTGTGTGAGGGTGGAGGTGAGGACGAGTGGAGGTGTGAGGTGTGGAGGTGGAGGTAGCAGTGGAGGTGTGAGGGTGGAGGTGTGAGGGTGGAGGTGTGAGGAGTTGAGGTGGAGGTGAGGTGAGTAGGTGGAGGTGAGTGATGAGGGTGGAGGTGTAGAGATGTAGAGGTGGAGTGAGGGTGGTGGAGTGTTAGGGTGGAGGTATTAAGAGTGGAGATGTGAGGTGGAAGTGTGAGGGTGGAAGTTGTGAGGGTGGAGGTGTGAGAGTGGAGGTGTGAAGATGGGAGATGAGACAGTGGAGGTGTGAGGGTGGAGGTGTGAGGGGGAGGGTGTGAGATCGGAGGTGTGAGGGTAGAGGTGTGAGAGTAGAGATGTGAGAGTGGATGTGTGAAGGTGGAGGTGTGAGGGTGGAATGTGAGGGCGGAGGTGTGAGGTGGACGTGTATAAGTGGAGGTGTTAGGTGGAGGTGTGAGAGCGGAGGTGTGAGGGTGGAGGAGTTAGAATAGAGGTATGAGGGTGGAGGTGTGAGAGTGTAGGTGTGAGGGTGGAGGTGTGAGGGTATAGATGTCAGGGTAGAGGTGTGAAGGGAGGAGGAGGAGTAGTGAGCGTGGAGGTGTAAGAGTGGAGGTGTAAGGGTGGAGGTGTGAGGGTGGAGGTGTGATATTGGAGGTGTGAGGTTAGATGTGTGAGATTAGAGGTGTGTGGGTGGAGGTGTGAGAGGTAGAGGTGTGAGAGTAGAGGTGTGTGGATGGAGGTTTGAGGGTGGAGGTGTGAAGGTTAAGGTGTGAGGGTTGGGGTGTAAGAGTGGAAATGTGAGAGTAGTGTGAGGGTGGAGTGGTGAGGGTGGAGGTGTTAGGGTTCAGGTGAGGGTGGAGGTGTGAGGGCGGATGTGTGAGGGTGGAGGTGTGAGAGTGGAGGTGTGAGGGTGGAGGTGTGAGAGTAGAAGTTTGAGGGTGCAGGTGTGAGAGTGAAGGTGTGAGAGAGGAGGTGTGAGAGTGGAGATGTGAGAGTGGAGGTGTGAGGGTGGAGGTGTGAGGGCGGAAGCGTGAGGGTTGAGGTGTGAGGGTGGAGGTGTGAGAGTAGAGGTATGTGAGTGGAGGTGTGAGAGTGTAGGTATGAGGGTGGAGGTGTAAGGGTGGTGTGAGAGTGGAAGTGTGAGGGTGGAGGTGTGAGGGTGGAGGTGTGAGGGTGGTGGTGTGAGGATGGAGGGGTGAGGGGTAGAGGTGTGAGAATGAAGGTGTAAGAGTGGTGGGGTGCGGGTGGAGGTCTGAGAGTGGAAATGTGAGAGTGGAGATGTAAGCGTGGACGTGTGAGTGAGGAGGTGTTACGTGGAGGTGGTAGGGTGAATGTGTGAGAGCGTAGGTGTGAGGGTGGAGGAGTTAGAGTAGGGGTGTGAGGGTGGAGGTGTGAGAGTGTAGGTGTTAGGGTGGAGGTGTGAGGGTATAGATGTCAGGGGAGAGGTGTGAAGGAGTAGGAGTGAGGGTGGTGGTGTAAGAATGGAGGTGTAAGGGTAGAGGTATGAGAGTAGAGGTGTGTGGGTGGAGGTGTGGGGGTGGAGGTGTGAGGGTGAAGGTGTGAGGGTTGGGGTGTGAGAGTAGAAATGTGAGAGTAGTGTGTGGGTGGAGGTGTGAGGGTGGAGGTGTTAGGGTTAGGTGTGAGGGTGAACGTGTGAGGGTGGAAGTGTGAGAACGGGGGTGTAAGAATGGAGGTGTCAGGGTGGAGGTGTAAGGGTGCAGGTGAGGGTGGAGGTGTGAGAGTGGATGTGTGAAAGTGGAGGTGTAAGAGTGGAGGTGTGAGGGTAGAGGTTTGAGAGTGGAGGTGTGAGGGAGGAAGTGTGAGAGTGTAGGTGTGAGAGTGGAGGTGTGAGGATGGAGATTTGAGAGTGGAGGTGTGAGGGAGGAGGTGTAAGAGTAGAGGTGTGAAGGTGGAGGTGTGAGGGTGGAGGTGTGAGGGTGGAAGTGTGAGGGTTGAGGTGTGAGGGTGAAGGTGTGAGAGTGGAGGTGTGAGTGTGGAGGTGTGAGAGTGCAGGACTGAGAGTGGTGTAAGGGTGGAGGTGTGAGAGTAGAGGTGGGTGAGTGGAGATAAGAGAGTGTAGTTGTGAGGGTGGAGGTGTAATGGCGGTGTGAGAGTGGAGGTGTGAGGGCGGAGGTGTGAGTGTGGAGGTGTGAGAGTGGAGATGTGAGCGTGGAGGTGTGAGTGTGGAGGTGTGATGGTGGACGTATGTGGGTAGAGGTGTGAGGGTGGAGGTGTGAGAGTGGAGGTCTGAGGGTGAAGTTGTGAAAGTGGTGTGAGGGCTGAGGTGTGAGGGTGGATGTGTGAAGGTGGAGGTTTGAGGGTGGAGATTGAGGGTTGAGTTGTGAGAGTGGAGGTGTAAGGGCGAAGGTGCAAGAGTGGAGGTGTAAGGGTAGAGGTGTGAGGTTGAAGGTGTGATGGTGGATGTGTAAGAGTGGAGGTGTGAGGATGGAGGTGTGAAGGTGGAGGTGCGAAGTTGGCATTGTGAGAGTAGAGGTCTGAGGGTGGAGGTGTGATTGTGGAGGTGTGTGGGTGGTGTGAGAGCAGAGGTGTGAAGGTCGAGGTGTAAAAGTGGATATGTGAGGGGTGGAGGTGTTAAAATGGAGATGTGAGGGTGGAGGTGTGAGGGTGGAGGTGTGAGGGTGGAGGTGTGAGAGTGGATGTGTGAGGGTGGTGTGAGGGTGTAGGTTTGAGGGTGAAGGTGTGAGGGTGGAGGTGTGAGAGTGGAGATGTGAGAGTAGTGTGAGGGTATCCTATCGTATCCCACTTGAACCTGATACCAGGTCTATTTATATACCTGTGTACAGAATGCTTCATTCACAAGTTGCTGTCGCAGAAGAAGTGTTCACTCAGATGCTTGATGATGAAGTTATTGCACCTAGCAATTTACCTTGGAATTCGCCCTTGATTCTTGTACCTAAAAGGAGGGTACTTGGCGCCTAATGATTGACTTTAGAAACTTAAATGCGAAAACTATTCCAGACTGGTTCCCACTTCATGTACATAGTGACCTTTTATGTAACTTCGGAGATAGTCTTTTCGACCCTTTATTTGTTATAAGGGTTTTGGCAAGTCCCTCTTCGCGAGGATAGCCAAGAGCTTACCGCATTTTCGACTCCTGAAGGTCATTATCACTTCCTCTGTATGGCCTAAGGTTACGAACTTTCCCTGTCACATTCTCGAGGCTCATGACTAATATCTTTAGAGGCCTCAGATGTGGTGCACTATGATAACGTAATCGTCATGCTTGAAGACATGGATTCGCACTTGATAAGATTTGATGTAGTACTTGGTAAGCTTGATGAAGCCAATTTAAAGATCAAACTGTCTAAATGTCGATTTTTCTGATTAGAAATGAAGTTTCTTGGTCACATAGTCACTCCTAGAGGGGTTACGACTGACCAAAGTAAAGTAACTGGAGTACTAAATTTTCCATCTCCCAAAACTGCTGATGCTGTAAGATCCTTTGTGTGCTTAACGGGTTTTCATAGATCATTCATTGCCAATTTTTCTTCCACAGCAGCTCCTCTGAGATACTTATGAAAGATGCTCCTTTCGTTTGGACCTTCCGTCACGAAAGAGCATTCCAAACTCTAAAAGAAAAGCTAAACTCTGATCCAATTTTGAAATTTCCAGATTTTTCTTAGCCCTTCTATCTGACAATTGATGCTAGTTCAATTGGTATAGGTGCCATACTAGCTCAGAAGACTGATAGCAAGCATAACGCAATTGCATTTGCTAGCCGAGTCCTTACGAAGGCTGAACGTAATTATGCAGTAACTGGGCAAGAAGCTTTAGCAATAGTATGGTCTCTAAAACACTTCTGACACATTATTTATCAGTACTCTGTTCATGTCTTGACAGACCATGCTTCACTGATACCTTTATACCAGAACAAACAACCTACTGGAAGGTTGGCCACATGGACCTTGGCTATCCAAGAGTTCAGTCCTACTTTTGAACACTTACCTGGCAAGTCAAATGTAGTCGCAGATGCTTTATTACGGCATGTTAGTATAGTAACTGCACCCTCCATTTACTGCTGAGGATGTAAAGAATGCTCAAAGAACAGATAGCATGTGGTCTGGTGTGATTCGATTCTTGCTTCAGGAAGATTTTGTTTTGACTGTGAAGCCACCAGCACCCATTAGTGACTTTGTCATTAACCAAGAATTACTATATCGAATAGCCGAGTTTGGTTCTCTAAGCAGATGGGTATACCAGTTACTAATTTCACAGTCACTAGTGAATGTAGCCTTACAGCTAGTTCATGATGTACCAGGTGTTTCGCAAGCTGGTATGGATCGTTCTGTAAAGTAAGCCAGATTGAAATACTTTTTGGCATTGTATGGCAACTAATATTTCCAAGTATGTTAAGAAATGTAGTGTCTGCATGCAACACAAAAGGCAAATTTATTGGTCCTAATCAAGTTCAGGTGTATCCAACTACTAGCGAACCGTGGGAAAGAGTTGCGCTAGATCTGTTAACTAATTTCCAATGTTCTCTCCAGGGCAACAAATATCTATGTGTTATGGTAGATCATTTCACCAGATATTGTGAGTTAGTTCCTATTGCAGATAAAACTCCCGAGACAGTAGCTACAGCGTTCAAAGAACGCATGATCTGCAGGCATACCACTCCCAAGTCCCTAGTAACAGATAATGGAGGTGAATTCTGTAATGAGATTCTTGAAAATTTGTGCACCTTGTACAAGATCTCTAAATCTACCATTGTTCCTGACCATCCTGCCAGCATTGGATTAGCGGAACGAACCAACTATCAATCCCAACAGTGAAACTTGGGATGAGGTTATACCTGATGTGCAGTGTGCCATAAATTCTTCTCACAATGTTTCTATCTGTGACACTCCACATTATGCATTGTATGGTGTAGATAAGCATTTGCTGTATGAGCTATTATATTCTAGCCCGAAACCAAATTACAACCCTGATGATTTCATAGCAACTCGTACCAGCTTAGCTCAAAGTGATTTTAGAAGAATCCGTGAAACACTTCATAAATCAACAGCAGAATTTACAAGAGTCACTAATACTTGAGCAAAGCTGACCAAAATTAAAGTAGGTTTGAGAGTTATGCTGGCTAACTTTAACAAAACGTCTGCAATGCCTAAGCTTGATCAAAGGTTTGTTGGTCCTTATCGAGTAGTTGAACATATCACTGGTAATAAGTATAAGGTTAGAGAAATTAGTACTGGTTAGTATAACGAATCGCATTTACATCATATGAAGTTAGTATGTGATGATAATGATGTTCCAACCCAGACTAATGTGACAGACTCTGAGAATCCTCCTGATCCTGTACTCTCTACCTCTAATACTCAAGTCAGATGATCAACCTGAATGTCACTATTCCCTACATACACGACAAATATTGAGAAATCCTCAAGTATCATTTGTAACTACATTTTCATATCTGCCTCAACCACGGCATGAGTTAGCCGCTGCAACAGAGTTTGATCCTCCCAGAGATGATACCCATTCTGCACTTGTAAATCTCACCCTAGCAGAGTTAGGGTTAAATGTAAATAACCTGTATAGATGATTAACATAGTCTCAAATGTATTGTCTCCTACAATATCAACTTATGAATATTCAAGAATTTTTTGTGTGTGTGAGTGTTCACGTTCTCTCTGAATTCTGAGATTTAACAGTCTAGATTTGAGTGCACCAAGTCTGCCTTTCGGCTAAACAGAATCTGTAGATCAAATGAATAAAGGTTCATCGATCAAATTTTTTTTATCACTTCTATTGTGTAATCCGAATATTGAGCCTAATTCTATGAATTGTGCTATATCATACCTTGTAATGCATTACAATGAATTTCATTCCACTAATGTTCATTCCGATAATATCTTTATGTATGTTCTACTTTTCAACTGTTGTGTACTTAGACATTGTATAGAATCAGCCAAGAGCTGTATGCCTGTCGCCTCTAGTTTGTATTAGCCATACCTCGGGATGCCATACGCTAGTGTAGCCGAGCTTTCAATCCAACTCAGTAATTGAGTTACCAGTGTCAATAGTAATGACTCATAAACCTACACTGATTTAATGCCTCCTGCATGAATCGCTGATTGTTATATTACTGTCCGTTACTGCTGACCTAGTATAATTTGAAGACCACTCGCCCTCCAAGGCACTCAGCAAGTTAAGTTCAAATAGAGTCGTAAGAGAGTAGACAGGTCAGGACTAGTGCTCAATATACTAGAACATCCAACGTAAGTGTTTAATACCCAATCCTTGTTTTGAACCCCCACATGACATGAGGGTGGAGGTGCGAGGGTGGATGTGAGAGTTTAGGAGTGCGAGGGTGGAGGTGTGAGGTGTGAGAGTGAAGGAGTGAGGGTGGCGGTGTGATGGTGGAGGTGTGATAATGGAGGTGTGAAATTAGGGGTGAGAGGGTGGAGGTGTGAGGGGGAAGGTGTGATAATGGAGGTGTGAAATTAGGGGTGAGAGGGTGGAGGTGTGAGGGGGGGAGGTGTGATAATGGAGGTGTGAAATTAGGGGTGAGAGGGTGGAGATGTGAGGGTGGAGGTGTGAAGGAGTAGGTGTGAGAGTGGAGAGTTGAGGGTGGAGGAGTGAGAGTGGAGGTGTGAGGGTGAAGGTGAGAGGGTGGAAGTGTGAGAATGGAAGTGCCAGGGTGGAGGAGTGAGAGTGGAGGTGTGAGGATGGAGGTGGGAGGATGAAGGTGTGAGGGTGAAGGTGTGAGGGTTGAGATGTCAGGGTGGAGGTGTGAGAATTGAGGTGTGAGGATGTAGGTGTGAGGGTGGAGGTGTGTGGGTGGAGGTGCAAGAGGGGAGGTGTGAGGATGGAGATGTGAGGTTATAGGTATGAGGGTGGAGGATTGAGAGTGGAGGTATGACACAACAAGGGTAGAGGACACTGGACACTACACACAAGGGTAAAGGACACTGGACACTACACACAACAAGGGTAGAGGGCACTGGACACTACACAAAACAAAGGTAGAGGGCACTGGACACTACACACAACAAGGGTAGAGGGCAGTGGACACTACACACAACAAGGGTAGAGGACACTGGACACTACACACAACAAGGGTAGAGGACACTGGACAATACACACAACAAGGGTAGTGGACACTGGGCACTACACACAGCAAACGTAGAGGACACTGGCCACTACACACAAAAATGGTAAAGGACACTGGATACTACACACAACAAGGGTAGAGGACACTGGACACTACACACAACAAGGGTAGAGGACACTACACACAACAAGGGTAGAGGGCACTGGGCAAAACACACAACAAGGACAGAGAACACTGGACACTACATACAACAAGGGTAGAGGACACTGGACACTACATACAACAAGGGTAGAGAGCACTGGACACTACACACACCAAGGGTAGTGGACACTGGACACTACACACAACAAGGGTAGAGGGCACTGGGCACTACACACAACAAGGGTAGAGGACACTGGACACTGCACACAACAAGGGTAGAGGACACTGGACACTACACACAAAAAGGGTAAAGGACACTGGACACTACACACAACAAGGGTAGAGGGGACTGGACACTATACACAACAAACGTAGAGGACACTGGACACTACACACACAAGGGTAGAGGGCACTGGACACTACGCATAACAAGGGTAGAGGGCACTGGACACTACACACAACAAGGGTAGAGGGCACTGGACACTACACACAACAAGGGTAGAGGGCACTGGACACTACGCATAACAAGGGTAGAGGACACTGGACACTACACACAACAAGGGTAGAGGGCACTGGACACGACGCATAACAAGGGTAGAGGACACTGGACACTACACACAACAAGGGTAGAGGACACTGGACACTACACACACAACAAGGGTTGAGCACACTGGACACTACACACACACGGGTAGAGGGCACTGGACACGACGCATAACAAGGGTAGAGGATACTGGACACTACACACAACAAGGGTAGAGGGCACTGGACACTACGCATAACAAGGGTAGAGGACACTGCACACTACACACAACAAGGGTAGAGGACACTGGACACTACATACAACAAGGGTAAAGGACACTGGACACTACAGACAACAAGTGCAAACGACATTGGACACTACATGCACAACAACGGTTGAACACACTGGACACAACACTAACAATAAAGGTAAAGGACACTGGACACTACACACACAACAAGGGTAGAGTACACTGGGCACTACACACAACAATGGTAAAGGACACTGGACACTAATCACAACAAGGGTAGAGGACACTGGACAAACACACAACAAGGGTTGAGGACACTGTACACTAATCACAACAAGGGTAAAGGACACTGGACACTACACACAACAAGTGTGAAGGGCACTGGATACTAGAAAAGGGTGGAGGACACTGGACACTACATACAACAAGGGTAGAGGACACTGGGTACTACACAAAACTATGGTAGAGAACACTGGACGCTACACACAACTATGGAAGAGGACACTGGACGTTACACACAACTATGATAGAGAACACTGGACGATTCACAAAACTATGGTAGAGGACACTGGACACAACACACAACAAGGGTAGAGGACACTGTACACTACAAACAACAAGGTTAGAGTACACTGGACAATACACACAACAAGAGTACAGAACACTGGAAACTACACACTACTAGGGTAGAGGACACTGGACACTACACATAACTAGGGTAGAGGACACTGTACACTACACACATCTAGGGTAGAGGACACTGTACACTACACGCAACTAGGGTAGAGGACACTGGACACTACACACAACTAGGGTAGAGGACACTGGACACTACACACAACTAGGGAAGAAAACACTGTACACTACACACAACTAGGGTAGAGGACACTGGACACTACACACAACTAGGGTAGAGGACACTGGACACTACACACAAAAAGGGTAGAGGACACTGTACACTACACACAACAAGGGTATAGGACACTGGACGTTGCACACAACTAGGGTAGAGGACACTGGACACTACACACAACAAGGGTATAGGACACTGGACGTTGCACACAACTAGGGTAGAGGACACTGTACACTACACACAACAAGGTTAGAGGACACTGAACAATACACACAACTATGGTAGAGGACACTGAACACTACACACAACAAGGGTAGAGGACGCTGGACTTTACACACTACTATGGTAGATGACACTGGACACTACACACAACAAGGGTAGAGGACAATGGACAATACACACAACTAGGGTAGAGGACACTGGACACTACACACTACTAGGGTAGAGGACACTTGACACTGCACACAACCAGGGTAGAGGACTCTGTACACTACACACAACAAGGGTAGAGGACACTGGACGTTACACACTACTAGGGTAGAGGACACTGTACACTACACACAACTAGGGTAGAGGACACTGGACGTTACACACAACTAGGGTAGAGGACACTGTACACTACACACAACAAGGGTAGAGGACACTGGACGTTACACACAACAAGGGTAGAGGACACTGGACGTTACACACTACTAGGGTAGAGGACACTGTACACTACACACAACAAGGGTAGAGGACACTGGACGTTACACACAACTAGGGTAGAGGACACTGTACACTACACACAACAAGGGTAGAGGACACTGGACGTTACACACTACTAGGGTAGAGGACACTGTACACTACACACAACTAGGGTAGAGGACACTGTACACTACACACAACTAGGGTAGAGGACACTGGACACTACACACAGCTAGTGTACAGGACACTGTACACTACACACAACTAGGGTAGAGGACACTGTACACTACACACAACTAGGGTAGAGGACGCTGGACACTACACACTACTAGGGTAGAGGACACTGTACACTACACACAACTAGGGTAGAGGACACTGGACACTACACACAACTAGTGTACAGGACACTGGACACTACACTCTACTAGGGTAGAGGACGCTGGACACTACACACTACTAGGGTAGAGGACACTGTACACTACACACAACTAGGGTAGAGGACACTGGACACTACACACTACTGGGGTAGAGGACACTGGACACTACACACAACTAGGGTAGAGGACACTGTACACTACACACAACTAGGGTAGAGGACACTGGACACTACACACTAGTGTACAGGACACTGGACACTACACACTACTAGGGTAGAGGACACTGGACACTGCACACAACTAGTGTACAGGACACTGGACACTACACATTACTAGGGTAGAGGACACTGTACACTACACACAACTAGGGTAGAGGACACTGGACACTACACACTAGTGTACAGTACACTGGACACTACACACTACTAGGGTAGAGGACACTGTACACTAAACACAACAAGTTTAGAGGACACTGTACACTACACACAATTAGGGTAGAGGACGCTGGACACTACACACAGCAAGGTTAGAGGACATTGGACACTACACACAACTAGGGTAGAGGACACTGGACACTACACACAACTATGGTAGAAGACACCGGACACTACACACAACAGGGGTAGAGGACACTGTACACTACACACAACAGGGGTAGAGGACACTGTACACTAAACACAACAAGTTTAGAGGACACTGTACACTACACACAATTAGGGTAGAGGACGCTGGACACTACACACAGCAAGGTTAGAGGACATTGGACACTACACACAACTAGGGTAGAGGACACTGTACACTACACACAACAGGGGTAGAGGACACTGGACACTACACACAACTAGGGTAGAGGACACTGGACACTACACATAAAAAGGGTAGAGGACACTGGAGAATACACACAACTAGGGTAGAGGACACTGGACACTACTCACTACTAGGGTAGAGGACACTGTACACTACACACAACAAGGGTAGAGGACACTGGACACTACACACAACTAGGGTAGAGGACACTGGACACTAATCACTACTAGGGTAGAGGACACTGTACACTACACACAACAAGGATAGAGGACACTGGACAATACACACAACTAGGGTAGAGGACACTGGACACTACTCACTACTAGGGTAGAGGACACTGTACACTACACACAACTAGGGTAGAGGACACTGGACACTTCACACAACTAGGGTAGAGGACACTGGACACTACACACTACTAGGGTAGAGGACACTGGACACTACACACAACTAAGGTAGAGGACACTGGAAACTACACACAACAGCGGTAGAGGAGTCTGGACACTACACTACTAGGGAAGAGGACACTGGACACTACACACAACTAGGGTAGAGGACACTGTACACTACACACAACTACGGTAGAGGACACTGGACACTACACACAACTACGGTAGAGGACACTGGACACTATACACTACTAGGGAAGAGGACACTGGACACTACACACAACTAGGGTAGAGGACACTGTACACTACACACAACAAGGGTGGAGGACACTGGACACTACACACAACTAGTGTAGAGGACACTGGACACTACACACATCAAGGTTAGAGGATACTGGACACTACACACAACTATGGTAGAAGACACTGGACACTACACACAACTAGGGTAGAGGACACTGTACACTACACTCAACAAAGTTAAAGGACACTGGACACTACACACAACAAGGGTAGAGGACACTGTACACTACACACAACAAAGTTAAAGGACACTGGACACTACACACTACTAGGGTAGAGGACACTGGACACTACACACAACTAGTGTAGAGGACACTGTACACTACACAAAACAAGGTTAGAGGACACTGGACACTACACAAAACAATGTTAGAGGACACTGGACTCTACACTCAACAAAGTTAAATGACACTGGACACTACACACAACAAAGTTAGAGGACACTGGACACTGCACACTACTAGGGTAGAGGACACTGGACACTACACACAACTAGTGTAGAGGACACTGTACACTACACAAAACAAGGTTAGAGGACACTGGACACTACACACAACTAGTGTAGAGGACACTGGACACTACACACAACTAGTGTAGAGGACACTGGACACTACACACAACAAGGTTAGAGGACACTGGACACTACACACAACTAGTGTAGAGGACACTGGACACTACACACAACAAGGTTAGAGGACACTGGACACTACACACAACTAGGGTAGAGGACACTGGACACTACACACAACTAGGGTAGAGGACACTGGACACTACACACAACTAGTGTAGAGGACACTGGACACTACACACAACAAGGTTAGAGGACACTGGACACTACACACAACTAGTGTAGAGGACACTGGACACTACACACAACTAGGGTAGAGGACACTGGACACTACACACAACAAGGACGGAGGTAAAACAAAAACTTATAGAGGGACTTGGATGTAGCAGTGGATCAAGACAAGAGTGTCACAATGGGACTGAGAATCACTTATGGAGCCACTAGATGCCTCTGGTCACATAGTAAAAAGTAGGTACCTTGGTGTGAGTCGATTGTTGTGGGTCGCATCCTGAGGGGTGACTGTGTACCTTTGGGCTTGGCTATGATAACAGGCAGGATAACAATTCTAAGTTTGTAAAATTGATCTGTGTACAAAAAAAAAAAACAATGAATACTGGACAGTTGTCAGAGATCTGGAAGATAGTGAATATAGTAACTGTATTTAAGAGGCAAGCCTGAGGCATTAAACTTCAGGTCATTTGTGCCATTGAGATGAATACGAGGCGAGGTAATGAAGAAGACAGTCGGGAGAGTGGTGGAGCACTTACAACTGCCATTATAAACTGTAACCAACAATAGTTCAGAGATAGGGAGTCTTGTCAACTTTGTGGAACACAATGACAGTGTTGTGACCTCTGGAAAAGGGACACCACGATTATTATATATGTTGTTTATGTTTTTGTATAAATCGCTTTTTCATATAATTTATAATTCTGAATTTTTCGTTAATAGCTAAAACGATAATTTATTTTTTTAATTATTACTTGACTATTATTGCCTTATGTAGGTAAGATGTAGCAACTGCACCTCTCATTGTGCTCGTTCTTGGAGAGTTTTGATTTTCAGGTGTTGCTAACTACCTGGAGTCTACTTCCAGGGTATTCCGGGGATCAGCGCCCTCGCGGCCCGCTCCAGGACCAGGTCTCCCGATGGATCAGGGCCTGATCAACGAGGCTGCTACTGCTAGCCGCACGCAGTCCAACGTAAGAACCACAGCCCGGCAGATCCGGCACAGACTTTAGGTATCTGTCCAGCTCTCTCTTGAAGACAACCAGGGGTCTTGAAGACAACCAGGGGTCTTGAAGACAACCAGGGGTCTTGAAGACAACCAGTGGTCTTGAAGACAACCAGGGGTCTTGAAGACAACCAGGGGTCTTGAAGACAACCAGTGGTCTTGAAGACAACCAGTGTTCTTGAAGACAACCAGGGGTCTTGAAGACAACCAGGGGTCTTGAAGACAACCAGTGGTCTTGAAGACAACCAGTGGTCTTGAAGACAACCAGTGGTCTTGAAGACAACCAGTGGTCTTGAAGACAACCAGTGGTCTTGAAGACAACCAGTGGTCTTGAAGACAACCAGTGGTCTTGAAGACAACCAGTGGTCTTGAAGACAACCAGGGGTCTTGAAGACAACCAGTGGTCTTGAAGACTGTAGACAGCCTGCACTGTCAGAACACACAGCCTAGCCGTCTGCTCTGACTAGTTCATATTTCGCGGCATTTAGGTGCTGCCCTCTGTAGGCTCACTCAGGTCAGTGGGAGGCTGAGTCCATCTGCCCTCACTCCTAGGCCGACCCTCTTGATAGACACAAGTGCTCCCCCTCCACGGACTGGCTTGCGGTCACTCCCTCACACTGCCCGTTGTGTACTCACTCCTATCCAATTAAAGCCAAACTAGTCCACAGCCATAACATTGCTACCTACGCTACCTTCATCGGCACTAAACCGCTGTTCAGCAGCAAGAACAGCAATAACAGTGGTGACAGCGGAGTCAACGGCATCGTGAGCCTACTTAGGGTGGAGGGGTTGATGCCAGTCAACATCATCCGTCGTCATCCAAGGCACCTGCTGGCCTAAAGAGTTATCTGTTACTCCCAGCGTCTTGACAGGACCTGAGATAGATCTTCGTCCTAGATTTTTTCCCACAAAATCTGGACATAGGCGTCACGGCGTCATCTCCAGCCATAGCAGTCACGTGTTCATCACCCTCTCTACAGCCCTTCAACACTCTCCAGCACCATTCTCCTGCCTCCTACAGCGTCCCTACGCCCTTCTCAGCTACAAGAAGTAGAGGTGAGGTCGTTTTGTGTGTTGGCTTCGTGTGGCTCCACGCGTGACCACGAGGCAGCTCTGGGGTTGGTTGATACCCTAGGCAGCGTGAAAACACACCAGCCCTCTCTACAGCCTTCTCTGCTACGCAACGACGTCCATCTCGCTGTCCATGTGTGTTGTGTTCTTCCCAGTTTCCTCCGAGAAGTTCTACCAGGCTTAACCACGTGGGAACCCAGTTGGCTTAGCCCCTAAGCCAGCTTAGTTCAGCCCCCACGCCGTCTACAGCAGCTCGTGACTCATCATTGTGTCTACAACTACTCAGCATCTACTTATCTCCAGCCAGTGCAGTTTTTTTTGTGTTGCCCAGTTAAAATTTTTTTTTCTTTCCCTTGCTGTTACATTCCCGGTTCATCACCAGTTTTGTTTTCCCCAGTGATTTGTTACAGTAAAACTTCCTCGTCCCAGTTCATAGTTTCACTTAAGCTTGTTTTTAGCACGTTCGAGTAGTGCAGTAAATGTTTTGTTCTCCGTGTGCTGAAGCCGCAGTCAGTCAGCGCGCCCAGACATGCTGCCAGTGTAAACAAACCACGCACAGCTGTGGCTCACGCTGAGTTAGCCACGTTTCTCTCATATCTTATACCTCCACAGAGTAACCCCGGTCTTTCCTGTTCTTCCCAAGTCCATTCTGATAATTTTTCCTACGTCATTGAAGCCCCATAGCAGTGTACAAATGCTACGAGGCGCATAGTGTTACCAGTACATCACTGAAAGTTTCAGGACCTGCAGCACCAGTACCTTCGTCCATCTCCTGCACTCAAAGTTAAGTAAACAGTGACTTACCTAGCATTTCCTAATATTTTGTGACATTATTTAACTGTCCTGCAACAATACAGTTGTCGCTGAAGCCATACTTCAGTAAATTGTTCAGTTTTAGTCATCAGTGTACATTTTGCCACTTACCTACAGCTACTTAAATTTTGTACATTTATTTTCCACTCCTACATTTTAAATTTCAGTATTTTATTCTGCTTCTTGCACCTCAGTTCTTGATTTAAATTGTTCAGTGTTAACCATTTATACAATTTACCTCTCACATACAGTTTGCAAGTAATTCCTGTGTGCTGTTAATTTTGTTAGTTGCACCTGCAAGTTAGCCACAGATTGTTGACAACCCTGCACTGTTTTGTTGTTAGTGTGTTTTTTTTTCTTTTAATAAGTGTAATCTTCAAGTACTTAAGTATTAGTTTATTCTACCTTCAGTGATACAATCTGTGCGTAGCCCATTACACTTTTCTCCTGTTTCCCCATTTATTTGCTCTCCATATATTCTATGTTTTATCTGTGAATATTCACCAATGTGCATTGCATTCTGCTATTTTGTATACCCGTCATTGAGTGCATTTTTGGGAACCTGCTTATTTACCATTAATTACCAAAATTACTTGTGAAGTTCATTAATTTTGATCTTGAGATTGTGAAATTTTTGTTTTTGCCAGTGTACACCCTGCTAACACCAGTGTACACCCTGCTAACACCAGTGTACACCCTGCTAACACCAGTGTACACCCTGCTAACACCAGTGTACACCCTGCTAACACCAATTAACCTTTGCCCTATTCTTGAATTTAATAATTTGCATTTTTATTAATTTTATTTTGTGTGCAATATAGCATTTCTTGATACAGTGCATTTTTTTTTATTCTGTGATTTTTGGCACTATCCCGTACTCTGATATCTTTGCTGTGCCAACTTCCCTCTGTGCAAGTGAATTACTTTGTTTTGCATTCTAATTTGCAACTGCCAGCACCTGCAATTTTTTTAAACTGTGCTTGCAGCACAGATTAGTGTTGTGTAGTACCTGATTTATTTTAAATTTTGTGCAATTTTTGCTACCAGTGTTTACAGTTCAACTCCTTTTCATAAATTTTGTTGCCAGTCTCCTGGTGAAGTTATTGACCATCCTTAGCATCATTTTGTGCACTTCCCTGTAGTTCATTCACTTGCATACATCTCTTATTTTGTGTTTCAGAGTGTACCACTTTTTTTTGTTGTTTTGCTCAAATTACTTCCATCACTAAGCAGTTTACCTAGTACCGTGGTGCTGTGTTCTCTCTGACTCTGTGTTGAATTGTAGCCAGTGCATACCATTTCTTGCTCTGATCTGTTTACCCTCTTCGTGACCTACTTGCGTTTGAACAATTGACGTCATGACTAAGACACGCAGTGGCCATACCATTAGTCCAGATTCTGCTGATGCTAGCAATGGTGCCTCACTCAGCGTGAACACGCGGCAGGGCATCGAAGCCCCCGTGACAGTTGGTCAACTTGTGGCTCAAGTCTCGACCACCAGTGGGCCGGCTACTCGTCCATACCCGACCCTTCTTTTTGACGGTCGTTCAAATAGGTTAGAGCCATGGCTGCAGTCAGTCGAGACGACTGTTAAGGCTCTATTTGATAGTCCCACGGATGCACAGTACATTCGTGCTGCTGTTGCAGCAGTGGATCTCACCCGGGATGATATAGGTGCCTTTGTGCAGCTCAATCGTGTTTGTAAGATTCAGTCTTGGGACGAGCTTAAGGAGGAATTTAGGCGTTATTTTCGGCGTAGTCGCCAACGCCATTCCATTGACATCGTTACCAGCGTCTTGGCCTAATGTCAATACCAGCACGAAAGCCTCCTGGCTTGCATTTGCCGGTTTGAGCAAACTGCCAAAGACTTTACTGATGCCATCAGCTCCACTAAGTGGGTGAATGGTGACAACTGTATTAAAGCTAAAGACATCATCCCCATGCTGGCTGTAGGCATCATGCGGAGGGATGCCCCCCCTAACCTCCGGGGTACCATTGATGCGCTAGGACTCGGCCCTCAGCACGACGTCCTGGGTGCATATGATGCCATTGACGCGATCAAGCCGCCTGCCGAGCAAGGCAAGGTTTGTCGCTTTGCGGATGATCCTATACCCATCCTTCCGGCGCCGTCCACAGTGACCCAGCGGTCGCAGCCGGAAGTCACTTTTGCCGCTGCTGTCAGACAGCCAGCACACAAAGTTTCTAACCCCAGTCCCACTAACACTCGCCCAAGTAAAAATATTGACCACAGTAACAACAGTCAGTCTCATACAAAAAAGCAGTCATCGACTTTCTGGACCAAGGCACAACGTCGCCAGCAAACACCACCTCCAACCTCACCTGCTAAGCGCGTGGTGACTTGTTTCAACTGTGGAAAATGCGGGCACTACCGATCGGAGTGTTACAAACCTAAGTCCCCGCAAAGTAACCATCACCATCCCCACGCTCAGTATCAAAGTAACCGTAACCGTCCCCACGCTCAGTATCAAAGTAACCGTCACCGTCCCCATGCTCAGTCTCGCGAGGGAGTCTGTATGTAATGCTGTTTATGGCTGGTGGGAGCCTGTTGAACAGTCTTGGGTCCTGGACACTTATTGCGTTTTGTCTTAGTGTACTAATGGCGCCTCTACTTTTCACTGAAAGGTATGTTGCATCGCCTGCCAAGTCTTTTGCTTTCGTAGGGAATGATTTCTGTATGCATATTAGGGACCAGTCCCTCCAGAATCTTCCAGATTATGACATATATCTCTCTCCTGCGCTCCAGTGAGTACCTGTTGGCTTGTTTCGCAGTTCGTGCCAGGCTTAAGCCAGTCAACTGACGTTGGATCTGTCAGTCCTGCTTCTCTCTTTCTCTCTCGCTGTTCCTATAATAATAGTGCCAGTAGTGCTTGTGCCTCATACCAGTAACCATTACAAACCGTTAGTGAGTAACTGCATGTGACGTCACGAGGTCCTTGAATGCCTTGAATGTGGTGATCCAGTTCCTCGGGAACTGGATCACCAGGATCAACTGGATCAACAGGTCAAGGCGGCTCCGAGAGCTATCTCTTTTTATCTTAATATACGATACCAAGACATACAACGAGAGTGTATATTACCTAAACCTAATCACCGAACCTCCACGACAGCTAGTGGTGGTAACACTGCTATCTCTGCTTTACTCTGGGGGAAGATAAGATTTCGTTCGGATTTTTAACCCCGGAAGTTTAGCCGCTTAGGATAACCCAAGAAAGTCAGTGCGTCATCGAGGACAGTCTTATTTCCATTGTGGTCCTCAATCTTGTCCCCCAGGATGCCACCCACACCAGTCCACTAACACCCAGGTACCTACTTGCTGCTAGGTGAACAGGACAACAGGTGTAAGGAAACACGTCGAAATGTTTTCACTCAGCTGGGAATAGAACCCGGGTCCTCCGTATGTGAAGCGGGAGCTTCAGCCACCAGGCCACCGGGGCCCCTGAATGCTGTTCTCCTCAGCTTATGCTATTTACTCTCTGTTATTTGGTAACATATCCACTGGTGAGCTGGGACATAAATCTTGTATCTCTCTTCAACTCTGTTCACAGAGCATTATTGACACTTCGTTGTGTCGTGGAGAAGCTCGAACTCTGGTCTCGAATTCAACTGTCAACCTACATTGTTATGGCATCTACACGCTGTCGTAGATGGGAATTTGAAACTACTGAACTTAGTTACAGTAATAAGGGAGTTTTGTCTTTCCGGGAGGATTTGCTAAAGGTCCCCATTTAGGGTCGTTTCTGGTGTCCTTGATTCCTTGCCTGACGCTGTCCTGGTCACTGCTGTTTGGTGAATGGGTGGTTATACTGTTTAAGCAAGTTAAACCATACCACGGGCGGGATTTGAACCCGCGGTTAGAGAGTCTCAAAACTCCAGACCGTCGCGTTAGCCACTGGACCAGGTAGCCACTAAAAGATTCGTCCAACTAGGTATATTTCTACACCATAGGAAGGTTAGCACAGGCACCACTGTGACCACAAATGCAAGTTTTTACAGACGAATCTCCAGCTAGCGTGGCCGTGACGAACTCTAGCTCAAGCATTTGTGGTCACAGTGGTGCCTATGCTAACCTTCCTATGGTGTAAAAATATACCTAGTTGGACGAATCTTATTGTGGCTAGCTGGTCTAGTGGCTAACGCGACGGTCTGGAGTTTTGAGACTCTCTGACCGTGGGTTCAAACCCCACCCGTGGTATGTTTTTTTTGCAATCGTGTCAATACGATTTCGTGAGTCATATTTAAGCAAGTTGTTTGATTGCTTCGATGCTGAAGAAGTTAGCTTACCTATTGTTATGTAGGACTTGTTATTGTTATCTACGACTTGTTATTGTCATCTACGACTTGTTATTGTTATCTACGACTTGTTATTGTTATCTACGACTTGTTATTGTTATCTAGGACTTGTTATTGTCATCTAGGACTTGTTATTGTCATCTACGACTTGTTATTGTCATCTAGGACTTGTTATTCTCATCTAGGACTTGTTATTGTCATCTAAGACTTGTTATTGTCATCTAGGACTTGTTATTGTCATCTACGACTTGTTATTGTCATCTAAGACTTGTTATTGTCATCTAAGACTTGTTATTGGCATCTAAGACTTGTTATTGTCATCTAGGACTTGTTATTGTCATCTACGACTTGTTATTGTCATCTAAGACTTGTTATTGTCATCTACGACTTGTTATTGTCATCTACGACTTGTTATTGTCATCTAAGACTTGTTATTGTCATCTACGACTTGTTATTGTCATCTACGACTTGTTATTGTCATCTACGACTTGTTATTGTCATCTAAGACTTGTTATTGTCATCTACGACTTGTTATTGTCATCTAAGACTTGTTATTGTCATCTAGGACTTGTTATTGTCATCTAAGACTTGTTATTGTCATCTAAGACTTGTTATTGTCATCTAAGACTTGTTATTGTCATCTAGGACTTGTTATTGTCATCTAGGACTTGTTATTGTCATCTAAGACTTGTTATTGTCATCTAAGACTTGTTATTGTCATCTAAGACTTGTTATTGTCATCTAAGACTTGTTATTGTCATCTAAGACTTGTTATTGTCATCTAGGACTTGTTATTGTCATCTAGGACTTGTTATTGTCATCTAAGACTTGTTATTGTCATCTAAGACTTGTTATTGTCATCTAAGACTTGTTATTGTCATCTAGGACTTGTTATTGTCATCTAAGACTTGTTATTGTCATCTAAGACTTGTTATTGTCATCTAGGACTTGTTATTGTCATCTAAGACTTGTTATTGTCATCTAGGACTTGTTATTGTCATCTAAGACTTGTTATTGTCATCTAAGACTTGTTATTGTCATCTAAGACTTGTTATTGTCATCTAGGACTTGTTATTGTCATCTAAGACTTGTTATTGTCATCTAAGACTTGTTATTGTCATCTAAGACTTGTTATTGTCATCTAAGACTTGTTATTGTCATCTAGGACTTGTTATTGTCATCTAAGACTTGTTATTGTCATCTAGGACTTGTTATTGTCATCTAAGACTTGTTATTGTCATCTAAGACTTATTATTGTCATCTAAGACTTGTTATTGTCATCTAAGACTTGTTATTGTCATCTAAGACTTGTTATTGTCATCTAAGACTTGTTATTGTCATCTAGGACTTGTTATTGTCATCTAAGACTTGTTATTGTCATCTAGGACTTGTTATTGTCATCTAAGACTTGTTATTGTCATCTAAGACTTGTTATTGTCATCTAAGACTTGTTATTGTCATCTAGGACTTGTTATTGTCATCTAAGACTTGTTATTGTCATCTAAGACTTGTTATTGTTATCTAGGATTTGTTATTGTCATCTAGGACTTGTTATTGTCATCTAGGACTTGTTATTGTCATCTAAGACTTGTTATTGTCATCTAAGACTTGTTATTGTTATCTAGGATTTGTTATTGTCATCTACGACTTGTTATTGTCATCTAAGACTTGTTATTGTCATCTAAGACTTGTTATTGTCATCTAAGACTTGTTATTGTCATCTAGGACTTGTTATTGTCATCTAAGACTTGTTATTGTCATCTAAGACTTCTTATTGTTATCTAGGATTTGTTATTGTCATCTAGGACTTGTTATTGTCATCTAGGACTTGTTATTGTCATCTAGGACTTGTTATTGTCATCTAGGACTTGTTATTGTCATCTAAGACTTGTTATTGTCATCTAGGACTTGTTATTGTCATCTAAGACTTGTTATTGTCATCTGCGACTTGTTATTGTCATCTAAGACTTGTTATTGTCATCTAAGACTTGTTATTGTCATCTAAGACTTGTTATTGTCATCTAGGACTTGTTATTGTCATCTAAGACTTGTTATTGTCATCTAAGACTTGTTATTGTTATCTAGGATTTGTTATTGTCATCTAGGACTTGTTATTGTCATCTAGGACTTGTTATTGTCATCTAGGACTTGTTATTGTCATCTAGGACTTGTTATTGTCATCTAGGACTTCTTATTGTTATCTAGGATTTGTTATTGTCATCTAGGACTTGTTATTGTTATCTAGGATTTGTTATTGTCAACTTGGGACTTGTTATTGTCTTCTAGGGACATGTTATTGTCATCTAGGACTTGTTATTGTTATCTAGGATTTGTTATTGTCATCTAGGACTTGTTATTGTTATCTAGGATTTGTTATTGTCAACTTGGGACTTGTTATTGTCTTCTAGGGACATGTTATTGTCATCTACATACTAATTGTCATCTTGGGACATGTTATTGTTATTTAGGGACATTTATTGTCATTTAGGGACTAATTATCATCTAGGAACATGTTATTGTTATCAAGGGACATGTTATTTTCATCTAGGGACTAATTGTCATCTAGGGACATGTTGTCATCTAGGGACATGTTATTGTCATCTAGGGACTAATTGTCATCTAGGGACATGTTATCATCTAGGGACATGTTATTGTCATCTAGGGACTAATTGTCATCTAGGGACATGTTGTCATCTAGGGACATGTTATTGTCATCTAGGGACATGTCATCTAGGGACATGTTGTCATCTAGGGACATGTTATTTTCATCTAGGGACTAATTGTCATCTAGGGACTGTGGCGAACCAGGTGACTGAGGGTTGACGATGGGGCCCCGTCGTTCAACCAGTACCCAGGTTCCAACCAATGAGAAGATGATTTTGGCAATCGCAGAGGTGTTGTGGGCACCACCCGCCTGTCTGCCCTTGTCATTCCCATTCTAGAGCTGGTTGAAGCACGGTCTGCTCTCTAGTGGCTTCTATTCTGCCTTGCTTACCGTGGAGTGCACTAATACCTATTACTGTACATAGTGTATATAGTGTACATAATTCTGTTCTAAATTGGTGAAGGATAATATAAGTCAAAAGTTTTCTGCTGTGTTTATTTTGCTCCCTTTACACCCAGGATAACAGGCCATTTGGACTCCTGTGTTGTAATAGTCATCTAGGGACATGTTATTGTCATCTAGGGACTAATTCTCATCTAGGGACATGTTATTGTCATCTAGGGACTAATTGTCATCTAGGGACATGTTATTGTCATCTAGGGACATGTTATTGTCATCTAGGGACTAATTGTCATCTAGGCACATGTTATTGTCATCTAGGGACTAATTGTCATCTAGGGACATGTTATTGTCATCTAGGGACTAATTGTCATCTAGGGACATGTTATTGTCATCTAGGGACATGTTATTGTCATCTAAGGACATGTTATTATCATCTAGGGACATGTTATTGTCATCTAGGGACTAATTGTCATCTAGGGACATGTTATTGTCATCTAGGGACTAATTGTCATCTAGGGACATGTTATTGTCATCTAGGGACTAATTGTCATCTAGGGACATGTTATTGTCATCTAGGGACATGTTATTGTCATCTAGGGACATGTTATTGTCATCTAGGGACTTGCTTTTGCCATCTAGGGACTTGTTTTTGCCAATCATTTTCTAAACCGAGTCGAGTCGTACTGAGTACATACCGAACATTATTGAGTATGTACTGAGTACACGAACACACCTACATTACTCTTGTACTTGTGAGTACACTTCATATAGCCAAGTAACAGATGGTACGTATTCATAAAGTTAATGTAGATTATTGTATATTATCGGAAGTATACCTGGAGAGAGTTCCGGGGGTCAGCGTCCCCACAGGCAGGTCTGTGACCAGACCTCATGGTGGATCAGGGCCTGATCAACCAGGTTGTTAATGCTGGCCGCACATACCTACCACAGCCCGGCTGGAAGTGGCCATATGTAAAGGACAGATCAGGTATGATCTTTTTTTGTGTCAACACACCGGCAGTATCCCACCCGGGAAAGGTGACCCATAAAGAAAAACTAAAGTTTATCTTTTTAACTTTAGTAATGTATACAGAAGGGGTTACTAGCCCCTTGCTCCCGGCATGTTAGTCGCCTCTTACGACACGCATGGCTTACGGTGGAAGAATTCTGTTCCACTTCCCCTTGGAGATATAAATATGATATAGAACTTTAATAGGTTGTTCTCTAAGATTTGTATAGTTGCATATCTCTGTAATTACTCAATTTATATTAAATGTAAATATTACTCCATAGATGCCTAGTTATTAAAGATCTCAACTTTTACCTGGTTTGGATTCATCTACTTGCATTCCTTAAGCGCTATTGAGAAGCCACCTAATTTTATGGGATAACTTGACTAGGTAGGTAGTAGGTTGGTAGACAGCAACTATCCAGGGAGGTACTACCATTCTGCCAAGTGAGTGTAAAACAGGAGCCTGTAATTGTTTTACATGATGGTAGGATTGCTAGTGTCTTTTGTCTGTCTCATAAATATGCAAGATTACAGGTACGTCTTGCTGCTTCTTCTTACACTTGGTCACACTACACATGTATGTACAAACATATATATACACACCCCTCTAGGTTTTCTTCTATTTTCTTTCTGGTTCTTGTTCTTGTTTATTTCCTCTTATCTCCATGGAGAAGTGGAACAGAATTCTTCCTCCGTAAGCCATGCGTGTTGTAAGAGGCAACTAAAATGCTGCGAGCAGGGGGCTGGTGGCCCCTTCTCCTGTATATATTACTAAATGTAAAAGGAGAAGCTTTCGTTTTTCCTTTTGGGCCGCCCCGCCTCGGTGGGATACGGCCGGTGTGTTGAAAGAAAGAACTTGACTAGAATACATTCTGAACAAACCAGAAACAGGCTAGATACCAAAGGAGGATCAATAACTTGACCATCTAGTATTCTCCAGAGATATCTCTGGAGATATCACTGGAGATATCTCTGGAGATATCTTTACTGAATAGATGTCGTATTTTGTAACAGAGTAACGGGAGTGAGACAGGAGAGACAGGGTTGGCTGGATTATGTACAAGGTGGTATTTGATACCCGTACCCGATATGGGACTTGGGCAAAAACTGGAGAAACAGTCAGGCATAAATGGGAACGTACTCCTGTGGGTTAGAGTACTTTAGAAAGAGGAAACAAAAGGTGAATGTCCAAGGATATGTCAGAATGGAGAAGCGTAACAAGCGGTGTACCACAAGGTACACAGGAGATTTAAGGAAGTTTTTACAGTAGAGACAGGAAGGGCTGTGGGAAGACAGCACAGAAGGGAACATCAAGAGGGAATATACTAACAAGTGTTGGATGACATACGAACAACTGAGGAGGAGGTGAAGAAGCTCTTAAGTGACCTTGACACCTCAAAGGCGATGGGACCGGAAACCATCTCCCCATGGGTCCTTAGAGAAGGAGCAGAGATGCTGTGCGTGCTTCTAACCACAATCTTCAACACATCCCTTGAAACTGGGCAACTACCTGAGAAATGGAAGACAGCTAATGTAGTCCCCATATTTAAGAAAGGAAACAGAAACGAGGCACTAAACTACAGACCTGTGTCTCTGACATGTATTGTGTGCAAAGTCATGGAGAAGATTATCAGGAGAGTGGTCGAACACCTGGAAAGGAACAAGATTATAAATGAAAACCAGCATGGGTTCATGGAAGGCAAATCTTGTATCACAAACCTCCTGGAGTTTTATGACAAGGTAACAGAAGTAAGACACGAGAGAGAGGGGTGGGTAGATTGCGTTTTCCTAGACTGCAGGAAGGCCTTTGACACAGTTCCCCGCAAGAGATTAGAGCAGAAGCTGGAGGATCAGGTGCACGTAAAGGGAGGGCACTGCAATGGATAAGAGAATACCTGACAGGGAGGCAGCAACGAGTCATGGTACATGAAGAGGTATCACAGTGGGCGCCTGTTACGAGCGGGGTCCCACAGGGGTCAGTTCTAGGACCAGTGCTATTTTTGATATATGTGAACGACATGATGGAAGGAATAGACTCTGAAGTGTCCCTGTTCGCAGATGACGTGAAGTTGATGAGAATTAAATCGGACGAGGATGAGGCAGGACTGCAAAGAGACCTGGACAGGCTGGACATGTGGTCCAACAACTGGCTTCTCGAATTCAATCCAGCCAAATGCAAAGTCATGAAGATTGGGGAGGGGCAAAGAAGACCGCAGACAGAGTATAGGCTAGGTGGACAAAGACTACAGACCTCACTCAGGGAGAAAGACCTAGGGGTGACCATAACACCGAGCACATCACCGGAGGCACACATCAACCAAATAACCGTTGCAGCATACGGGCGCCTGGCAAACCTGAGAATAGCGTTCCGATACCTTAATAAGGAATCGTTCAAGACACTGTACACTGTGTATGTTAGGCCCATACTGGAGCATGCAGCACCAGTCTGGAACCCACACCTGGTCAAGCACGTCAAGAAGTTAGAGAAAGTACAAAGGTTTGCAACAAGGCTAGTCCCAGAGCTCAAGGGAATGTCGTACGAGGAAAGGTTAAGGGAAATCGGACTGACGACACTGGAGGACAGAAGGGTCAGGGGAGACATGATAACGACATACAAGATACTGCGGGGAATAGACAAGGTGGACAGAGATAGGATGTTCCAGAGAGGGGACACAGGGACAAGGGGTCACAACTGGAAGCTGAAGACTCAGACGAGTCACAGGGACGTTAGGAAGTATTTCTTCAGTCATAGAGTTGTCAGCAAGTGGAATAGCCTAGCAAGTGAAGTAGTGGAGGCAGGAACCATACATAGTTTTAAGAAGAGGTATGACAATGCTCAGGAAGCAGAGAGAGAAAGGATCCAGTAGCGATCAGTGAAGAGGCGGGGCCAGGAGCTGAGTCTCGACCCCTGCAACCACAATTAGGTGAGTACATTTAGGTGAGTACACACACACACACACACACACACACACACACACACACACACACACACACACACACACACACACACACCAACCAGACAACTGCTGCAATGTACGGGCGCCTGGCAAACCTGAGAATAGCGTTCCGATACCGTGTACATCAGGCCCATACTGGAGTATGCAGCACCAATTTGATGAAGCACGTCAAGAAATTAGAGAAAGTGCAAAGGTTTGCAACAAGGTTAGTTCCAGAGCTAAGAGGAATGTCCTACGAAGAAAGGTGAAGGGAAATCGGCCTGACGACACTGGAGGACATAAGGGTTAGGGGAGACATAATAAGAACATGTGAAATACTGCGTGGTGGACAGAGACAGGATGTTCCAGAGAGGAGACACAGAAACAAGGGGTCACAATTGGAAGTTGAAGATCCAGATGACTCACGAAATCGTAATGACACGATTGCAAACAAACCATACCACGGGAGGGGTTTGACCCCGCGGTCAGAGAGTCTTGCAAATAAACGATTGAGACGATTGCAAACAAACCATACCCTACCCGTGGTATGGTTTGTTTGCAATCGTGTCATTACTATTTCGTGAGTCACGTTAACGGCTTTGAGGGGACTTGAGCTAGAGTTCGTCACGGCCACGCTAGCTGGAGATTCGTCTGTAAAAACTTGCATTTGTGGTCACAGTGGTGCCTATGGTAACCTTCCTATGGTGTAGAAATATACCTAGTTGGACGAATCTTATTGTGGCTACCTGGTCCAGTAGCTAACGCGACGGTCTGGAGTTTTGAGACTCTCTGACCGCGGGTTCAAATCCCGCCAGTGGTATGGTTTGTTAGCAATCGTGTCTTTACGACACACACACACACAAACACACAAACACACACACACACACACACACACACACACACACACACACACACACACACACACACACACACACATACAAACTGCAAAAGCAATGGGACCAGACAACATCTCCCCATGGGTCCTTAGAGAAGGAGCAGAAATGCTGTGTGTCCCATTAACGACAATCTTCAACACATCCCTTGAAACTGGGCAGCTACATGAGGTATGGAAGACGGCAAATGTAGTTCCCATTTTTGAAAAAGGAGACAGAAAAGAGGTACTAAGCTACAGACCAGTGCCACTGACGTCTATAGTATGCAAAGTCATGGAGAAAATTATCAGGAGGAGAGTTGTGGAGCACCTGGAACGGAACAAAAGAATAAATGACAACCAGCACGGTTTTATGGGAGGCAAATCCTGTGTCACGATCCTTCTGGAGTTTTATGACAAAGTAACAGAAGTAAGAGTTGAGAGACAGGGGTGGGTTGATTGCATTTTCTTGGACTGCAAGAAGGCCTTCGACACAGTTCCTCACAAGAGATTAGTACAGAAACTAGAGGATCAGGTATGTATAATGGAAAGGGCACTTCAATGTACCAGAGAATATCTGACAGGGAGGCAACATTGAGTCATGGTATGTGATGAGGTATCACAGTGGGCACCTGTGACGAGTGGGGTCCCAAATGGGTCTGTCCTAGGACCAGTGCTATTTTTGGTATATGTGAATGACATGAATTCAAATTCAAATTCAAATTCAAAGTTTATTCTCTATAAGGATTACAATGCTGAGTTTACAGAAATATGGTTATTGTGTGGTTTACATGTAGTAAAATTGTGATTACAGAGTGTACCACTAGAACGCTTAGCATGGCTAGGCATTTCGGGCATACTTAGTTTTATTCTTAATTGTAAAATATTACAAATTATGAGGTAAGTTGGTATTATGGCTAAGTGACTAAATACTAGTTTGTGAGTTTAGCAATGTGAATGCTTTTGTTTTGGCAAAGTACATAGTTTCAGTATTGGAGTATCACAGGATTCATTATTTTAAGATTGAGATTAATATTTCTGTTTATGGTCAAATGAGTGAGTGAGTGTAAGTGTGAACCACCAGGTGGTATTCGTGTAGTTAGTTGACGGGGTGTATCAGGGAGATAAGATGTTTTCTAATGGTAGTTTTGAAGGTGATGAATGTGTCTGCAGTTCTAGAGTTCTCAGGTAGGGTATTCCAGATTTTAGGGCCTTTGACATACATTGAATTTTTGTAAAGGTTTAGTCGAACATGGGGAATGTCGTAGAGATGTTTGTGTCTGGTGTTATGCCTGTGGGTTCTGTCACAACTTTCAAGAAAGCGTTTTAGGTCAAGGTTGATATTACAGTTTAAGGCCCTGTAGATGTAGATTGCACAGTAGTAAGTGTGGATGTACTGAACTGGGAGTAAGTTTAGGTCTATGAAGAGTGGGGGGGGGGGTGTTGCCAGGGATGGGATTTAGTGATTATTCTTACTGCAGCTTTTTGTTGGGTTATTATTGGCTTTAGGTGTGTTGCTGCAGTTGATCCCCAAGCACAAATAGCATAGGTGAGGTATGGATAAATAAGTGAGTGGTATAGTGTGAGAAGGGCATTTTGCGGCATGTAGTATCGTATCTTGGAGAGGATCCCAACCGTTTTGGATACTTTTTTGGTTATATGCTGGATATGGGTGCTGAAATTCAGGTTGTTGTCAAGGTATATAAGAAGGAAGGGATAGACTCAGAAGTATCCCTGTTCACAGATGATGTAAAGTTAATGAGGAGAATTAAAACAAATGAGGATCAGGCAGGACTTCAAAGTGACCTGGACAGGCTGGACACGTGGTCCAGCAACTGGCTTCTCGAATTCAACCCTGCCAAATGCAAAGTCATTAAGATTAGAGAAGAGCAAAGAAGACAGACAGAGTATAGGCTAGGTGGACAACGACTGCTAACTTCGCTCAAGGAGAAAGACCTTGGCGCGAGTATAACACCGAACATGTCTCCGGAAGCACACATCAACTAGATAACTGCTGCAGCATATGGGCGCCTGGAAACCTGAGATTAATATTCCAATACCTAAGTAAGGAATCATTCAAGACACTGTACACTGTGTATGTCACCCCCATACTGGAGTATGCAGCACCTGTGAGGAACCCACACTCGATCAAGCACATCAAGAAATTGGTGAAAGTGCAAAGGTTTGCGACAAGATTATTTCCAGAGCTAAGTGAAATGTCCTATGAAGAAAGGTTGAGGGAAATCGGCCTGACGACACTGGAGGACAGGATGGATAGGGGAGACATGATAGCGACATACAAAATACTGCATGGAATAGACAGAGTGGACAGAGACAAGATATTCCAGAGAGGGGACACAGAAACAAGGGGTCACTCTTGGAAGGTGAAGACTCAGGTGAGCCACAGGGATGTTAGGAAGCATTTCTTCTGTCACAGAGTGGTCAGGAAGTGGAACAGTCTGGCGAGAGAAGTAGTGTAGGTAAGAACCATACATAGCGAGGTATAAGGCTCCTGGAGCAGGGAGAGAGAGGACCTAGTAGCCTTCAATGAAGAGGTAGGGCCAGGAGCTGAGTCTCAATGATATTACTGTTGTTGCTGTTGAACAGTGGTTTAGTGCCAATGGAGGTAGCATAGGTAGCAATGATACGGCCGTGGACTAGTTTGGTTTTAATTGGATAGGAGTGAGTACACAACGGGCAATGTGAGTGAATGACCGATAGCCAGTCCGTGGAGGGGGAGCACTTGTGCCTATCAAGTCGGTCGGCCGGAGAGTAAGAACGAATGGGCCCAGCCTCCCACCGACCTGGGTGAGCCTACAGAGGGCAGCACTTAAATGCTGTGAAATATAAACTAAACTGACAGACGGCATAGGCTGTCTTTGCTGACAGTACAGGCTGCCTACATTTGCTCGGCCATGCACCTCATGTCATCCCGACGCGACAATACTGGTGGGCCCATAGGTGCAAAGGAATTACACTAGTTACCCCAGAGAGGGACTGGCTTTCGCTCACTTGTAAGTCAAAAATGGACATAAAAATGCAACAGGCCAAAAAAAAAAGAAAAAACTCTCCCATCCATGGGAAGAGAAAACTGGCTTGCCCACGCTGCTTCATTGAGGAGAGAGTCCTGAGGCATCAGCACTGGAACTAAAATCTTCTATATACAGGTTGTCCACAGGGCTGATCATCAGGCTTGACCACTCGTCTATGAACGCTGTTGCACCCTCACATCTGCAAACAATGACTGACAGTAGCATTTCCTAAGGTGTGACATGTGACTCGGAGGGCAGCACTGTCCTGACCGTAATACAGGCTTTTAAAAGACACTGGGTGCACATACCTACAATAATACTATATCCATGGAATTCATTATACTCTGGGTACCCTTCTAAAAGTATTTACATAATTACATGATGTTGTCCACCCTGACTCCATTATCAACTAGCTATACAATGTGTGTGCATTTTCACCCATTTCTGCAAGCAAACAATTAGCATAACTAGCGTAGGAGTCAGACAAGTCAGTAGGTACGTCATTGTCACAGAAATGTACTGTTGTCCTGTGTCGCAGGCCATAGGTATGAAGCCTTACTGGGCTGTCATCAGTAACAGTAGTAGTGGGAGAAGTACACGGGTTGTCCCTAGCATTGGTCTGATTGTGGTGTTGCAACACCACGCAACTCCAGCTCTGCTTCGACCTGCACATGGTCCACATACTTCATGTGATCAAGGTGGGCTTCTTTGATAGTTCCAGTAGCAATCTCCCTCACCTCGAACTTATTGCCACGGAGCTGTCAGAGGACACGGTAAGGACCCACGAATTTTGGGACATGTTTGTACATACCTGGGGTCTGCGCTGGGTTGAGCAACATAACTTTACAACCTGATTCCACTTTTCTTTCCTTGGCGAGGGCATTGCGCTCAGACATGAACCTATCAGTAGCTTTCATAAGGTTCTCTCGTACCCACTGGAAAACAAGCTGCATTGTCCGGATCTTTACTACACTGGGGTTATCAGTATGGTAAGTAGGTCGAGGTGGAGCAAACAGAATTTCGTATGGTAAGCACTTGTCATAGCCATACAAAGCAAAATGAGGTGTCTCACCGATCGAGCTGTTGAGGGAGGAGTTTAATGTACACTGAACATCTGGAATAGCCTCATCCCATGTAGTACAACTTGGGTTAACGGTTACCCTGAGCACCTCCAGGACTTTGCGATTTGTACGTTCAGCAAGACCATTACTCACAGGGTGGCATAGAACTACTGGCGCTTGGTGAATGTTAAATCTGGAGCAAAGATCCTGCATTATGGCATTTATGAACTCAGACCCATTGTTTGACAGGACACGTGGGCAGGTATGATGGAGAACGACATGCTCACGGAAAGCATTAGCAACCGTTTCGGCGGTTTTGTCAGCAATGGGTACTAATTCACTGTACAGCATAAAGTTATCTACCATTACAAGCAGGTGCTTATTTCCCTTCTCCGAGGTCGAGAAGTTCGGTACCCTTGTGCTGTAGGCAAACAACACACTGGTGTACATGCTTGGTAATGTCCGCTGCCATCTTAGGCCAGAAATATTTCATTCATGCCTGTTTGATACTGCGGTCCTTCCCGGGGTGCGCTACACCTGGGACATCGTGGATCAACCTAAGAGTAGCTGGTACCATGGACTCTGGTATCACCAGTTAGTACATGGTTCTGCCGGGGTCGACCAGCTGTGCAACCCGGCACAGTACTTCTTGGTTGACCACCAAATCCTTCAGTGGAACGGGAGACTTGACCTGTAAGTCAATGTCTTCCTTGGTCAGGAAACGAAGGACTGGAGACCAAACAGGGTCCTGCCATTGGGCTCTCTCAAGATCCTCAACAGAGAACGAGTTGTCGACACTCACAAATGCTATATGCCTCTACAGGGCATCAGCTACAACATTTTGCTTACCTGGGACATAGCAAATTTCAGGGTTGTAGTCATTGAACATAAGCAACCACCGAGCATGGTTTCCCGAGAGGTTCTTATTAGCAAAAAGGGCCAATAAAGGTAGATGATCTGTGTAAATCTTGATAGGATAATGATAGATGATATCCCAAAAATGACTCAAGGCCCATACAATGGCTAATGCTTCTAGCTCTGTCACTGAATAATTGACTTCCACTTTAGTAAGGACACAGCTAGCATAGGCAATAGGCTGTTGCTTACCATTAGATTCCTGTGACAAGACTGCACCGATGCCAACTTTGCTGGCATCAGTTGTCAACGTAAATGCCTTGGTGAAATCAGGGAATCTAAGGGCTGGGGCTGATGTTAACTTCTTCTTGAGAGTGACAAAAGCTCGTTCTTGATCACACGTCCACTCAAAATGGGCATCCTTCTTGAATAAGCATGTCAGAGGTGCAGCAATGGTGGAGAAACCTGCGATAAAGGTATGGTAGAAACCCGCCAGGCCTATGAAGGACCGGACTGCATCTGCCGTCATGCATCTGGGGAATTTTTGCACGGCCGAGATTTTAGACTCGTCCATCTTTATGCCATTCTGAGTCACTACGTGACCCAGAAATTTTATTTCCTTCCAGAGGAAATGACATTTGGAGAGCTTTACCTTAAGGTTTGCCTGAGCTAGCCTGTCCAATACCCTGTCAAGTTTCTCGAGATGTGTCGGGGCATCTTCCGACATGACTATGAGATTATCTAGGTAGACCATGAGCGTGCCACCTAGGAGGGTACAGAAAATTGTCATCATCAAACGACTAAACGTGACTGGGCTTCCGCGCAAGCCAAAAGGCATCCTCCTGAACTGGTAATGACTGGTTGACGTAGATAAAGCTGTCAACTCTGCGCTCTCATCATCGAGGGGGATCTGCCAGAACCCTTGAAGAAAATCGTCTCAACTGACTGCAGCCATGGTTCTAACCTATTCGAATGACAGTAAAAAAAAAAGGGTCAGGTATGAACGGTTAGCCGACCCACTAGTGGTCGAGACTTGAGCCACAACTTGACCAACTGTCGGGGAGGCTTCGCCCTCCTGCCATGTAATAACGCCGGCTGAGGCACCATTGCCAGCGTCAGCAGGAACTGGACTAGCATTACGGCCACTGCGTGTCTTAGTCATGACATCAATTGTTCAAACGCAAAGCAGGTCACGAAGAGGGTAAACAGATCAGAGCAAGAAATGGTATGCGCTGGCTACAATTCAACAGAGTCAGAGAGAACACAGCACCACGGTACTAGGTAAACTGCTTAGTGATCGAAATAATTTGAGCGAAACAATAAAAAAAAAATAATAGTGGTATACTCTGAAACACAAAATAAGAGATGTATGCAAGTGAATGAACTACAGGGGAGTACACAAAATGATGCTAAGAGTATTTAATAATTGCACCAGTAGACTGGCAACAAAATTTATGAAAAGGAGTTGAACTGTAAACACTGGTAGCAAAAATTGCACAAAATTTAAAATAAATCATGTGCTGGCAGTTGCAATTTGCACAGATAGGAAGGGAGGCTCAGCGGCAATACGAAAATGACATAGCATCGAAAGTCAAGACTGGCCCGAAGCTGTTGTACAGCCACATCAGGAGGAAAACAACAGTCAAGGACCACGTAATCAGACTGAGGAAGGGTGATGGGAATTCACAAGAAACGACCGGGAGGTATGTCAGGAGCCCAACACAAGATTTAAAGAAGTATTTACAGTGGAAACCAGTAGGACTCCAGGAAATCAGAGCAGGGGGGTGCACCAGCAAGTGCTGGATGAGGTATATATAACCAAGGAGGAGGTGAAGAAGCTGCTATGCGAACTTGACACCTCAAAGGCGGTGGGACCAGAAAAACATCTCTCTGTGGGTCCTTAAAGAGGGAGCAGAGATATTGTGTGTACCGTTAACAAAGATCTTCAACACATCATTTGAAACTGGGCAACTCCCTGAGGTATGGAAAATGGCAAATGTAGTCCCAATTTTTAAAAAGGGAGACAGACATGAGGCACTAACTACAGACCTGTATCACTAACGTGTATAGTATGCAAGGTCATGGAGAAGATCATCAGGAGGAGAGTGGTGGAGCACCTGGAAAGAAACAAGTGTATAATTGACAACCAGCATGGTTTCAGGGAGGGAAAATCCTGTGTCACAAACCTACTAGAGTTTTATAACAAGGTGACAGAAGTAAGACAAGACAGAGAGGGGTGGATCGACTGCATTTTTTTGGACTGCAAGAAGGCCTTCGACACAGTTCCTCACAAGAGGTTACTGCAAAAGCTAGAGGATCAGGCACACATAACAGGAAAGGCACTGCAATGGATCAGAGAATACCTGACAGGGAGGCAACAACGAGTCATGGTACGTGACGAGGTGTCAGAGTGGGCGCCTGTGACAAGCGGGGTTCCACAGGGGTCAGTCCTAGGACCTGTGCTGTTCTTGGTATATGTGAATGACATAACGGAAGGGATAGACTCAGAAGTGTCCTTGTTTGCGGGCGATGTGAATTTAATGAGAGAATCAAATCGGATGAGGATCAGGCAGGACTACAAAGAGACCTGGACAGGTAAAAAGCCTGGTCCAGCAACTGGCTCCTTGAGTTTAACCCTACCAAATGCAAAGTCATGAAGATTGGGGAAGGGCAAAGAAGACCGCAGACACAATATAATTTAGACGGCGAAAGTCTGCAAACCTCACTAAAGGAAAAAGATCTGGGGGTGAGTATAACACCGAGCATATCTCCTGAGGCGCACATCAATCAGATAACTGCTGCAGCATACGGGCGCCTGGCAAACCTACGGATAGCGTTCCGATACCTCAGTAAGGATTCGTTCAAGACTCTGTATACCATTTACGTCAGGCCCATACTGGAGTATGCAGCACCAGTTTGGAATCCACACCTAGTCAAGCACGTCAAGAAATTAGA
>NC_069441.1:28909432-28996895 GCF_026875155.1 Cherax quadricarinatus
TTGATAAAGGATATGGAGCAGGGAGAGAGAGGACCTAGTAGCAATCAGTGAAGAGGCGGGGCCAGGAGCTGTGGCTCGACCCCTGCAACCACAAATAGATGAGTACAATTAGGTGAGTACACACACACTCGTTTTAACGAGGTTCATAAATTACACACTATTATCACGAAGAAATTATATAAAATGATAAGGTTCCACAAAGTTAAGTTTCGTGAGTAACTACAGATACACTTCACAGATAGAAGGAACTTGTATTCCAGGCAGACTTCATCAAACTGGCTAAAATAATACACAGTGTCAATGACCGTTGTTTACTTTTCGTTTAATTTATGACATTTGCCTTACGTGCTAAGCGGCAGGTGTTTCAGATACTACGTGTATCAGAACAGATGTTCGATCTCAATGTACAAGGTGCGTGGCAGTTCAAATGTAGCGAGCAGCAGTGTATCAGTGATCAGCTCTGAACACTAGTACATTTCAGAATGGACATTTTGTCTTCTTAATGCGTGTTTAGTCGTCCTCACACACGACTGGACAAACATTCTCATGCGAGAATCGTGACCCACTTCAGATTAGCCAAACATTCTCACAAGCGTACTCACATGTACTCACCTGAGTGACTTCACGTTCTCCTCCAAGCGCTGTTACATATATATCAGATCATATACACATTCTCAAACAAGCGTGACCAAGCATTTTCAGACAAATAAGGTTACCCATCCTCACTTAAGTGTATCTTCACATAGTTATCATCTGTAATTAACAAGTTACCGATGTCTGTACGAAAGAAGTGGTAACTTACCAGCGGTACATAACGTAAACAAGACCAAGGAAGGCGAAGAAGCAACAGTGGATCTCCTGACCAGGAACATTCACATACAGTAAGGAACGACCAACCGTGCAGAGAAGGTGCAGCAGGAAGCTCAGTAACATCACAACCACTATAGCACAATGAGGCCAGCCGTCACTGCTGCAGCTGTGATTATCATAGCAGTGTGTGTCAACACTCTGACTCAGGTAATGTCACTCTTATCCTCTTTCCTCACAAACACATAAGAACAAACCCACTAAAGAAAGTTTACTCTACCCAATATCAATGTTACTCAGAAGACAGCTCAAAAGCTGCGTCAGGTCACGTGTTTTCAGGTGCACTAGGAGAGACAGGCAGCATTATTACCTGATAACAGAAATGTACTTTATGTAAGCGTTCTTCAATTTCTCAACTTTGATATTCCATTTTTCGTATTTTCATTTTATTACAGCTATCCACATATATCCATAATCTCCGTTTTCTCTGATGCACAATGAAGTTCACTTTGTGAAAGTTACTGTACTTTGCCTGCCATGTATTTTTAAGTTACGAAAAATTATAAGAAATCTTCCTCCAATGTATATTAAATTTGTATTTAAACTATTAGACCCTTTAGCAATCAAACTCACGGTACTCCTCCTTCTCCTCCTCCTCTTCCTGCTCCTCCTTCTCTTCCTCCTCCTCCTCCTCCTCCTCCTTCTCTTCCTCCTCCTCCTGCTCCTCCTTCTCTTCCTCCTCCTCCTCCTCCTCCTCTTATCATTGATATTAATGGAACCTATTCCAGGTCCTTTGCAATACATTGTTTATAATAACACTAAGTGTGGAAAATACTGTATATATTTTCCAGAAATTCAGTATTTATATGTAAATAGATGGCCATACTGTATTTAATAATATTTATGTCATAGAAAACGGAGAGCCTGCGTCTGGGCAGACGAGACTAGCCATCTTGGTTTTGAATTGTGTACAACGTTGGTGTGATGGGAAGGAATTTTCGTGCTCTAGAGGTTAAAATTGTGTTGATACCTCTCAAATAGGAGGCGAAATTGGTGGATGTGCATTCCTGCATAACTTGAGATATCAGACGACTGGACAAGACAGCTCCAGGAACCTCAGATAAACTCTCTAGATTTGTGTGTAATTCTGGCCAGCATTATTTTCATAGATTTAGTTAGAGTGAGGTTTTCTGAGTATGATATACATTAATCTCCAGTCAAATTGGTGAGTGATATTAAGATATATTTTCCTTCTGTTATGTAATTGTGTATATATATATAAAACCATTTATTACTTTTAATATACAGTCCACAAATTTATATATTTACCAGCATTCCTGGTGATGTATTTTTCATTTGATAATTAATAGGTCCAGAGCAACTTGTGGATATGACAGTGGTAGGTATCGAAGGGGGACATTTTAGCGACCTAGGTGCCCCAAATTCCTACTTGTCTATGTAACTCTGATAAATAATAATTATCTTTGTTATCATTTACTGTTATGTACAAAATGAGTTACATTCAGAAAAATGCAATTTTCCACAATTAATTTGCCCATTGGTCCTTCTTGAACCGGAGGTAATTAGTGAAGTCATTAATAGTTAATTACTTAATAATTATATGTGAAATGGCAGAAGGAGGTGGATGTTAAGTTCACAAATTTATTTAATGTGTAGTGGATTATAATTATTACCATATTAATTTTGATAAGCTAAGCTCAAGTCTGGCTATGTTTATATTAATTTGTATAATATTAATTTGATAAGACAATTTTGGCCAAGATTTATATCAATGTATGTGTAATTGATAAGGCAAGTGTTGCTAATTATATTAATGTGTATAATATTAATTTTGCTATGCCAAATTCTGGCAAGGATTTATATTAATTTGTATAATAATTTTGATAAGCCAAGGCTGGCTAAAGGTTTTTATTAATGTACATTTAAAATTTATGTATAAATTTCTTACATGTGTAATTGCTAAGCTCAAGTGTAGCTAACATTATTAAAGTGTATTTAAAATTTATATTACATTTTTTACATGTAATTGCTAAGCTCAAGTAGCTAGAATATATTTAAAGGTAAGTTGTACTATTTACCTTTATAAAGTGCATAATTTAGTACATAATCAGTGTTATTAAGTTGAATTTAATACATTGCATCATGGCTGAAAATGAGGAAATTAATGTAGAAGACAAACATATGGAATATAGAGTAAAGAAAGCATCACAACAGGCTAGAAAAGTTCATGTAACCAAGGCATATAATAAACGTTTGGAATTAATGAATCAAGAAACTGTGAATACTGATGATTTAAAATTGTATTTAGATGCTTTAGGGAATAGATATGATTCATACAAATTATTTTTTATTATCACACTGGCCGATTCCCACCAAGGCAGGGTGGCCCGAAAAAGAAAAACTTTCACCATCATTCACTCCATCACTGTCTTGCCAGAAGGGTGCTTTACAATACAGTTTTTAAACTGCAACATTAACACCCCTCCTTCAGAGTGCAGGCACTGTACTTCCCATCTCCAGGACTCAAGTCCGGCCTGCCGGTTTCCCTGAACCCCTTCATAAATGTTACTTTGCTCACACTCCAACAGCACGTCAAGTATTAAAAACCATTTGTCTCCATTCACTCCTATCAAACACGCTCATGCATGCCTGCTGGAAGTCCAAGCCCCTCGCACACAAAACCTTCTTTACCCCCTCCCTCCAACCTTTCCTAGGCCGACCCCTACCCCGCCTTCCTTCCACTACAGACTGATACACTCTTGAAGTTATTCTGTTTCGCTCCATTCTCTCCACATGTCCGAACCACCTCAACAACCCCTCCTCAGCCCTCTGGACAACAGTTTTGGTAATCCCGCACCTCCTCCTAACTTCCAAACTACGAATTCTCTGCATTATATTCACACCACACATTGCCCTCAGACATGACATCTCCACTGCCTCCAGCCTTCTCCTCGCTGCAACATTCATCACCCATGCTTCACACCCATATAAGAGCGTTGGTAAAACTATACTCTCATACATTCCCCTCTTTGCCTCCAAGGACAAAGTTCTTTGTCTCCACCGACTCCTAAGTGCACCACTCACTCTTTTTCCCTCATCAATTCTATGATTCACCTCATCTTTCATAGACCCATCCGCTGACACGTCCACTCCCAAATATCTGAATACATTCACCTCCTCCATACTCTCTCCCTCCAATCTGATATTCAATCTTTCATCACCTAATCTTTTTGTTATCCTCATAACCTTACTCTTTCCTGTATTCACCTTTAATTTTCTTCTTTTGCACACCCTACCAAATTCATCCACCAATCTCTGCAACTTCTCTTCAGAATCTCCCAAGAGCACAGTGTCATCAGCAAAGAGCAGCTGTGACAACTCCCACTTTGTGTGTGATTCTTTATCTTTTAACTCCACGCCTCTTGTCGAGACCCTCGCATTTACTTCTCTTACCACCCCATCTATAAATATATTAAACAACCACGGTGACATCACACATCCTTGTCTAAGGCCTACTTTTACTGGGAAATAATTTCCCTCTTTCCTACATACTCTAACTTGAGCCTCACTATCCTCGTAAAAACTCTTCACTGCTTTCAGTAACCTACCTCCTACACCATACACTTGCAACATCTGCCACATTGCCCCCCTATCCACCCTGTCATACGCCTTTTCCAAATCCATAAATGCCACAAAGACCTCTTTAACCTTATCTAAATACTGTTCACTTATATGTTTCACTGTAAACACCTGGTCCACACACCCCCTACCTTTCCTAAAGCCTCCTTGTTCATCTGCTATCCTATTCTCCGTCTTACTCTTAATTCTTTCAATAATAATTCTACCATACACTTTACCAGGTATACTCAGCAGACTTATCCCCCTATAATTTTTGCACTCTCTTTTATCCCCTTTGCCTATATACAAAGGAACTATGCATGCTCTCTGCAAATCCCTAGGTACCTTACCCTCTTCCATACATTTATTAAATAATTGCACCAACCACCCCAAAACTATATCCCCACCTGCTTTTAACATTTCTATCTTTATCCCATCAATCCCGGCTGCCTTACCCCCTTTCATTTTACCTACTGCCTCACGAACTTCCCCCACACTCACAACTGGCTCTTCCTCACTCCTACAAGATGTTATTCCTCCTTGTCCTATACACGAAGTCACAGCTTCCCTATCTTCATCAACATTTAACAATTCCTCAAAATATTCCCTCCATCTTCCCAATACCTCTAACTCTCCATTTAATAACTCTCCTCTCCTATTTTTAACTGACAAATCCATTTGTTCTCTAGGCTTTCTTAACTTGTTAATCTCACTCCAAAACTTTTTCTTATTTTCAACAAAATTTGTTGATAACATCTCACCCACTCTCTCATTTGCTCTCTTTTTACATTGCTTCACCACTCTCTTAACCTCTCTCTTTTTCTCCATATACTCTTCCCTCCTTGCATCACTTCTACTTTGTAAAAACTTCTCATATGCTAACTTTTTCTCCCTTACTACTCTCTTTACATCATCATTCCACCAATCGCTCCTCTTCCCTGCCGCACCCACTTTCCTGTTACCACAAACTTCTGCTGAACACTCTAACACTACATTTTTAAACCTACCCCATACCTCTTCGACCCCATTGCCTATGCTCTCATTTGCCCATCTATCCTCCAATAGCTGTTTATATCTTACCCTAACTGCCTCCTCTTTTAGTTTATAAACCTTCACCTCTCTCTTCCCTGATGCTTCTATTCTCCTTGTATCCCATCTACCTTTTACTCTCAGTGTAGCTACAACTAGAAAGTGATCTGATATATCTGTGGCCCCTCTATAAACATGTACATCCTGAAGTCTACTCAACAGTCTTTTATCTACTAATACATAATCCAACAAACTACTGTCATTTCGCCCTACATCATACCTTGTATACTTATTTATCCTCTTTTTCTTAAAATATGTATTACCTATAACTAAACCCCTTTCTATACAAAGTTCAGTCAAAGGGCTCCCATTATCATTTACACCTGGCACCCCAAACTTACCTACCACACCCTCTCTAAAAGTTTCTCCTACTTTAGCATTCAGGTCCCCTATCACAATTACTCTCTCACTTGGTTCAAAGGCTCCTATACATTCACTTAACATCTCCCAAAATCTCTCTCTCTCCTCTGCAAATTATATTACAACAAATATGAAGGAGATTTATTAGTAAACTGTGTAGATGAGACTGAAATAGATCTCATGATTAATCAGTATTATGACTTAGAGGAAAAGATTCTTTCTTGTAAAAGTCAGGCCTTGAATAAATTAAAATGTGTAAACCAGGCAGTTGGTCAGTCTGCTCCAACAAATAATATGTCTTTGCCAAAACTCCCAGAATTGTGTTTGCCTGTATTTAATCCTGGAGAAAATTGAGAGGAATTTTGGTCAATTTTTAAAGCATCTGTGCATGACAGGAGTGACCTAGCCTGTGTAACTAAATTATTTTACCTCAAAGGACAGGTAAGAGGAGATGCTCACATACTCATACAAGCCTTTCCCAATGAAAATGACTCTTACAAGGAAGCAGTTGACTTGTTGAAGGTCACTTACGGTAATATAGAACAAAGTAGGTTGGATCTAGTGAATATCATTATTAATTTAAAATCTCCAGATCATACTTACAAAGGTTTACAGCAGTTTAGAGTTAAACTGGAGAGCACTCTCAAAACTTTAAGTAATAAATATAATCTGAAGGATTCAGACTGGTTATTGAGTGCCATGGTATAGAGTAAATTAACTATAAAACACTTGAATGTCTCTCAAACAAATATTACAAGGGTTATTTTGGTCTAGAGGAAATAAGACTAGGTCTACAAGAATTAATTGTGCAGTTGCAGACCAGCCAACTAACTCATTTTAAAGATGCAACACATAATAACTCTGAGGTATCTGTCAAGTTTCACAAAGGGAAAAATTATCCCAATGGTAATAATCAAAATTCATTTCCTAAAAAGAGTTGCATAGGTGCATATGAAGTAGCCAGAATCAGAAATAATGATACTCCACAAGGTAAGAAGAATAAGTACCCTCCTAAGAGTAGCACAGTTAATAAGAAACCAGTCATAGAAAAGAGAGATTGTCTTTTCTGCAAGGGTACTCATTTTTCTAAGAATTGCAATACAATTCATGGAATTATAAAGTTGAAAGATTGGAGGAACTTGACAGATGTATCAGGTGTTTAGGTAATCACAATGTAAAGGATTGCTATGCCATATTAAACAACTGTTATCAATGTCACAAAGGAAGACACCATATAGTCATGTGTAAGGGTCTATATGATAATGTTGATAATAATGATAATGTTGACAATCCTGACACAACAGTAGCTAATGTAAAAATTGCTACTAATGTTAATAATGATGGTTTTGCTGAAGTAGCCTTGCCTGTGTTACAGGTAAAAATTGATGATAAAAGGCATAAATCAAAAAATGTAACTGCATTGTTAGACCAGGGATCCCAACGTACTTTTATTAAACGTAAATGTCTTAATGGTATGAAAGTACAGATGGGAGATCCTACGACTCTAAAATTATCTGGTTTTCTCTCAGATAAAAGAGCTCAATTGTATGACACAGTTTATGTAACTGTCAGGTTGGGCAATGAGAAAAAACGTGTTAATGCAGTAATTGTAGATAGACTTCCAGAGAAAATATCTACAGTAGGGCTTAGTAAAGCTACAGAAAGACTTTCACATAATGTAAATTTAGCACCTTCTGGGGTAAGTGATGATTCTGTAGGCCCAATAAATATTTTGATAGGTAGTGACTATTATGCCTCCTTTGTAAAGGGTATGGTAAAGAAATGTGGTGTCACCCTTTTGAAGACTGCAGGAGGCCATGTAATGTATGGTAGGATTCCTCGTAATAATAATTCATTACTAGAGGAAACTACAAATACCATGATGAAATTGAGACACATGTGCAACATCTGGGTATCTTTATTGTAGACGTTTCGCCATCCAGTGGCTTTTTCAATACAAATTCCAGGACATAACTTGAAGACAGGAGAGCTATGTACAGAAGATGAGGTAATCAGTCCCTCAACCTAGCAGTAAGTGCGAAGAGCACCATAGTCGTGGAGATTCTGAAGCAGAAGCAAGGCGCCTGACGCTTATATAGTAACGTCAGGTGGAAATGGGACGGGAAGCAGACGAGGGCATAGTCACTGGTAGGCGGGATTCCCCAGTGGAAGTAGGTCCTACCCAAAGAGATGGGTTAGTTGTAGTAGTAGTTGTCGTAGTCGTGAAGGTTATGTGCATGTCCTCAGAATCAAGATTCCATGATGTTGCAGTGTCTGACAAGTTGTACAAGAATGGTATACAATACCGACAAGATGAAAAGTGACATTTTATTGTGGCAACGTTTCGCTCTCCAGGAACTTTATCAAGCCGCAATAAAGTGTCACATAAGTTGCATCTGTTTCAATTTATATATCATTTTGTCGGTAATTCTACAATTATTACAAAATAAATTATATAATATCACAGTCACAAGGGATGTGTTAATAAAACAGGTTGACTGATGAACTTTTCTTCCAGGGTTTTTAAAGAGTGCAAAATAGAACTTCGTGAACCATTAACTAATAGGTGTAGTGTATGAGATGTGGAAGATAGCTAATGTAATTCCTGTTTTTAAAGCAGGGGATAAGTCATTACCATCAAAGTACAGCCCAATAGGCAAATTTCTTAAATTATAGATATTAGAAAAAGCCATCTTGATAAGTATAATTTGATCTATGATACTTATCATGGATTCACGAGGAGCTGTTCCTGCCTCACTTATTTGCTGACTTTCTTCATTAAATAATACTGTATAATTTCTTTGGATTTTAGTAAAGCTTTTGATAGAGTACCACACAATCGACTCGTAAGTGGTAGCTCATGGTACTGGGATAAAAGTCCTGTTGTGGATCAAGACGCTGCAAACCAACAGGAAACAGTCTGAATGAATGGTGTGAAATCTGAGTGGGGATCAATCACAAGTGGCGTTCCACAAGAATCAGCTTTAGGTCCACTGTTCGTAATATACATTAGACAAAAAATAGGAAAAATAATTGATTCAGAGGAAGATGTAACTGAACTTCAGGAGGAATTAGAAAAGTTCATGTCATGTTCTGAAAGTGGCAGATTCAGTTCGTTGTAGACAGATGCAAAGTTCCGAAGCTCGGGAATTTAAATACCTTCAGCACTTATAAACTAAATAACATAGAACCTGACCATACAGAACGAGAAAAGGGCTTGGAAATTATGATAAACAAGAACCTGAAGCCAAGACAATAATTCCTAAGCATTCGTAATAACACACACACATTACTGTGATATATGTAATTATTCAGGCCCTTAAGAAAGCAAATTATATAATATTACAGTGACAAAGAATATGATTATGTAGCAATTAGACAAACTAAATCTGTATTCAAGGGTACTTAAATAATACAAATTGGAACCAAGTCAGCTGCTTAATGAGCCTACTTAACTCACCTGATTAACGTTCAATAAGCCTAACGTGTATAGTAGGCAAATTATTAGAACCAATTATAGCCGGTAATACAACCCAGGAACAATAAGGCCTGTTATCCAGGATGTAAAGGGGAACAAGGAGCAGAACAAACACAGCTGAATGACTTCGAATTATATTTTCCTTCACCAAGTGCGATTATAAGTATTTACAAGTATGTACACTATATACAGTTGGAAATGCATGTGTGCAACACAGTTAAACAAAAGGCAAGGACACAACCTGGAGATAGAATGGACAACCGTGTTCAACCAGTAGCTGGGTGAAAATGACAAGGGTGAAAATGTGAGTGGTATCCAGGTCACCTCCACAACTGCCAGTTCCACAATATGATTGGCTGAACTTAGGTACTGATCTGACGATGGGGCCCTGAAATCATCAAACCCTTAGCTACCTGGTTGGCTGGCTGGGAGGAAGCCTTTTATGAGTGTGTTCACATGCTCCGAATAAAAGGTACATAGTCTTTGCATGCAACAGCCGATATTATAAGAAGTTACTTAATGAACATAACTGATTAATGAGTCTCAGGAGGCAGAGAGTTTCCATTAATGGGGTCAAGTCTGAACGTTGACTGGTCACTAGTGGCATCCCACAAGGATCAGTTTTGGGTCCAGTGTTGTCCATACTTAACATTAATGGCCTTAATGAGGGAATAACGAGTGACATGAGCAAGTTCACTGATGACACAAAAAAAAAACCGAATAATTTATTCTGATTAGTACTGCAATGAACTTCAGTAGAATATAGACAAATTAATGTTTTGGTCTGAAAGGTAGCAGATATAGTTCAGTGTGGACAAGGTGATGTAGCCCTTAATTATACAGAATGTGAAAAAGACTTGGGAGTCATTGTAAATAAAAATCTGAAGCCAAAACAACAGTGCATAAGTGTGTACAATAAGGCTAACAGATTACATGGATTTATTTCAAGTTAAAATAACAGGAAATTAAAAGTTATTTTACACCTCTGTACATCACTAGGACAAAACTTAAGGAAAAAGTGTAACCGCTGAGAACTGGGGATGGAAAACTAACTGATAATGAACATTGAATGTGTTCTCTATCTAATGATTATTTCTTGTCAATCTTTACTCAAGAAGCCAGAAATTGACATTTATTCAGTATCTGACGAAAACAAATTAAGTAATATTACTGTCACGAGGGAAATGGTTATCAAACAGGGAGATAAACTGAAGCAAAATAAGTTCATGGGAACCGATGAATTACTTGCAAAAGTGTATAAGGAATGCAAGATGGAACTTAGTCAGCCATTAAGGAGCGTGTTTGGTGCATCCATCCAAACTGGTGTTGTGCAAGAGATGTGGAATATAGCTAATGTAGTTCCTAAATTTATATCAGGGGATAAGTCCATTCCTTCAAATTACCGTCCAATAAGCCTGACGTCTATAGTAGGCAAATTATTAAAATCAATTATAGCTGATATTATTAGAAGTCACCTTGAAGAGCATAATTTGATTAATGAATCTCAGCATGGGTTCACGAGAGGTCTTTCTTGCCTGACAAATTTACTGACGTTCTTCAATAAAACATTTGAGGCAGTAGACAGTAATAAAGAATATGATATTGTTTATTTGGATTTCAGTAAAGCTTTCGATAGAGTAACTCACAAGAGACTCTCAAGAATTGTGGCAGCTCATGGTATAGGAGGTAAAGTTCTAGCATGGATAGTGGCATGGCTTGCCAATAGAAAGCAGAGAGTTTCCATTCATGGGGTCAAATGTGAATGAGGATTAGTCACCAGTGGCGTTCCACAAGGATCAGTTTTAGGCCCACATTTGTTCGTAATTTACATTAATGACCTTGATGAGGGAATTACAAGGAGGCCAAAAGAAGCGCTACAAAGACACCCTTAAGACTGCTCTGAAAGCTTTCAAAATCAACCACACCATGTGGGAGCTGATAGCTCAGGACAGGAATGACTGGCGAGCAGTTGTCCAGAAAGGGGCAACATCCTGCGAGGCAAGCAGAATCTCACTAGCTGAGCAGCGCAGGCAAGCGAGAAAGACCAGAGCTATAAGACCCCTCGATGCCGCCACCCTTCCCTGTCCACACTGCCAGAGAACGTTTCGTGCGCGGAATGGCCTGACAAGTCATCTGCGTACCCACCAACTTCGACCCCAGGATGACTAGATGGTCCTCGTCGAATCGACGGACAAACAACAACAACAACACAAGTGGCATGAGCAAATTTGCTGATTATACATAAAAAGTCATATGATTAATTCTGAGAAGGATACCAATGAATATAAGGAGGATTTGGACAAATTAATGTCTTGGTCTGAAAGAGGCAGATGAAGTTCAATGTGGACAAGTGTAAAGTACTAGTCTTGGTAATAAAAATAACCCTCGAATTTATAAACTAGGTGAAGTAGAGCTTGATCATACAGTATGTGAAAAAGACTTGGGAGTCTTGGTCAGCAGAAATCTATAGCGAAGACACCAGAGCCTAAGTGTGCGCAATAAAGCTAACAGATTACTAGGATTTATTTCAAGAAGTGTAACACAAATCCAAAAGTTATTTTACGGTTCCCTACAACACTAGTGGATTATGCCGCTCAGTTTTGATCTCCTTACTACAGGATGGTTATAATTTCATTGGAAAACAGAGAAGAATGATTAAAATGATTTACTGTGTAAGGAATCTCCCGTATGAAGATAGACAGAGCCTTAAATCTCCACTCTCTAGAGACGGAGAAAGAGAGGAGATATCATTGAAGTGTATAAGTGGATGACGGGCATAAAAAAAGTGACATTTATTAAATACTGATGATATCGAATCAGATTAAGAACCAGAAATAAGGGATTTAGGTATGATAAATTTAGATTTACAAAGGACATAGATAAGTTCTAGTTTACAAACAGTTCTGGATGCGTGGACCAATCTTCCGAGCAGAGTGATCGAGGATAGAAACTTGGGTAGCTTTAGGTTATCTTAGCTTAAGTTAGCAGGCTTATCTTGTCAAATAGTGGTGAAAATAACTGGTGCCGTAGCAAATGAAGCCATGTGTTGGAGATTTTTGTTCGAAAACCTGCTCCAGCATCCTGCTAGACTCCAGTCATCTGCTAGACTCCAGTCACCTGCTAGACTCCAGTCACCTCCTAGACTCCAGTTACATGCTAGTCTCCAACCACCTGCAAACTCCAGTCAGCTGCTAGACTGCAGCCACCTGCTAGACTCCAGCCACCTATTAAACTTCAGCCACCTGTTAAACTTCGTGAATCTCAGGAATATTGAACTTGAAAGTTTTATTCGTTTGCAATGTGTCCATGTTGCTATTTGTTTCATTTTTATATTTTTCTAAAACTTAAAAAATGTTTTGATACAAGTTCCATTTATGTTTTTTTATATTGTCTGTTTGTATAATAACTTTTAGAAATAGTTATTGGGTGTTTTATTAACAATTGCAAGTTTGCAATATTCAAATTTATACTCCCGATGTCGGACATGGGCGAAAATTTTCGCCCCTGTCCGGTAGTTCTGTTTGAAATTCTAATATATCATAAACTGCCCTCTTAATAAGGGACACCTCGATCATATCCCTAATTCTACGCCTTTCGAGAGTGCAGATTCAGGGCCTTCAGTCTATCCTCATAGGGAAGGTTTCTGATACATGGGATCATCTTTGTCATCCTCCTCTGTTCGTTTTCCGGAGCATTTATATCCATTCTGTAATACGGTGACCAGAACTGAGCAGTATAGTCTAAATGAGGCCTAACCAAGGATATATAGAGTTGAAGAACAACCTGAGGACCTGTATTATTTGTACTTCTGGATATGAAGCCAAGAATTCTGTTAGCTTTATTGCGAACACTAATGCACTGTCGTATTGGTTTTAGATTACTGCTAACCAGAACTCCTAAATCCTTCTCGCAATCAGTAGTATTAAGATCTACATTATTTAGTTTATATGTGGCATGGTTATTTTCCTGTCCAACATTTAGAACTTTGCATTTGTCTATATTAAACTGCATCTGCCACTTCTTCGACCATTGCATCAGCAACTCCCAGACACCAGCCACCTGCAAACTCAAGTCACCTACTAGATTCCAGCCACATGCAAACTACAGTCACCTGCTAGACTACAGCCACCTGCTAGACTCCAGCATCCTGCAAGACTGTAGCCACCTGCTGGACTCCAGCCACCTGCTAGACTCCAGCCACCTGCTAGACTCCAGCCACCTGCTAGACTCCAGCCACCTGCTAGACTCCAGCCACCTGCTAGACTCCAGTCACCTGCTAGACTCCAGCCACCTGCTACACTCCAGCCACCTGCTACACTCCAGCCACCTGCTACACTCCAGCATCCTGCTACACTCCAGCATCCTGCTACACTCCAGCATCCTGCTACACTCCAGCATCCTGCTACACTCCAGCATCCTGCTACACTCCAGCATCCTGCTACACTCCAGCATCCTGCTACACTCCAGCATCCTGCTACACTCCAGCATCCTGCTACACTCCAGCATCCTGCTACACTCCAGCATCCTGCTACACTCCAGCATCCTGCTACACTCCAGCATCCTGCTACACTCCAGCATCCTGCTACACTCCAGCATCCTGCTACACTTCAGCAACCTGCTACACTCCAGCAACCTGCTACACTCCAGCAACCTGCTACACTCCAGCAACCTGCTACACTCCAGCAACCTGCTACACTCCAGCAACCTGCTACACTCCAGCAACCTGCTACACTCCAGCAACCTGCTACACTCCAGCAACCTGCTACACTCCAGCAACCTGCTACACTCCAGCAACCTGCTACACTCCAGCAACCTGCTACACTCCAGCCACCTGCAAATTGCAGTCACCTTGTAGACTCCAGCCACTTGCAAACTCAGGCCAGCTGCTAGACTTCAGCCACCTGCTAGACGTGAGCCACCTACAAGACTCCAGTCACCTGTTAGTCTTCAACCACCTGCAAACTAGTGACCTGATAAGACTCCATTCACCTACTAGATTCCAGCCAGAAGCTAGACTACAGCCACCTTCTATACTCCAACCACCTGCTAGACTCCAGCCACCTGCTACACTTCAGGTAGCTGCTAGACTTCTGCCACCTGCTAGAATCCAACCTCCTCCAAGACTCCAGCCACATGCTAGATTCCAGCCACCTGGAAACTGCAGTCACCTGCTAGACTCGAACCACCGGCTAGACTCCAGTCACCTGCTAGTCTTCAGCCAACTCCTATACTCCAACCACCTACAAGACTCCATTCACCTGCAAGATTCCAGCCAGCTGCTAGACTGTCCTGTTACACTCCAGCCACCTGACAGACAAGCCACCTCCAGACTCCAGTCACCGGCAAACTCCAGCCAACTGCTGGACTCCAGCTACCTACTAGACTTCAGCCAGCTGTTAGACTTCATTTAGCTGCTAGACTCCAGCCACTTGCTAGACTCCAGTCACCTGCTAGACTCGAGCCACCTGCTAAACTATAGCCACCTGTTAGATTTCAGCCACCTACTAGACTCTGGCTACCTACTAGGGTCCAGCCACCTAGACTCCACTCATCTGCTAGACTACAGCTAAGTGCTAGAATCCATCAAGCTGATAGACTCGAGCCACTTGCTAGATTTCAGCCACCTCCTAGACTCCAGCCTCCTGCTAGACTCCGGCTACCTGCTAGACTTCTGCCACCTGCTAGACTCCCGCCACCTGCTACACACCTTCTTTTAAAAACCAATACATTTAACATAAAAATAAATAAACAGTATGGATCTCAATCAAATTAACTGCAAACAGATTGCACCTATATGCTGGCAAGTTTATTGCTGCCAACATACAACAAGAACTTAGGGCAAGAACATAACTAAAAAAAAAAATACTGTCACGGGGTCTTTGAATTGACATATATACACATTCATTGATGCAAAACCTTACATATATATAAATTGTATATATAACATGACATCTGACAAAGGTTCAATACACTTGAACATAAAATATACAAAGAAGTTATATCAGTTAAATTCCATCCTTCACATTAATCAAAAAACCAAAACCTAACATCATAATCTTACTAGAACATCTACATACGTATCCCTAACAATACAGCTTTACATATACCAACATACGAATAAACAGAAAAAGAATACAGCTTAGAACACAATAACTGAAGCGCTATACTGTTACAATAAACCCATATACAAAATCTCAGACACAAATGGACTACGTCACTAAACTGTCTAGGTATGTCTGTATACCATACAGACTAAAACTTAACATCAAGAACTTAGCAATGACACCAAACCGGTATCATTGTCTGCATCGCTCTTGGGGCCGTGTAGACCCCCTTGCCTGACGCTCCTCAGTAACCTGACAGCAGTGGTACGGGGAGGTGTTGTCTGTTGACACCGCTGGAAAATTACTGGTGTTAAGATGGCGGTTTGTCATCGCAGACGCATTAATACTATTGGTATTGAACTGCTTCGAGGTGCGATTACACCTAGTTCAGCTCAGATACTCTTACCCAAGATAATCAGGGAGGCATATGGCATTCAAGATGGTGAATTGTATGGGGTAGGGTTGAATGGAGCGCATAGAATACTTGTGAAACTGCTTGCTGCGACAGTTTATGAATCGGTGGTTATGCGCTTTCAATATGTGTGTTTTGACATTACGCCTGCAGTGCGTGTGAGGCTGGTGGACGTGTCTCGATATTATACCTGGATAAAGTTGCGGAATGTCCCCTTTGAGGCGAACGAAGCTGACATCAGAAACGTATTTGAGAAATATGGGACTGTGCATTCTGCCCAGCAGGGTAAGTGGTTGATGGGTGCATATGAAGGTATGCCGGAAGGAACTTTCAGCCTTAAAATGACGTTGCGGCAACCCATACCATCATACGTGTATCTTCAAGATTTTAGGACAACGGCGTACGTGTCGCATTTGTGGAGAGTGTGACCACATAGCGGCGGCATGCGAGAACAGACGCGTGACCAAACCTGTGCAAGAAGATTTAGCCCCGGTCACACCTGGTGAAGGTGAGCATCGATCATCAGAGGAAGGCCGTGGTCGTTTGTGGAGTGAGATGGTGGAACAGGCTTTTCGAAATGAGAGTGAGTCCTCCCCTCAGCTCCCTGCACCTGAGTCGTTGCCAATACCATCTGCTGGATTGGTACCCCGAAATGACGTGTTAAATAAGGAAATGTGTAGAATTTTTAACACATGCTTCCTCTCAGTTTTTACACAGGAGGATACCAGCGATATTCCAGTAATGATAAATTATATAGAACAGGACGATAATAAACTGTGCACTATTAGTGTCACAAGTGACATGGTCCTTAGGCAAATAGATAAATTAAAACCTAACAAATCCCCAGGCCCTGATGAACTGTATGCAAGGGTTCTAAAGGAATGTAAAGAGGAGCTTAGCACACCTTTGGCCAATCTTTTCAACATATCACTACAAACTGGCATGGTGCCAGATAAGTGGAAAATGGCAAATGTGATACCTATTTTCAAAACAGGTGACAGGTCCTTAGCTTCGAACTATAGACCAATAAGCCAAACCCCTCCATAGTGGGAAAATTTAGGGGAATCAATAATTGCCGAGGCAGTTCGTAGCCACCTTGAAAAGCAAAAATTTAAATTTCAACGAATCTCGCAGGGTTTTTTACAAAGGGGCGTTCCTCCCTTACAAAATTTATTAATTTTTTTTCACTAAGGTTTTTTGAGGAGGTAGATCATGGTAATAAATATGATATTGTGTATATGGACTTCATTTAAGGCTTTTGACAGGGTCCCACATCAGAGACTATTGAGGAAAATTAAAGCACATGGAATAGGAGGAGAGATTTTTTCCTGGATAGAGGCATGGTTGACAAATAGGCAGCAGAGAGTTTGCATAAATGGGGAAAAATTTCAGAGTGGGGAAGCGTCACGAGCGGTGTTCCACAGGGGTCAGTGTTGGGCCCCCTGCTGTTCACAATTACATAAACGACATAGATGAGGGCTTTTAAAGAGCGAAAATCGGCAAGTTTGCCGATGACACAAAATAGGCCGTCGAATTCATTCTGCGAGGACATTCGAGCACTCCAGGAAGATTTGAATGGGACTGATGCAGTGGTCGGAGAAAGTGGCAGGATGCAGTTTAATATAGACAAATGCAAAGTTCTAATTGTTGGACAGGACAATAACCATGCCACATATAAACTAAATAATGTAGATCTTAATTTTACGGATTGCGAAAAAGTTTTTGGATTTCTGGTTAGCAGTAATCTGAAACCAAGACAACAGTGCATAAGTGTTCGCTTTAAAGCTAATAGAATCCTTGGTTCATAACAAGAAGCATAAATAATAGGATTTCCTAAAGGTTTGTTCTTCAACTCTATACACCCTTGGTTGGGCCTCATTTAGATTATGCTGCACTTTTTTTGGCACCGTATTCAGAATGGATATAAATTCTCTGGAAAATGTACAAAGGAGGATGACAAAGTTGATCCCATGTATCAGAAACCTTCCCTATGAGGATAGACTAAGGGCCCTAAAAACTGCACTCTCTAGAAAGACGTAGAATTAGGGGGGTTATGATTGAGGTTGTATAAATGGAAGACGGGGAATAATAAAGAGGATGTAAATAGTGTGCTGAAAATATCTAGCCTAGACAGGACTCGCAGCAATGGTTTTAAGTTGGAAAAAAATCAGATTCAGGAAGGTATAGGAAAGTACTGGTTTGGTAATAGAGTTGTGGATGAGTGGAACAAACTCCCAAGTACCGTTATAGAGGCCAGAACTTTGTGTGGGCTTTAAAAATAGGTTGGATAAATACATAGTAGATGTGGGTGGGTGTGAGTTAGACCTGATAGCTTGTGCTACCAGGTCGGTTGCCGTGTTCCTCCCTTAAGTCAATGTGACCTAAACCTGACTAGGTTGGGTGCATTGGCTTAAAAGCCGGTAGGAGACTTGGACCTGCCTCGCATGGGCCAGTAGGCCTTCTGCAGTGTTCCATCGTTCTTATGTTCTTATATAGGGGAGGGATTGGACGAAGTTTTAAAGACCTTGTCACCACATGTGGTGGAAGCTCCGTCTACGAATGACGTAGCTGGAGACTTTTTGAGTCCAGATTGTAAACAATATGAGACTCAGCGGAATGACGACGAGACTGAGACATCGGGGGACTTCAAAACCTCACTGTAAAGTGGATGTTGAGGTACACCGTGAGGCTTTCTCAGACCTTGACATGGAGGATAAGACGTTACGAGGAAACGAGCAGCTACGTCAGATTCAGATGACCTACTGAGCCAGCGCAGAGGACTGGGAAAAAAACTGAGAGGGTGGGAGAGGGAAGGGATGGAGAGGAGGAGGGGTCTTTGTGGGACGCCATCGAAAGGGAAGGGAGGCGAATGGGAAGGTACTGTAAAGAAAACCCTTAGAAATAACAATTAAAAGTGGTAAAAAACGAGAGGGAGAAGAGGCAAGGGTGGAAAAACATAACAGGCCTTAGGTGTATAAATGCTAATTAACGGTTTATGTACTAGACTAAAGAGAGATTGGTTAAACAATTTTCTTAGCAAACTAGAGTTGATGTTATGTTCCTTAAAGAACACAATTTCAAAGAGGGGGAAGTGTTGCAGGTTGCAGGTTATAAAGTACTGGCCCTGCCAACTATCCGTTTGAAAGGTGGTGGGGGGTCTTTTAATAAAAGAGACGAGCCCGTTTGTGTTGCAGAGATGTGAGGGGGGGGGGGGAGGGTGTTGCAGAGATGTGGGGGGGTGGGGGGGGGGGTGTTGCAGAGATGTGAGGGGGGTGGGGGGGGGGTGTTGCAGAGATGTGAGGGGGGTGGGGGGAGGGTGTTGCAGAGATGTGAGGGGGGGTGGGGGGAGGGTGTTGCAGAGATGTGAGGGGGGTGGGGGGGGGGGGTGTTGCAGAGATGTGAGGGGGGGTGGGGGGAGGGTGTTGCAGAGATGTGAGGGGGGTGGGGGGGGGAGGGTGTTGCAGAGATGTGAGGGGGGTGGGGGGAGGGTATTGCAGAGATGTGAGGGGGGTGGGGGGAGGGTGTTGCAGAGATGTGAGGGGGGTGGGGGGAGGGTATTGCAGAGAGATGTGAGGGGGGTGGGGGGGGGTGTTGTGAGATGTGAAGGGGGGTGGGGGGAGGGTGTTGCAGGATGTGAGGGGGGGGGGGGGAGGGTGTTGCAAAAGATTTTGAGGGGGGTGGGGGGTGGGTGTTGCAGAGATTGTGAGGGGGGGGTGGGGGGGGGGGTTGGTTGCAGAGAGATGTGAGGGGGGTGGGGGGGGGAGGGTGTTGCAGAGATTGAGGGGGGGTGGGGGTGGGTGTTGCAGAGATGGAGGGGGGTGGGGGGGTGGGGGAGGGGTGTTGCAGAGATGTGAGGGGGGTGGGGGGGGGAGGGTGGGTTTCAGAAATGTGAGGGGGGGTGGGGGGGGTGTTGCAGATGTGAGGGGTGGGGGGTGGGTGTTGCAGAGATGTGAGGGGGGTTGGGGTTGGGGGGGGAGGGAAGGTGTTCTCAGAAAATGTGAGGGGGGAGAGGTTGGGTGTTGAGGATGGATTTTTTTGGAAAATTGGATTTGGGGAAGGTGGATTTAGGAACTGTGTACGGGGGCCCCTGCAAAAAGGGGGGCCCAAGGTTTTCCCCAAAGATTTGTTTGAGGGATGTTTTTATTTTTGTGTTTGGAAGGGGTGTGGGGGAACTAACTTTATCAGGGGGAATATGCCCAAAGGGGCGGGATATTTTCATTCTCAAGTTTTTGGTGGATGTTAATTACGTGATGGGTTTGAGAAGGGGTGTGGAAACCCAGGGAAAATTTTTTTATCGGGGGAAATGCTTCACAGGTGGGCGGTGTTATTTTTCCGGGGTTTAAATCTTTTAAACGGTTTTTTAACTGTTTGTCGTTTATAGGGAGCAAATAGGTGGGGTTAGGATGGGGGGGTGGGTTTTTCGGCCCTGGGGATAATATTAGGCCCTGGTGGGTTTAAAGCCTCCCCCTTACCAGGAGGGGCCCGGGTTTCGGGGGGTTACCCCCGGGGGTTAAAAATTTTTAACAACGTTTCTTACAAATGTTGTCCTGTTTTCCCCAGCGAAATTTAAGGACCGGGGTTTGGACTGGTGTGGTGGGATCCGGGGGAAAGGATTAAACCAGGGGAGGGATAAACGTTAAACCCTCAAATAGGGCAGTGAATTTTTTCTTTGGGTTTTTGGGGGAAACCTGGGGTTTAAACATGGAAAGAAATTTAAATTAAAGGATGCGAAGTTTAGGGGTTTTTTGCGGCGAAAAGCCAAAAAGGGGCTCAGGAGGTTGGGGACAATTTTAACGTTTGGGGAACCTAAACAAAGAAAGTAAAACCATACTTGAGTGGAGGGTAAGTTTTAAAACACTCTAAATATTTGGATAGTGAATTATTTAGGGGGATCTATTAAGAGGTTTGTTATGGGGGAAAGGTTGGGTGGGGTTTACCCAGGAGAAATTGTAACTTTTAAAAAAAGGCTTGGGAAAGGCCCCGGGTGTGTTTCCCGGAGAAAAGCAAAGGGCGTTTATTTGGAATGAAGCTTTGGAGGTATAAATGGGGGAAAGACGGGGTGGGAATCCATTTTGGGCTGGTCCCCCCCAAAGGAAAGCACCAAAACCCTTGGAGTTGCATAGGGATATTTGTTGAGTATGGGAAAAATTTTGGGTAATAGTGAGTGGGTAAGTGGTTAAAGGGTTGTTTTACCAATGCAATTTGGGGGTCATAGTGAATAGGAAAAGGTTTGGTGGGGGTTTAGGGGGGAGGGGGAAAGCCTTTAACGGTTAGAAAGGCAAAACCCCGGGGGAATTGGGGGTTTCCTGAGAATTTTATTAAGCATTGGGGAAAATTGGGTGGGAAACGTTATGGGACAGATTAAAAAAATGTTGTATGGGGGAAGGAGGGGTAACGTTTTAGAATGCCCCGTACAGCATTTTTGTTTTTGGTCCCCGGAATGGGAGAGCACAGTCAATCCGGGGTATAGGGCGTTGGTTGGGGGTAAGGTTTTCCCCCTAAAATTTGGGGATGGGTGAAATTTTTTTGGTGAGGAAGGGTTGTTTTGAGTTTGGGTTGCCCTGGGTTGTTGAAAGCCCCGGGGATTTTAGGAAAAATTTGTTGGTTCGGGGAGGGGGGGGGGGGAATGGTGACTTTAACGGGTTTAAAGAATCGAGTAAAAGATTTGCAAGTATATTAAGGGACGGGTTTACGGGGAAGGAAATTAGTTGGAAGGGTAATCACGCTGTTTTTGGGCAAAAATGAAGTAAATAATGTGTTAACGGATTGAAAAAGGGTGAGGTTGCGGGTGTATTCCCAAATTTTCGGTGCAGGGTCCCTTTACAATGTTGAGGACAGTAATTCCCTTTTGGGGGGATGGGTGGATTTGGTTAAAATTAGGTTTATTTATTAGGTTGGGAGGTTTGATTTTTTTGGTGGGTGAAAGGTGTTTTTTAAAGGTGGAAGGTTGTCGTGTGGGTTGAAGGCGGGTATGAAGGTTTAAATAGTTGAAAAAATGTATAATAAGGGGTTGGGTACTACCTGGAAGGGGGAGGAATTGGTAAATTTTAAGTGGTTACCAGGGACTGCGATGTCCCTTTAAAATTTGTTATTATTTTAGGAAGATTTGGTGTTTCGAGGAAATTCGGTAGGGACGTGGAAGGTCATTTTTCCGTTTTTTGGTGTATTGGGGCCCCAACATTACTCTTCCAGAAAGTGTGAATGGGGGTTGTTGGGTTTTTAAGGATAGAAGAGTTGTAATTGCGGTGGTTATAATTCAGGGGTTGGATATGGAATGTTGGGGGGACGAGTATTCCCCTTTTTTGTGGTGGTGAGGTGTGATTGGTTAAAACGGGGTTTATTTAATTCGTGGGAGGGGGAGGGGAATTTAAAGTTAGGGGGAAAAGGTTTTCCTAAATAAGTTTTGGCGTGTTTTGGGGGATGGGGGGATACATCGTAGAGCCAAAAAACGAATAGCCAGATAACAGGGAGGCCCAAAGACAATATGAAAATGACATAGCAGCAAAAGCCAAATCTGACCCAAAACTGTTGTACAGCCACATCAGGAGGAAAACAACAGTCAAGGACCAGGTAATCAGGCTAAGGAAAGGAAGGAGGAGAGTCAACAAGAAATGACCGTGAAGTATGTGAAGAACTCAACAAGAGATTCAAAGAAGTGTTCATAGAGGAGACAGAAGGGACTCCAGAAAGACGGAGGGTGGGGCACACCACCAAGTGCTGGACACAGTGCACACCACCCGAGGAAGAAGTGAAGAGGCTTCTGAGTGAGCTAGATACCTCAAAGGCAATGGGGCCAGATAACATCTCTCCATGGGTATTGAGAGAGGGAGCAGAGGCGCTATGTGTACCCCTAACAACAATATTCAATACATCTATCGAAACAGGGAGATTGCCTGAGGCATGGAAGACAGCAAATGTAGTCCCAATCTTTAAAAAAGGAGACAGACATGAAGCACTAAACTACAGACCAGTGTCACTGAAAATGTATAGTATGCAAATCATGGAGAAGATTATCAGAAGAGTGGTGGAACACCTAGAAAGGAACGATCTCATCAACAGCAGCCAACATGGTTTCAGGGACGGGAAATCCTGTGTCACAAACCTACTGGAGTTCTATGACATGGTGACAGCAGTAAGACAAGAGAGAGAGAGGGTGGGTGGATTGCTTTTTCTTGGACTGTAAGAAGGCGTTTGACACAGTTCCACACAAGAGATTGGTGCAAAAACTGGAGGACCAAGCAGGGATAACAGGGAAGGCACTACAATGGATCAGGGAATACTTGTCAGGAAGACAGCAGCGAGTCATGGTACGTGGCGAGGTGTCAGAGTGGGCACCTGTGACCAGCGGGGTCCCGCAGGGGTCAGTCCTAGGACCAGTGCTGTTTCTGGTATTTGTGAACGACATGACGGAAGGAATAGACTCTGAGATGTCCCTGTTTGCAGATGACGTGAAGTTGATGAGAAGAATTCACTCGATCGAAGACCAGGCAGAACTACAAAGGAATCTGGACAGGCTGCAGACCTGGTCCAGCAATTGGCTCCTGGAGTTCAATCCCACCAAGTGCAAAGTCATGAAGATTGGGGAAGGGCAAAGAAGACCGCAGACGGAGTACAGTCTAGGGGGCCAGAGACTACAAACCTCACTCAAGGAAAAAGATCTTGGGTGAGTTTTAACACCAGGCACATCTCCTGAAGCGCACATCAACCAAATAACTGCTGCAGCATATGGGCGCCTGGCAAAAACCCCAGAACAGCATTCCGACATCTTAATAAGGAATCATTCAGGACCCCGTACACCGTGTACGTAGGCCCATATTGGAGTATGCGGCACCAGTTTGGAACCCACACCTAGCCAAGCACGTGAAGAAACTAGAGAAAGTGCAAAGGTTTGAAACAAGACTAGCCCCAGAGCTAAGAGGAAAGTCCTACGAGGAGAGGTTAAGGAAACAACCTTACGACACTGGAGTACAGGAGAGTTGGGGGGGACATGGTAACGACATACAAAATACTGAGAGGAATAGACAAGGTGGACAAAGACAGGATGTTCCAGAGTTTGGGGACACAGTAACAAGGGGACACAGTTGGAAGCTGAAGACAGAGATGAATCACAGGGATGTTAGGAAGTATTTCTCAGCCACAGAGTAGTCAGTAAGTGGAATATTTTTGGGAAGCGATGTCTGGAGGCAGGATCCATACATAGCTTTAAGCAGAGGTATGATAAAGCTCACGGCCTCAGGGAGAGTGACCTAGTAGCGATCATGAAGAGGCGGGGCCAGGACTCGGAATCGACCCCCGCAACCTCAACTAGGTGTACAACATCAATAGGTGAGTACAACCTCAACTAGGTGAGTACACTTACTCACGAAAATTTTCACAAAAATTAATCAGATGCACTGTATGCACAAAGCAAAACAGTATATAAGTATATCTCATCGTGCAAAAACTCAGCACGTAACATAAATACAAACTAAAACACTTCATGTCGCAAATAACTTATTACCAAGAATGTGTCATACAAGACTGATACACATCAAAATAATAGGTAAAAAAATCTACTATATTATACCTACATTCTGAAAGTGTTATATCTAACATAACGAACCTTGAGCTCTACATCCACACTTGGATGCCATAAACTCTCAACGAAAACCAGGAAACCTTTCCAAACCCACATTCACAACACTCTCACGACCCCCCCCCCAAAGGAGGCGAGACCGCTGTGACTCCTGACTCCCTCCAACCTTTTGAAAACCCCTTCACTCACTCATTATCAATCACAGATTTAAGAGAATCCCTAACGTTAGCATTCTATACCCCTCTGAGAAAGCCTGATTCCCACCTCCTCCTATACAAATCTCTGTTACGACACCTCGTACGATAGAACGTTACCGCCAGAACCTTCCTTCTCTCCTCACTATCCCTTCTCCCCTCATCACCCAGGGACATATATATATGTAATCTCCCATGATATAATTGAAGCTCTTACGACACCCTCGTCTAAACCCACCCATATCTAGACTTAAAGCACGCAAAACCGACACCCCACGGCCCCCCACCCTCTGTACCAACCTACTTAACCAGCACCTAAACCTCCTCTAGCCGTTCACAGAAAGTAAACTACATGGAACGCTGTCTCATCCCCTCCACAGATACCACACCCCCCACCCTCTACAACCTGTCTGTTTCGTAATATCTCACCAGACGGAAGGGACCCCATGCAGAAAACGAAACATCACCTCACGCGCCCGAGGTTTTAAATTTCAATTTACTAATCTAAACCAAATACTCTTCCACGCATACAGGGGGAAAAAACCCCTCAACTGGGATAACGCACCTACCTAAAAGTAACCTACACAAAACCCTTATACGAACCTTTCTCATTTCCCCTAACCAACATCACGGCCCTCAAACGATTTTGCATTCCTCAACTCCATTCCTCGATACCACACGCCCAGCCTGTCGTGTATCCTTCCCAACTGCCTTGCGTTCACACCCTCACGCAACACTTCCCATTTAATAAACACACATTTAGCCCTCCATCTCAAATCCATCAACCCCAACCCACCCTGACTTACAGTAACATTACAACTTCCCTCTGTAACCAATCACAACGTGAACCCCACGAAAATTTGTACACCCGTCTTAGAATCCCCGCAATCACTGTCCCTGTAATTGGGAACACAGCTGCAACATGCCAAACCTTACTATACAATAAAATGTTTACGACTATCACTCGCTGTATAAGAGTTAGGTGCTGGGGTCTCAGAATACCTAGACGCCCCACGATCCTTCCAATAACCTACCCGAGTTTTCCTCCCGCGCCGCAACCATGTCATCCTTATAAATAATACCACAAATCTTTAAGACACCGCCCATTCTTTAAAACTTTACATCTCCCCCCCACACCCCCACCAAGAACCCAAACCCCCATGCACCTTGACTTCCCCACTATTTACCTTCATACCCGGGCACTTCCAAATAATTGCACAAACCTCGTCCAACACTCCCATTGACATCCCTTCACGAATGAGAACAGTGGTGTCGTCAACATATCCAATTAAACCGGCCAGGCCCTCGCACCCCCCACACTTCCCTCACATGGTGTACATAAGCTGCGGTCAACTATTCTATAAAAGGGGTCCGGAAACACGCAAACAATATTGGACATGGGGCATCCCTGTCTAAGGCCTCTACCCATTGCAATATTCCATCCCATACACCCCATTAATCTTATCCTCATTTTCGCCCCTTGTATAACGTATTTACCCACTCGACTATTTCCTCCCCAAACCCTGTCTCCTGCAAAGCTCCCCTTTCCACTCTATCATATGCCCCCTGCCAATCTAGAGCCAACAAAGCCGCCCCTCCCCCCCCACCCTTAGCTTCCACAAAACTTCTCAGTATCCATGTCCTTCCATCATCGACCTTCCCGGCAACCAAACTGAGATTTTGACACGCCCCTTCCCCACAACACATTGAACCTATTACCTAAAATTTTTGCGAAACCTTTTAGTCTGCACACATCAGCGATAAGGGACCAACACTACAACTGCTGTTACCTGCTTCTCCCCAACTTACCCTTCTCCTTCATACGATTAAAATAACCTAACTATAAATCTCCTTATTAACGTCAAAATGTTGTAAACAATATTCTACTGGGAGACCGTCAATACCCGGATTTTCCCTTCCTCATTCCCCTTTAACGCATTTTTTCTATTTCTACTGCCGTAATAGTCCCACCTAAAGCCTTTCTATCACTATTTCCTAAATTACACGTCACATACGTACACACCTAGTCCAACGCCACGTCACACCCCCCCCAAAACTGTTCCAGTACTTCTGTACCAAGCCTCCGCATACGCACACATCCCCTTCGTGGTTCGTATCTCCTGCCCTGCTCTATAATTCCCAACCGTCTCCGTTACCTCTAAACATGGGATAGCTGTCACCGCCTGCATTTGCTTTTGATGCCGCAAAACACACGCTGACGGCTTGTCGCCCCAAAGCACTTCTTCCACCCCTGCCTGCACCCTTACAGCTTGAAACCTTTCATTTTGCAACACCCTCAACCTCCCCTTTATTTCAGCTATTTCATCCATAGGAAAATTATTCCCCCAATAGCAACCTCTTAACCTATCCTCTAAAGTCTAAATAGTTAGCCAGTCCATATTTTAAATTTTTTAATACGTTTTCCTTCTCTCACAAAAAGTTCAAATCCTTCCTTTGCAACACTATCCCACCATGTCCCCAATTTTCATCCACTCCCTGTTCTTCCCCCACTAAGCTCCCTCCATAGGACTGAAAACCTCTCCAACCCCTCCTCATCACCTAACACACTTAAATTTAATTTCCAAATAATTTCTATATATGTCCGCGAGCGTCCCCCACCCAACCTCCACCACCACTGCCCTATAAACTGACATTGAGCCTCAACAGTACTGAAAGATTTCACATCCACTCCCTGAGAAAGGTACACTCTATCTAGTCCGCAGCATAACCACTCCTACAAACGTATATTCAGTCTCCCACACCCCCCCCCCCAAAGGCATCACGTAACCTAACATCCCTTAATAAATCCCTAAGAGCCACAGACATATATCCAGCCCTTTTGGGTCCACATCAGCCACCCTGATTACACTATTCCAGTCCCCACCAACTATCGCCACCTCTGGCAGTGCACTTAAGAAAAACACAAGATCCCACACACAAAATCATTCTTTACCTTTATGTTATTTTCTGCCCGGGGCATACACACTCACAAAAAAACACACGCTTACCCATCCACACGCACAAACCCCCCCTCCCCCTCCTCCCTCCTTTTCTGCAAAACAAACGGGCTCGTCTCCCTTATTAAAATTCCACACCACCTTTAGACGGGGGGATGGCCCGGGTAACTACCCGAAATCCTGCCACCTCCAACACCCTACCCTCTTTAAATTGTGCTCCTGCAGGGGAAAACAACATCCACATCTGGAGTTTACCTGGAGAGAAGGGTTCCGGGGTCCCAAAGCTCCCGCGGCCCGGTCTGTGACCAGCCTCCCGGTGGATCAGAGCCTGATCAACCAGGCTGTTACTGTGGCTGCACGCAAACCAACGTACGAGCCACAGCCCGGCTGGTCAGGAACCGACTTTAGGTGCTTGTTCAGTGCCAGCTTGAAGACTGCCCGGGGTCTGTTGGTATCCCCCTTATGTATGCTGGGAGGCAGTTGAACAGTCCCCGGGCCCCTGACACTTATTGTATGGTCTCTTAACGTGCTAGGTGACACCCCTGCTTTTCATTGGGGGGGATTGTTGCATCGTCTGCCCAAATCTTTTGCTTTTGTAGGATGATTTTCGTGTGCAAATTCGGTACTAGTCCCTCTAGGTTTTTTTCAGGAAATTACGATTTCCAATCTCTCTTCATACCGCTACATAACCCATTAACATTACAGACATACACCTAAGGCCTATTAAAGTTTCCACCCCTGCTTCCTCTCATCACTCTTTACAACTCCAGAGCTTGAATTTAAGTTTGACACCTTCAGAGTGCACTCTTTCCCTCCCCCCTTCTTCCAGTGCCTCCCATCATGGTTACCACCACCTACACCACTACCTTCACACTTCACCTCAGTCTGTTTCCCAGGCCTTTGTGCGGCGTAAGAACGTCATCAGAATCTGACGTAGCCGCCCTCTTTCTCGTGACCCTCATGTTACACTTGTCTTGGTCAGATGTTGCCTCTCGATGAACCTCCACCTCTCCTGAGACTGATTTTAATGATTCAACAGACGATCCAAACCACCATCCCCGTCCCAATTATCATGTCTCCGACTTTCTGGAAGCGAAAGACTTTTCGATGACACCACGCTCAGATGTAACGTCCCCTCTCTGGCGGTGACAAAGTTTTCAACACCTCCACCAATTCCTCCTCAATCTCAAGAAGCTTCTCCTGTAATTGCTGCTCCTTCTTATCCCCAGGAGACAATACCTGATCAGGCAGCTGGGGGACGGACTCCCAACTCACCACCAGTCCTGGTGCCCGATCCCTATCTCGCTCCACAAAACACCACACCCTCCATCCGATGTTTGTTTCTCACCTGCCACCTTTGAAGCAGGGGGTGCGGGCGTCCACCACAGGTCCCGGCACACGTCTTCGCTTGCCCCAGGTCGCCGCTATGTGATCATACTCCCACATAGGCGGCAGTACGTCGTTGTCCTGGGTAAAATTTCCATTACCTGCGTCCTGAAATCTTGTAGATACACATAGGACGGTTTTGGGTGCCTCAAAGTCATTTTGAGGTTTTAAAAAAACCCTCTGGATAACCAGCAAGGCACCTGCCGCCCACGTACCATGTTGAGCATAATGCAACCCTCCCATATGTCTCAAAAAATTTCCTTATATCCGCCTCGGTCCGCCTCAAGGGAACGTTTGCGTAATGATCCACGTATAATGCCGTTTAAAACATCTATCATTCTTAAACTGACAGCTGGTGTGACGCTAAGACTTACGTCCTGAAACCTGGTGACTAACGATGCATAAACCGTAGCTGATAGCAGTTTGATGAAAATTCTTTGGCCTCCGTTTTAATTTCTACACCCTACAAGTTTACTATCTTGTATGCCATATGTCTCCCGGGTGATCTTTGGCAATAAGACTTGCGCAGAACTAGGCGTTATCGTTCTTTAAGTAGCTCAAAGCCTACAGTATTTATCCGGCGTCTCAACTAACTGCCATCTTGACAATCACAGTGCACCTATGTTGTTAACAGAGGCGTTTACAGCACCACTTCACACCGCTGCAGCCAGGTAACTGACAAGGGAGCTCGCCTACAATCAGCAGAGGGGTGCAGAGCACACCCCAACTCTACCGTGGGTCAGGCATCGAATTAGCACAATCTATTGAAACAAATACATGCTCTTCCCAAAATTACCCCTATACAATAAGAATTACCCATAAACATACATACGTGCCTCACTACAATCCCTCTTTATAGCATTGAAAAAAATGAAAATCCTAAGCCTCACACTTATACTAAATATTTTTTTTTTATATTTTATTTAAAACATTTCATACAATATTTCATAGTTACGTATATAAATATGATGTAAAAAGTACATAAAAGGCATTATTTTTTTTTCATTTTTTTTAAAATTTCAATACATAGCTTAACATAAAAACCCCTTAAACAAGGGTTGATATACATTTAATATAAAAACATTTGAAACACACTCCCTCAGGACGTACAATAGCAAATAACAAACACAATATTAACAGACACAAAGAGGTTACACAAATATCTAGAAAATATCGCTTTTGACAAAACATAACATTAAGAAAGATGGGTAAACTTAAACCTATTCACACAAGAACAACAACAAGGACTAACAAGTAGGTAGCCCCTGTAGCAGGTTCAATAATATAATTAAACCCATAATCCCTTCAGGTATACACTATTTTTATAATATTACTGTGACAATTGCCCAAAGCACAATACAAAAAGAAGAATATTTCGATAAATATATAAATTATCGGGTTTCGCACAACCTACACAAATAATCAATAAATGAAAGGACCTACATCACAATCTCATCATAAAACAAATACATACTCTTACTCATCTAACCCCCCAGTACATAAGTTCCCTACAGTCACACATACTCGCCTTACCACAAGTCTTACGAGTCAGCCACAAAACTAGAAAAGCCGCACTCATCTACAGGCTATACACATTATATAATATAGTAATAATATGCTTGGTACAAATACATGAAACCCCGTTTGCCAGGGCAAAGCCTAAAGGTAAATCAAGTACTTCAACAAAGAAAGAAGGCAGTAGACTCTGACATAAGACATCTATAACACATTATATAACTGCACCACCACATCCTCTCACACAACCACATTTACCACAACCACACATTACACAGATACACACAGCAACACAGCCCTTGTGCATACCAAACCCCGGAGACGAGCCCGTTCCATCCCCTGAACTTCAACCCCCCCCCTTTCACAACACTATCAATGCTCTCACACTCATACTACGGTACCATGCTTAAAAAGCCTGGTCCCAGCGACTTCCATATATTTCCCGATTACAACACAACGTTCTATAAATGGTCGCCGCCAACACCCTTTTGTGCACCTCCCAATCCCCATTCCCTCTCATCGCCCAGGATACAAAAACAAAATCCGCAATTATATACGTGATTGCACGTTGCACAGGCGCCTCGACGCCTCCCACGTCCAAACTTAACGCCCTCAATACTGATATCCCGCCTCCTCCACTTTCCTCAGAACCTTACCCATCCATTCCCTGATACTCCCCAAATTATCACAGAAATACACTACACGAAATGCCGTCTCCTCATCCCTGTACACCCGACATGCGCCCTCCACCATCAACCCTCTTTCCTTAAGTGCAGCACCCGACGGCAGTATACCATGGAGAAAACGGAAAAATACCTCTCGCACATTTGGACGCATGCGCATCATAATCTCTCCCATATATCCTTCCACGCATACATAGGGTAGATACTCTCAGCCTTCGCAACAACCTTCGCCCTTACAACACTCTCTAAAACACCCACTCAAACTTTATTAGGGTCCCGTACATGCAGCAACGCCCGCAACACGTCTTCACACACCTTCATCTCCGACCCTCCCCACCACATTCGCACCTCTTCATGTAAGTCATTCACGCCCCTCCCCGCTTGACCCCGCACACGGCGTAACCCCCACTTCAAATAAATACACTTTACTCTTAACCATAAATCAATCAACCCCAATCCTCCTCTGTTGACCGGTAAAGTAACCACACTCCTACTCAACCATTCACACCCTGAACCCCAAAGAAAATGGAAAACCCTCCTTAACAGCCTCGTAACATCCGGACCTGCTAACGGATATACCGCTATCACGTGCCAGACTTTACTGTATAACAACACATAACAATCGCACGCTGATGTACTGTCAAATGAGTTGGCCTCAACCCTTCCAATCGCCCCACCACTCGATCCACAACAACTCCAGAATTAACCATCCTCGCCTCTCTCGCACTACCCATATACACTATTCCATACACTTTTATCCTGTCCACCATATTCCAACGTACATTCCATCCCCAACTCTCTCTTCACACCCAATCTCCTAAGACCAGTAATTTTGATTTTTCCACATTAACTCTTGAACCAGTAACCCTAGCGAAATTATCAATAACATCTCCTACCGCATGTAAACTCCTCAGCGTTCGCACGAGTATTGTCGTGTCATCCACGTACCCTATAATTCCCTGCTCTCCACTTCCTACTCCCCAATCCACCACCATACACGCTTCCACCTTTCTATAGAAAGGATCTGTTAAACAGGCAAACAACAATTGAGACAGGGGACAACCCTGCCTAATACCCCAACCCATGGATACCCACTCCCCCAACTTCCCATTTACTTGTACACACACTCCCACACCTGTATACAACGTCTTTGCCCAACGCACCACCTCCTCCCCAAAACCTTGCCTCCGTAATATGTACCACAACACCTCACATTCTACACTATCATACACCGCCTGCCAATCTAATGCTCAGACATCCCCCCCCTGCTCCCCTCCGACCCTTCCACAAAATTCTTATAATACTATGCCCGTCATACATCGTCCTCCCAGACACACCATATTGCCCTCTCGCAACCACTTTATCCCCCACAACTTCATCCAATTTAAAAAAATTTTTGAAAAAAATCTTAAATCGCACACCCCCAATGATATTTTTCCTTAAAGGTCTCCCCCACTGTGTTTTGTCACTTCCCTTTTTGGCACTAAAACCACAACCCCCCCCATTTTCCTTTGCAACATGCCCATCCCCCCCCCCTTTTTTCATCGTATTCTTTAGTTCTTTTAAAAAGGGGACTTCAACACTTTTCCAAAATGGCTCCAAAAAAACCGTTTGGGCAAGCCACCCAAAAACCTGGTGCCTTACCTCTTTCCATCCCCCCCCAAACCCCTTTCCCCACCCCCCCTTTCTTAAATTACCCCCCAACGCCATGGACCCTTCCCAAACTTAAGCACACATACATTCTCCCCCCAACCTCCCAAAGCCTCCACACCCCAAACCCCTACACCCCAGAAAATTTTCTCCCCAAACCACCAAATCCCCCGTAATCACTAAATCGCCCCTTTGTTCTTAAACCTCCTGTCCCCCCCCTTTATGTCCACCAAAAAGGCCCTTTGTACCACCACCTATCAATTTCCATGCCTTTTCGGGCGCCCCTCTGCCCCCGTAACACACGGGGCCGATGGGCGATCACACACCCCCTTTAAAATTGCCCCCGCACTCCCCACCGCATCAAATCCGTCTTCCGAAAAATCTCGAATCCTCCCTTTCAACAACTCGATTTCCTCCAGGGGCGATACTGCCCTGCCGCACGCCCCTCTCTTTAACAACTTTGAAAACCAAACCCCAAAAAATTACGCTGAAAAACCCATCCCCGTCATCCAACCCAAAGTATTTTCCCCCAAACCCCACAAAAAACCACCTGATCCTCTCCTTAGTACCCCACCCCACCCCCCCTAGCAAGTCCCCCACACCCTACCTCTCCCCAAAAAATTTCCCTCCCCAAATTTGCCCTAAAAATCTAACCCCGCCTCCCCCCACCCCAAGAAACGTCAATTTAACCCCCAATCCCCTGGATCCCTCTTAGGAAAGGGGCGGGCCCCAATTTCAAGCCCCGTAAAAACGCTCATAAATCCGTGTATACAGCATTATTTAAACCCACACACATCACCCGAAACACTTCTCGCCCACATAAAAACCTATCGAACCGGGCCCGCGTATCCCTTCTATAAACAAAAAATCCCAAACCCAAATTAAGGTCCCCCCCAAACCAATAAAAACCCTTATCCCCAGGGCCCAGAAAAAAAATCCCTTAGGCAAATTTAAAAAAAACCTGCCCCCCCGTGGCTCCACCCCTTTTCCCTACGAAATATAAAAATTTCCAATCACTGCCTACGATTTTCCCGAGGAAAGTCCTCAAATAAAAAAAAAAAAATCCCCCCACCACCCGTACATCACGATCCGCCCGGCGGGATTTCCAAAAACAAAAACCCCTGCCAGTCGCTTTACCTCCCCCACCATCCATTAACCCCAGTACCCACCCCTTTCCCTCCTCCCCCACATCCCAATGGGCAACAAACGGGCCCCGTCTCCTGAAACAGGAAACCCCAAACCCCCCGTTCAAATTTTTCCCCAAAAATCCACAAAAACACGATATCCAGCCCCAATTTAAATCTTGACCAACCTTTAAAATTATGCTCCTGCACAAAAAACAATTCTTTTGGCCCCTAAAAGCCCAAAAACCCCTTGGGGCGCAAAACACTTTTACATTCGCACACATCCCCTTTTTTCATTCACAGTCATACCCCTGAAACCTTTTTTAAGGGTTTTAACCCCGCGCCCCGGAACTTCCCTTTAAAAGGTTCATTACTAGGCTTCCTAAATCTTCCCACCACGCTCTCCACTGTGAAACACTAATTCCCCCCGGCGAACACCTGGGCCGGAACCCCCTGTTTGGGGCCTTTACTCACCAAGTCGGCCCCCCGTTTCCCTTTCCCCCCCACTGCGCCGGGGCAAAAAAAATCATCGGGGAAAAAAGAGTGCGTTTCCGCCCTCTTTTGCCGAACACTCTCTTTCAACCATGTTCTGGTTTGGGGGATGCCCCCTGACTGTGACATTGCAAAAGGGTCACAACCTTTACGTAGATAATTTAGGGAATGACCTACATCAAAATCCCCCATTAAAACAATACAGGGTCTTCCCAAAAAAATTTAAACCCCCTATACAATAAGAATTACCTAAAAACATACATACGTGCCTCACTACAATCCCTCTTCAAGCATTGAAAAAAAATGAAAATCCTATTCTATTCTATTCTATTTGATTCGCAGGTAATCCCGGCCCGGGTCTCTTCCATTTTGGTGACCCGGCATTGGCTCCCCAGGTAGGGAAGTGACATTTATCGTTACTTGCACCTGTGTGGCAGGTCGTCAGCAGGAAGGGGGTGGGTACCTCACCGGCCCTATGGCCAGATGACGTACCAAACGTTAGTGTGCACTAACAGTGGCTGGTGTGCAGTGCAATGGAGGCCCAAAGCAGACCCTCACAGCAACTTCAGCAGGGGGGGTGGATGATGTGCAAGGACGGGAAAGTAAGGTTTTCCAAGTCCCTGACAGCTAAGTACACAAGATGTGCTGCCTCATCCTCTCGGGTCTGCCCTACTGGGGTCATTGGGAACTGTCTACGGCGAAGGGGCATCGTAGCCGGGCAGTCTAACAGGTAGTGCACCAAGGGCTGCGGAACCATTCGGTCACAATGGGCACAGAGCTCCTCTCGTGCCCGTTCAACAGACCACGCAGTGGTGGGATACCCTAAGCGTAGGCGGTGGATATGCACCCTCAGTTCCCTGGACTGTGTCCGAATACTTGGAGGGGGCACTCTGTGGGTCGCCCTGACATACCAACAGAGGCTCCGTGAATCCCCATGGTCAGGGAATGGGCGTCTGGCCGCACCAGCAGCCCACAGCGCAATCTGGCTGAGGCCGATGGAGATCGCAGCACGGGGCTGTGCCTCGAGGGTTGCAGTCCTACACCTAAATCTGCAGCATCTTGCCAGGGATACCCACATGGCTCGGGATCCATTGATGGTAGCCCTGCGACCCTGGGCCATGAGAGTTCTGCAGGTCACCCCGGATGGATTTTGATTAAGTGTATGTTGTCCTTTGGCTCTCTGTGCATAAGCGCTTGGATCGCTGCCTTGGAATCAATCGGGGATGGATGGGGGGGATGCTGATGGCTACAAAGCATGCCGCAGAGAGCTTTTTGGAGGGCAAAGATTCTGCCTGGAGGATGGGTGGCAATGGTCTGGGAGGCGCCAACCTGCTGTCAGATTGCTGTGGACATCCCAGAAAGCTGTGAGGCCTGCCATGGTCTCTGGAGCCATAGTGTAATATGGCACACACCCTGGGCCTTCGCACCCACAAGGGCTAGCCGAGGCAAGGTGGTGCAGAATGTCCGGGTGCAATGCCTCTTTCTGTTGGTAGGGTTGTCCAGCGCACCGAAACACTTGGTGCCCAAGGGGGTGGCACCGTGTAGTTCGCTGCCATTTCTGTCGCAGCCTCCCGCCTGGAGCAATGTCATGGGCAAGAGCTTCTTGTGGCTTCTGCTACCGACCACATCCATCGGCGGCGGGATGCAGGGAATGACCTGTCCCTGGCGGGGACCCGTAAATCTCTCATCAGTTTTGTCAGCCCCCGGGGAAATCGGAGATACTTTACAATCCTCCTGGCAGCTACCAGTTGGATCCTGTCTTCAAGAGGCTGTACCCTGCACCTTAAGGTTCAGAGCCACTGCATTGGCCCCTAGGAGCCCCCAGCATGGCCCGTACAGCTGTGTTTGGATGACACAGAGGGATTTGATGTTTGTGGGTCTGGCGTGAACCAGAGCAAGTGCCCCATAGTCAACCAGGGAACGTTTTGCCTGGATTGTAGAACAACCTCATGACCTTGAGGCTGGCCCCAACCCTAGGGTTGGCCATGGCACTCAATGCCCTGACCCTCTGCAGAGCCCTTCTTTAATGTGGTGCACATGTTTCTGGAAGATGAGGTGCCTGTCAATGTAGATGCCAAGGTGCCTATAAACTGGAACCCACTCCAGGTCGATGCCCAGGACCTGCAGCCTCTGACTGGGCACCTGGTGCGAAGGATCATGGCTTTGGATTTCGCCGCAGATTCTTCAGTCCCAAGTGACGGCAAGGGGAAGCCAGCAGATCGAGGTCCTCCTGGGCCATGCTGCAAAACCAGCGCTTCCTAGGTACGACAAGTTCCAGGTCATCGGCATAGCTGAGGAGGATGGTGCCTCTGGAAAAAGGCAGGCAACTCCAGCTGGTGAAATCAGTACATTGAACAGGGTGGGCCCTAAGCACCCCACCCTCTGGAGTGCCATTGTCCAGGGTCTTGAGAGAAGAGGATGCCCTGGAAGCGTACCTGGGCCCGCCTGTCCTGGAGATAGGAACAAGCCATGAAAGCAGCCTCCTTTAATTCCCCCTGCGGGCCAGAGTGAGAGGATGGCAGGTCACTGGCTAGCTCAAAAGCTTTCTCGAGGTCAAGAAAGACAACAATGTGGGCTTGGGCGTCCGAAACCCAATGCCGGTCAGTAGAGTGGTAAAGGCTCTCGAAAATGCCCACTCCTCTGATGAAGCCATAGAGGTTTTTTATGAGGAGGGGCCAGCTTCCAAACCCCAGGCGCTCCAACACCATCCTTTCAGACACCTTCGAGATGCAACTGGTGAGGGAGATGGGTCCACACGCCAGGATCCTCAGGCTTAGGAATCGTTATTGATGTCAGCCTCCTTCCATATGACAGGAGTTTTCCAGCTCGCCAAGTCTGGTTGATGACCCCCAGGACAAGCTGAATGTCCAGAATGGCCGGCAACCGAGTGATCATTGCCATAGGTGATACCATTTATGCCCCGGTGCAGTGTCTCGATGAGATTGGGAAAGGGTGCCTGGAGCTCCTTGTCGGTGAAGTCTCATCCGTGACGTCCTTAGCCTGGCATGCTGCTTGGATCACCAACACCCTTTTAGGAAGGAGTGTGGCTTGGAGGTCCTGGAGATCCTGAGGCAGTTGAGCCATGGCCGCTCTGGAGGTGAATAGGTCCACCAGACGCTCTGCCTCCGTTGCGGGTCTGGGTTTCAACCGAGCCCACTGCGACGCTGCCCAGTGGCCAATCATAACTTGGTCCAAATCTCAGATAAGGTGAAGGAGTACTGAAGGAGGCACACCATCTAACCATTTAGCCTGCGGACCCTGTGTGAGACATGGCGTGCATGCCGCACCCCTTCCCTGAGCAGAAAGCATGACTCACCATGGGATTAAGCCTGGCATCTTGCATACAAACATTGATGCAGTGGTTCTGTTCCCTGATGTCCTCATTGTAAAACCACCACTCACGTTTATATGACCCTCCCCCTGTAATCTTAGGTATTGCTGCCTCAGCTTTCACATGTGAAGGCCACCTGCAAGCTTTGAGCCGCCTCATCTGGGTCTTCTGGAAGAGGAGACTCTGCCCACCAGTGCTCAATGACCTCCTGGAAGCACTGCCAGTCGGGCCTTTTTTTTAGATTCCATCTGGGGGTAGGTTTTGGGAGCGGGCACCGCTGGACCATCAGCGTAGTGACCACTGCAAAGTGATCACTGGTGAGACGGGGGTGGAAACCTCCCATCTCGCGCTCGAGAGCAACCGCCTAGAGATGATGGACATCCAACGGCCATCATAGTGATGGTTGGCTCCCCTTTTATTGAGGAGGGCGATCCAGGACCTCCTACAGCACAGCCCACAACACTCTTCACACACCCATCCCGACCCCCCCTCCACATTCGCACCCCCTTCATGTAATTCATTCACGCCCCTCCCCCTTGACCCCGCGCAGGCGTAACCCCCACTTCAAAAAATACACTTTACCTTAACCGTAAATCATCCCCCCCAATCCTCCTCTTTTTGACCGGTAAAGAAACCAAACTCCACTAAACCCATTCACCCCCTGAACCCCAAGAAAATGGAAAACCCCCTTAACACCCTCGTACATCCGGGACCGCTAACGGATAAACCGCATCACGTCCAAACTTTACGTATAAAAAACACATTCACAAAAATCGCCGCTGATGTCTGTCAAATGATTGCCTAAACCCATCCAATCCCCCCACCACTCGATCCACAAAAGTTTCAGTTCCCTTTCCTCCCTCCTCGCAAAAACCCCATATACACTATTTAACTCACTTTTATCCTGCCACCAAATTCCAAACGTAAATTCCACCCCCCAACTCTCTCTTCACCCCTAACCCCTAAGCCCCAGAAATTTTGTTTTTTTCACTTTAACTCTTAAACCAGTAACCCCAGCGAAATCATCAATAACATCTCCAACCCATAAACTCCTCAGCGTTTCGCACGAGTATTGTCGTGTCATCCACTACCCTATAATTCCCTGCTCTCCACTTCCTACCCGCAATCCACCACCATACACGCTTCCACCTTTCAAAGAAAAGGGGCTGTTTAAAAAGGGAAACAACAATTGAACAGGGGACAACCCTGCCAATACCCCGACCCATGGGTACCCCTCCCCAACTTCCCATTTACTTGTACACACATCCCACACCTTATACAATGTCTCTGCCCAAAGCCCACCTCCTCCCCAAAAAACCCGCCTCCAAAAAGTACCACAACACCTCCATTTTTACACTATCTTTCGCCGCCTGCCAATCTAAGTAAAAACCCCCCCTTTGCTCCCCTCCCGACCCTTCCACAAAATTCTTTATAATACTATGCCCGTCATATGTCGTCCCCCAGACACACCATATTGCCCCTCGTCGCAACCACTCTATCCACCACACACTTCATCCTATTTCCTAAAATTTTTCCAAAAATTTTATAATCAGCACACAGCAATGATATTATCCTAAAGTCCGCACTGTGTCTTGTCACTTACCTTTTGGCACTAAAACCACAACCACATCTGAGTTTAGGGTGTCAGGGTGAAAGCGTGCCTCGTTGTGCTCCGGGTTTTCCTCGTTTTTTTCACGGTCGCTCTTACGTGCTAAACTTTAATTTGTGTCATCAATCCTATACGATACATCCCTCTAAGCGCCTGGAACCAATCTTGGGCGGAAAACATTATATACTGAGTCAAAAAAGGAAAATTAGTGTGCAATACCTAGCAGAGTTTACTGCCAGAGGGGAATCATAGGCCTGTGTCCGGGGTGAAAAAAAATAATAAAAAATTGAACTTTTCGTGTCAGAGGAAAGAAAGTCTCCCTGATAACATGAGTATACATAGTGTATAGTGTATACTACAGGGGCTCCCTAGTAATTTGATGATAAAGACTAAAGTGTCATTTGAAAACAGGTGAATTTGTAAATGAAGTGATAAGCCTATAGAGGCAGGGCCAAAAAGTCGCCAGAAACTTTACCACAGGTCAGCTGTTTTAATAACCCTTCCTGGCCTGCTAGTGTATTTCGCATAAATCTAGTGATACCATTGAATACAGAATACAGTGTTGAAAGTAGCAACTAACCAGTATTATAAATGGTACTTAGTGAGTGGAGTGACTTTCATTAGTTTCTTTTTCTTGAAATACCAGACGTTACTGTAATTTTTCCCAAATAACCTGTAGTTACCACGGTCGCAAAAATACACAACGAGAAGAAATTTAAATTACTACAGAAAAAGCGTCCTTCCTCCAAAATTTGCACCAGTCAACTATATGATAATAAAGCATTTATGTGGTGGAGACGGAAAAAAAAAATAGAAAAGCTAGATACAGCGATTGATAAACAAGGGTGGAGGTCGACCGTTCTTCATTGTAGGAGTGCCACCATCACCGTTTCCCTTCAACACGCAAGTTATACTTTTGTATCAGTCCCAAAACACATATTACTCGGTTAGATAATTTTCCCGTAGAGCCTTCATGTGCTAGCTCAAATCACCGACCAGTAGTTTAAATAAGTGACCCACTGATCAATCAGATCACTAGTCCGAACCCTTGACTGGTCCGAACCCTTGACTGTTCCGAACCCGGGACTGGTTCAAACGGTTTCTTTTGGACAAAAGCAACTTTAAACGGATGGGTTGTTGGGCCCTATAAACCAAACATTAAAAATCAGACGTCGATAGCTGTCCAATATACAAAACAGTAGAACAGAATACAAATAGCAGAGTTTTCATTAAGGAGGTTATTTATAGAAAAACCCAAGAGGTTCAGAAATTGAGTAATCAACCATCAAACATTATGAAGTGTTGTATCTGGGGTCAGTCAAACAAACGGCTTCCACAGGGATAAATGTCATTTTTGGAATTGGTGTCACGCCCCTTGTGCAGATATCCCAGAACTAGCTACAAGCATATTAAAAAGGAAGTGTTTTTGGTAGCCCAAATAGGAAAACTGGGACTAAAATCACAAGGTATTAAAAGAGGAAACATAAAGCTGTTTTCATAGAAAACCTGGAATCTTCTACAACAGATAAACATAAAAAGTCTGGCTGAATGGTACGCCCCTTGAAACGGGCCCTGATCACAAACTGTAAGCGGAGGTATGTCCGGTATCAGTAAATGTGGGCTGATAGGCTGCCTGGAGACAGAAGGGTGGAGCGGCAAAGGGTTTCCCCTTTTTGGAGACAGAAAATGTGAACGGAGGTGTGTCCTGGAGAACAAAAAAGGTGAAGCTGGAAAATACGGGTCCTGGAGACGAATGTGAAGCTGGAGAAACTGTCCGGGAGACAGTAATGGGAAGCGGAGGTGCTGTCCTGGGAGACAGTAAGGTGAAGCTGGAAGATTTTGTCCAGTAGTGGGGAATTATACGCAGGAAGGGAATACATATAAATGACCTCATAGGGGACAGGACCATAGTAGGGAAACAAGTGTAGTCAAAGATAAGATAAAACCAATATTGCAAACTAAAAATACCGCAGGAAATAGCAAACAAGAGGGACTCCAATAGCAATATGAGATAAATTACCAAAAACAACTGGTGGGAGCTCCATTGTTGGTCTAGGGGTGATAGAAGTAAAAACAGGGAAACTGCACCAACAGGGAATACAGTTACAGAAACCCAAGGCAAGCGAAACCAAGCCTGTGCACATACTATGCACTTGGTATCTGCTGGCATGGGAAATCTGGAAAAAACAGATGGGACAAGCAACTATGACCACCCTAGAAAATGCCATGCCCATATGACAACAGGAAAATGCAAACTCCCTTCCTGTAAGCTTTTTCACCTGAAATGTTACCTCTTCAGTAAAAGGAAAGACTGTGCTATAACTTAAATTCCAGGCATACCATCTAAAAGGGGGCAAAAAGATACAAAACATCCAGGCCATGGGAAAACCTGGGTAGCCACAGCCACTCAAAGAGGGAGAGGTTTTTTAGTGCCAGGAAGGAAAAAAAACTGGCAGGAAATGCAGAAATCGTCACCAAATCCAGTCATTCCCGGAGTGGAACCACAGTCGATGGCCTCCCACTCCAAACCAACAGATACGATACTAATGCCGGAAAAAAAATCCCCCCCCATACCAACAATACCACCATCCATAACTTTCTTCTTGCAAATATACAGGGTCTAAAGCCGCAACAAAAACAAAATATTTTCATCCGTGGACGTTTTCAGAGGCAAAGGAAATTTCCCCGGCTTTCACTGGACCCACATAAAGGATCATTTGGGGAAACGAATATGGATCCCAGGTTAAAAACCTAAACAGATGGAAGATAACAGGCAAAAGGGGGGGGGGTTGGCCTGTACTTTTCAGAGTCCTTGTTTGCCAGAACTGCCTAATCCCAAAAGATGAGTGGAATTTTTTGCAGTAAAGGGCGAAAAAAACCATCATTTTGGGGGTCACAACCTCTGGGGCAACATCCCAGCAATTCCAGGGAAAACTTTTTAAAAAATTTACCACTGTCTGGAAAATCTTTCCCGCTCCTGCACCCCAAAACTTCTCCCGGGGATTTTCAACTTAAGGGACCTAAAAGGAGGGAAAATGCAAATAATATTTTTTTCGAAAAACACCAAGGGGCAGCCCCGATGAAAAAAAACACTCACACGGCTTTTAAATCCGCACAAAATTTAATTTAAACCACAAATAATAAGGGCCCATAGACTAGAATCCCCTAACCCAACTTCCCCAAAAATGATGATCGGATAAAAAAATGTCACCATAAACAAAAAACAATATACTCAGACACAAAAAATTGAGGGTTCAGACATGTACGGGAGCCCCCGACCGACAAAATGAGAAAAGTCACGAGGGGGCATTCACCAAATTCAACTTCAAACAAAAACATAAAGGGGGCCAAATAAAACCAAAACCTAACCGATATAAGCGGGGAAAATAAAACCCCAAACAAAAACCCGACCCCAACTTTTGCCTAGAACAATTTAACCGGTGGACTCGATTTTGCACAAGGCTTATTCCTCTAAAAAAAGGAGGGGTAGAGAAAATAGAAAGAGAAAGGGCTCCCTTTACGGGCGACGGAAAAGAAAAACAAGCGGCTAAAAGGGGCCAAAATATCGAAAGCGTAGGGAGACCGGGGTCAAAAAATAGAAAGCATCGAATTTAAACTAAAAGAACCCCTTTAGAGTCGGGAAAATCGGGGGGAAAACTAAAAGCCATAAAGAAATCGAAAAAAACCCCAAATATTTTTCTCCTACAAACAAAATCGAGAAAAACGCCAGTATTGGCCCCAAACTTAAACAAGAGGGTCCACACGATGACAGCAAGAAAAGAATGACTACCAAGTCCCAAAATTCAGTTTTTAGCAACCGCTAACCAACGAGGGAAGACAAAATTAAATTTTTTTTGAGCAGCCCCAAAATTTTATTAACACAAGCCTTCCATGTTACCGACCCCAAAGACTTTAACAGGCGATAAAAAGACATGCCCATGCACCGCCCCCGGGGCCCAAACCCTGGGCCGTGTTCATCAAAAAACTGCAAGAAGCCCCCATCAACCTTTTTCCCCCATGGAGAGGAAGCATGGACAACGGGGGGCGTCCCCCCGTTTTCTAAAAACAAAAGACATACCCCACTCCACAAAGGGGGGGTAAAGCAAAAGCAAAGAACACAGACCAATAGCACTAACTCCCCTACATAAAAACTTTAAAGGGCCTAAGAAACAAGATCACCACCCACTAGAAACCCATCATTACACAACCCGGGCAACAGGGTTTAGAACGGGCCGCCCTGTCGTCTCAACATGGACACTACGAAAAGGGTCCTAAATGCACTAGAAGACAAAAAGAATGCAATGTAATTATACAGACTTGAAAAAAGCCTTCCCCAAGTGGACCTGGCGAATAGGACAAAATGCGTGCAAAGAATAACAAAAAAAGTGGGTCGAGGGTCTAAAATTTCCTCACTAACAGAACACAGAGGTAGTCGTCAACAGGTAAAGCCGAGGCAGCTACGGTGAAAGCTCTTTTCCAAAAGGGCACAACAGCTCCCATCTTTTTCCCACCCATATCCGACATAGACAGATGAGCCACGCACCGTTTTTCCCTTTGCGAGACCCCCAAAACGCATGACAGTGTTTTCCTTGCAGCACGAAAGGCTCCGGGACATCAACCAAAATCTTTCAGTGGGCGGGGAAAAAAATATGAAGTTAAACGATGAGAAATTTCAATTACCAAATGAAACAGGGGGAAAATTAAACTCATCAAGTACAAAAAAAATTCGGGCCAAAAAAATAGCGAAACACCAACGCAAAGACCGGGGAGTGATTATGTGGGAGGATCTCCCTTCAAGGGCCCTAACATGTATCAATCGCATCTGCTAGAAAAATGAAGGAGGGTAATGAGAACCTTCAAAAATAGGGAGCCAAGCCCATATGACACCTTCAGGGACTATTCTTCTAGGTTTGGGGGGGGGGGGAATATTGCTACAAACCCAACGCACCTTTCAAGCGGGGAAATTGCCGACCAAAAATGTCAAGAACTTTCAAAAGGCCCTAACGGGATAAACACCCCAATTACTGGGAGCCTTGAGGGTTTTTAAACCGTATTCCCGGAACGAGGAGGGGAATACTGATTTAAAAACCCTGAAAATCCTAGAGGGACATACCGAACTTTCACACAAAACACTCACTACGAAAGCAAAAACTTGCAGACGAGCACCCCTCCCCCAATGAAAAGCAGGGGTTCACACACGTTAAAACCATACAAAAAAATTTGGGCCCAAACGTTCAAACGCCTCCCACATACATAAGGGGGGTTTTCCAAAACCCCGGGAGTCTTTTAAGCGGGACGACAACACCTAAAATCAGTTTCCGTCAGCCGGCTGTGGCTCTATTGGTTTTTCGTGCAGCCAGCGCAACAGCCTGGTTGATCAGGGGGGATCCACCAGGGGCCTGGCACAAACCCGGGGCCCCGGGGCGTTGACCCCCGAAACTCCTCCAGGGAAACTCCGGTAAAAAGTTCCTTCAACATGCCCATCCCCCCCCTCCCTTTTCACGATTCTTTAGTTCTATTAAAAGGGCTTCAAAATCCAATGGTCACATAAAACTCGTAGGCAACCATCCCAAAACCCGGGCCTTACCTCGTGCCACTCCCCCCCCAAAGCCCTCCACACCTCCCCTTCTTCAATATCCCCCCCCAACGCCATGCGATCACTGCCACTTTCACACAAGATACAATTTCCCCCCCCCTCCCGAAACCTCCACATCCACCCACACTCAGTAAATTTTTGCCAAAACCCCCTATCCACGTAACACCATCGCCTCCATTGTTCTTAACTCCTGTCCCACCCTATATCCACCAAGTCCCCATGACCCCCAGGCATCAATTTCCATGCCACGCGCTGCCTCGTCCCCCTAACACACAAGCCGATGGGGATCACACACCCCCTTTAAATTTACCTTGCATTCTCACTGCCAAATCTTCGTTCTGCAAATCCAATCTCCCTTTTAACAACTCGATTTCCCCCATGGGATACTGCCCTGCCTCACCCCCTCTCATAACAACTTGCAACCACCCTCGAATACTGCTGCAACCGTACGTCATCCAACCCTTATTTCCCCACGCACATAAAACCACCGGGTCCTCACCTTAGCTACCCCCACCCACCACCTCGCAAGTCGCCCACAAACCCTATCCTCTCCCCATAAATTTTCCCACATTGTCCTAAAACTAACCCCGCCTCCTCCCCCCCCAAGAATCCACAAAATTTTAATTTTCCAATACCCTGGATACCTCTTAGGTAAGCTGGCCCAATCAAGTCCGATAAACAGCTCTTGATCAGTGTATAAGCACACTAAACCACACACATCACCCCAAAAACTTCTCGTCACAGTAACCTATCGACCTGGCCGCGTACCCCTTTCCTATGAAACGTTGCCAACCTTTCCCCACCTCCAATAACCCCCTAGCCCCACGCCCGCAAAAGATCCCTTAGCTAACAAAAAACACCCGGGCCCCCCCGGGGCTCCACTCCTTTTCTACGTATAAAATTCCAACACTGCCTACATTGTTCCCGAGGAAAGAGATTCAAATATTAAAAAAAATCACCACAAATTCATTTTTCACCCGTACATCCACGCCCGCCGGGGCAATACACACAAACCATCCAGTCGCTCACCCTCCACCATCCATCTTCCCGGAGTACCCCCCACCCTTTCCCCTCCCCCCTCACATCTAATACAAAAAACGGCTCGTCTCCCCAACAGGGTCCCAACCCCCCCCTTAAACTTCCGAATATGCCACAAACACACGATATCCAGCCCCAAATTCAAATCTCGACCAACCTAAAGTTATGCTCCTGCACAAACACAATACTATGGCATAACCCTCAAAACCCCGGGCAGCAAACGTTTCACAATCCAACATCCCATTTACATTCACAGTCATACACCTAAACCTTCTTAAGGGTTTTACACGCGCCCTGGAATTTCTTTCTGGGTGCATTACTAGCCTTCCTATTTTTCCCACCACGCTCCCCATGGAGCACAAATTTCCCCCCCCCCGTCGAACCCCCTGACCGGACACACCTTGGTGCCTCCACTCACCACGTGGCCCACGGTTTTTTTCCCCGGGGCCACTGCCCGGGGGTCAAAACATCATGGGAATCAGATGCGTTGCCGCCCTTTTTCGCCCAACCCTCTCTCATCCTGTTTGGTCGGGGATGCTATGACTGTGACATATGAAAAAGGGCTCACAACCTTCACATAGAAAATCAAGGAATGACCTCTCAAAATCTCATTAAAACAAAAACATGCTTTTCCCAAAATTAACCCCTATACAAAAAGAAATACCAAAAAAAACATACAAACGTGCCTCACTACAATCCCCTTTAACATTAAAAAAAAATGAAAATCAACCCTCACACTTATACTAAAAAATTTTTTTTTTTTTAATTTTTATTTAAAACATTCATAAAAATACATAGATATTTATAAAATAAAATATGAAAAAATTTAAACAAAAAAGGGGTATTATTAGGGCCGTTCCATCCACAAGTAACACTTTTCATAAAGTTTCTGATATACACCAACACAAAAAAAACACTACTGCAAATACACAAGCTTCTAACACTGTTTTTTCAAATTTCAAAATGACACAAAGCACTTACAATACGGGACTTCCCCCCCCCCCCCCAAATTTACGTTATTTTTTTTTAAAAATTTTTTTATTTAAAACACAAAACAAGGCTGTTTAAAAATTTAAATAGCATACCATACATTTTCTATAGATACAAAAAATTTACCCCAAAATACCAAAAAAATATTTGTAATAAACAATAATATATACGACAAACCACCATAAAACACATACTACTTTCACTAAACACACACAAAACCAAAAGAAAAACTTTTTTGGCAACAAAATAACACGGGTGAAACCCCCACTAAACCCATTATAATTACATGCACATCATAAAACATGTACATTGAAATTAAACAATAGTTTATGTAATTTGCATACAAAATAATAATATATAAAATTCAAATTTGACACAAATTCAATGATTTACTCTAACACAATTCAATAAATAAAAATATAATAATTTTTACGATCTTTTAAATCTCAGAAATTTTTTCATCTTTTTCAATATGTTTTTTCCTGATCCCTAGAACACTTTTGAATCTCAAACAAAATCACAAAAATTACAAAATTTTCGTCTCCGGCCTGCGGGAAGAGGACCTTCTGCGGGTTCCCTTTTGAAACCCACCTGGTAGGAAAACATAGCATACCCCAAAGAGGGGGACCGACTGTACCGGCGCAAAATACTGTCTGCTTCAGGGGTTAAGGATCTTAAGCAACGCCCACGATGAACGTTCCCTGCCAAGCTTATCAGGGACGTATGGCACCCCCAATAAAGAGCTGTATGGTTGGGGCACTGAATGGAATGTCAAGGGTTTTCGTGAAGTTCTGAGGGCGACTTCTACTCAAACCATCGTAACGAATTTCAAAAAGAGGGATGATATAAATTTTCGGCAGTGAAGTATGCTTCATGATGTTCTAAGTATTTTACTTGGTGAAGGAAGGAATGTACCTTTTGAGGCAACAGCAACAGCCACAAATGTGTTCATGTTAGGAACTGAAACACTCACGAGAAAGGGAAAAGTGGGGGGACGGCCCTTATGGGGGGAGCCGGAAGGATCCTTACACTGAAAAGACCCTGGGGGCCGATACCACATTGTTACTTTGCATAACCATAGAACACGGGTTTTTTGGGTACACTAGCGGGGCAGGGGAAGAGGGCCCTTTTTATGGACCTTATGAGCACAGGTGGCCAATGCCCCAGGAGACGGGGCCCTAGGCTCGGGAGACACTTCGTGGATACCCCATTAGAACCGGGGACGTTATGACGGGAAGGAAAAAACCCGGGTACAGGCCTATGGAGGGGGAGTCGACGGGGCAGAGGGGTTTGGAGACGTGTGTTACCTACCAGGGGAAAAGGGGGGGGGAAGGGAAACGCTGTCGAAGCCCTTTTAATACTGCAGAGTCACTCAGGACGGATTTGGGGGCTGTGCTGAAGGATTTTTTGGAAGAGTGGGAGCATGGTGTGGAAAGGATGTGAGGTCAGGTGATACAAGGTGATGGAGAACAAAAGCAGGGAAAGGGGAAACTTGATGAGGTTCAAAAGGAGAGCAAGTGGGTGAGGTCCATCAAAAGAGTGTTGCAAAAGAAATGTTGTAGGGGGTAGCCCCCCAAAAGAGATAAGGGGGGGACAACAGGGACGAAGTCCCACACCAGCGCAGGGGCCTGGAAGAAGATGTGGCAGCTGTGGTAGCAAAGCAAGCCCGGGGGAAGGGGGGGGGGCAGGAAACTGGGCGGGAAGGAACGGGAGGGGTTTGGGGGGCGGGAACGGGGGTTTGATAAGAAGAACCGAAACCTATGAAAGGAGGACCAAGTAAGCCTCAGCGCTAGGGGTAAGCCCCATTTTGAAAATTCGGGTGTAACTTTCAATTAAACGGTCTTAAAAAACCGATCAAGAGGGTAGGTTTAGAGTGGGTTTTGAGGAGATTAGTAGATGTCTTTTTTTTTGCAGGAACAAAAACCAAGGGTTAGGATGTGAGCGTTGTTGAAAGGTTAAGTTTTTTAAACATGGATTTTAAGTTGAAAGGGGGTGTGGCTTGGCGAAGGGAGACCAGCCCCTTGCGATCCTGGGTTGGGGGATCGGGGTGGGGGAGGGTTGCAGCGTGATGGGTTTTTGAGGGACAGGAGGTTAGTTTGTAGTGGTTACACCAGCCACAAACGCTGGGGTGAAGAAATTTTGTACCGAGGTCTGGATACCCCTTGCGGGGTTTTACCTCTTTTACGGTGATTTTGGGGATTGGAAGTGTATTAGGATGGTATGTGTTCCGAGGGGGGGGGGGTTTGTTTTTTGGGGGGTTCTACGGGATGTTTTGCGGATTTTGGATTTTAAGTGGTGGAAAGGGGGGGAAAGGAGGGGACCACTTTTTTTTCGTAGGGGATATAGCAGGGTTAATAGGATTTTTTTTGGGCAGGGCATGGGTGTGGGGGGGAGGACTTCGATGTGGGTTTTTTCGATCACGTGCTGTTAACAATTGAGGGTTGATGCAAAGTGAAGTTTAGCGGATACTGGAAATTAAAGAAAAGCTATTAGGGGCGAGGGTGACCCCGGTTTAAGAGGGGGAAAACCCTTTGGAACTGGGAATAGGGAAAATGGATTTGCTGATTGGGAAAGGGGGCTAAATTTTGAAACCCGGGAATTTTTTTTAAAGTAGGGGGAAAGGGAATGCGATTTGGACTAGGGCCTACAAAATTTCTTGGGGGTCATTAATGACGTTACAGAGGAACGGTGGGGCGGAGGGGGACATGGAACTTGCGAAATAGGTTGGCGGAAATTCACAATAAAAAATTTGAGGCAATTCAGTTGGGGCGGGGTTGGGGGAAAGTTTAAGGGGGAAAAAGGCCAGGGGTTTTTTTGTATAAGATTTTAAAGGAACGCGGGCAAGACCACCTTGGCGTATATTGGGGCAGGTACGGGGGGGGGGGTGCTTTGAGGAGGGTAAAGGGGCCACCACCACGAAAAAATTATTTTTTATCAGTTTTTTTGGTTTAGGAGAAGTGGAGGGGGGTTGGGGGGATGGGGAGAGAGGGTTTGGGGGGATAAGGGTTTAATAGGGAAATTAATGAGCAGCCAGGGACAAATCGAGGTAGTTTTAAGTAGAGAAGTAGAGGAGGCGTTTTTGGGATTGCCAGGTAAAACCCGGGCATGGGAGGGAAATACCAAAACGATTTTTTAGGTACTTTTGGGGGAGTGTAGGGCATTGCTGTGGGGTTTTAAATTTGATTTTAAGTAGTGGAGGAGGGAAATCAAAAGAACGGGGGAAAAACTTTTTAGTGCCCAAAAAGAAGGAATGCCGAGTTTTGAATGATTACCGTGCGATTACGTTAAAGTGCCGGTTACAAATTTTTTTTCTAAGGTTTTTGGGGAAAAGAATGAGGAAAGGGTTGGGTTTAGTGTTCATAGGGAAGTTGGGAATTCCCGGGGAAAAAGGGTGAGGGGTGACATGGTTTTTTTAGGGGTTTTCTGAGAGAGTACGGGAGGGGGGAAACAGGTTTTTTTGGGTGAAGCTTTGATTGCGTGGACAATTTTTTTTAGGGGGTTTTTCTTAAGAGGTTGGGGGTTTTGGGGGGGGTAGGAGGGGGGGAAAACTCGATGATGGGGCAAGGTGAGGGTACGTCAATGGGAGGTTTTGGGGAAAGTGTACCAAGGAGAAGGTTTTTTGGCAGGGGTGCCGATTCACACTGCCTTCGCGGTGGGCAGAAACCTTTTTTTGGTCTGTTGAGAAGGTGAAGAACAACAGGAGATCGAAGGGGGTGCAAAGGGGGCATCGTTGGGTATTGGGGTGATACTACTGTTTTGCTAAGGGGGAAGGAGGGGTTAAAAGGGGGGGGGGGTAAGTGATTCAGAATTTGTATGAAAAACCGGAATAAGTTTTAAAACAGGAAAAAAAAAGGGACAAAAGGTCGGAATTGATAGGGGGGGCTTGGGGGGGGTTTAGGAGGGCAGTGGGTTTACAGAACAAGGGATTGGGGTATGGTAATTGGGGAAGAGCAGGCATGCGAAGGGTAAATTCGGATCGTCATGGGTAAGGGTTTTTAAAATGCGGAGGTTTTTGTGCGAGGACTTTGCTTTTTCAAACAGGGTAGTGGTGGGAAATTCACTTGTCTTAGCAAGGATGGGGGTGGGAGAGGTTTTTCCCTAGATTCAGATATTTTGGGGAAAAGCAAAGGGGGTCGAATTTGTGTGGGGATTTTGGGGGGCATGGTTAAGTAAGGAGGTAGTTAGACGGGTGTTTGGAAGGGGGTTTAAAAGGTTTGTTGCCCCTTTGACGAGAGAAGGGTTAATATCAATGGAGGGAATGAGGGGAAAGGGGGGGGGGGTGCTAAAAAAAAGTTATGGAGGGGGCACGTAAAGGTGGGGGGAAGGACTTAGGTTTTGAAGAATTTGAATTTTTATTGACAGTGCAACAGGGGATAAAATCAAAAGGGAAAAAGGTTTTGGGGGGGGAGTGAAAGTCAAGAATTTTGCAAGGGGGGAGCCGTGTTCCAAAGTAGATTGGGGGGGTTTTTTGGAAAATTTTAGTAAGCTTCGGAACCGGTAGAGTAAGAGAATTATATATAGGTTTAACAGGGGGTTCTGGCTTCCAAGGAGGGTTTCGTAGAATGGGGTTGTAAGAGGCTTTTTTCAGTTTTGTGGGATTAAAAAGGCGTTTTTGTGGGCCTTCTTTTGTACCTCCTTTGGGGGGGGTGAGATCATGGATGGGGGGGGTTTTTGACTGTTGGGGGGGGGCGTTTTCCGCTTTTTTAAGGGGTTTCTACTAGATTAAGGGGAGCCTAGGATGTTGGGGAAAGGGGGATAATGTAATCAAGGGATATCTGGGCATTTCAGGGGGAAAGAGGGGGTTAAGGGGGATAGAGGATAAAAGCATTTGGGGGCTAGATTCAAAAAGCGAAGTGAGGAATAGCTGGTTTTGGGGGGTCCTGGGAAAAAATTTCCCGGGAAGGGGATAGGAACCTCACTGTGGGGTTCCCCCAGGGGGGGTCCCTGAGGGTACAAAGGGGTGGGCCCTTATGGGGGATTAAAGGGGGGGGGGGTTTTTTTGGTTTTTTTCTGGAAATGATGTAGTGTGTAAAAGGAAGTAGTGAAATTAGGGAATGGTACCCATGTTTTACATGAATGTTTTTTCAAGTGAATATAAGTGTGGTTTCAGGTTTTCATTTCTACCGTGGGTTATGTTCACGGGTTTTAAAATTCCTTGAAAACCAGGATCCGAGCCCTTAGGACCGTTTTTTAAATTTGATTGGGACGTTGGGAAAAACACAAAAATTTAAAAAAAAAAAAAAAAAAAAAAAAAAAAAAAAAAAAAAAAAAAAAAAAAAAGTATGGACCAAGGACTACACCTTGGGTGGGCCCGTTTTTTTGTCATGGACTAACACTATTCTATGTACATAGTTCTAATTGATTATAAGTTGATCTAAGACACAGTTTTGTTATACAAAGATAGCGGGTGTTGTGATGAGTAGGGTTTAATTTTTCAACACATGCGTTGTAATTTTTCCCCCTTTGTTATTTTGTCTCAATTGCATTCAATGTACTTTTTATCATTTTACAACGGGATTGTTCTTTGCCCAAAAGAAGTTTTTTTTTTTTTTTTTATTTTTTTTTTTTTTTTTTTTTTTTTTTTTTTTTTTTTTTTTTTTTTTTTTTTTTTTTGTCATGTGAGTGCTAGGTTTTGTAGTTAAAGACTTTGACGCACACCCGATATTGGTTTTTCATGGCTATGTTCCTTGACTTAAGTTTCGGCTGTATGGATACAATATATCTAGCCAGTTTTTAAAAACGCATTCCTTTTTTGTCTGAGATTTTTTTTAACGGGTTATTGAACTGTAATACGGTTTGAGATCTAAGCTGTTTTTCCTTTTTTATGTTTATTTTTATTTTGGTTTGTAAAAACTGTAATTTGGGATAATTATTAATGTTCTAGTAGGGTTTTGAGTTAGGTTTTGGTTTTTGATTAAAAAAAGGCTGGAAGTAATTGTTACATTTTCTTGTATAATTCTTTTCAAATTTTATAACTTTTTCATAGTCAGTTTTTATTAAAAATTTTTATGAAGTTAGGTTTTGAGTCATTTAAAATTTAAAGTCATTCATGACCCTGTTTCTGTGGTTATTGTACATTTCTTTCCGTAAGTTATTGTTTTATGTTATACAGCTAAACTTGCGAGTACAAGGTGCAATCCTTTGTGTTGTTTTTTTTTGTGTTGGGTTTCTTATGTCAAAGGCCGAACCTTCAGATTGAAACCAAAACCGTTTCCCTTTTTTTTTATTTTATGAAGTATTTTTTTAAATAAAAATAAAAAAAAAATGTACACAGATATTTCCTTTAAAAATTTGGGGACTCACAACAAAAGAACATAACAGGGGAAGGGGTAAAACATGCATATATATGAGCAGGGTTTTAAACCCCCAATACTGGGCCAAAAACACAATCAAAAAAAAAATACTAAGAAAAATTTTGACTCAAGAAAAAACTTTACAAAAAGGAAAAACTTCAAAAACACCAAATACGTAAAAGGGGCCCCCTGTCATTCTGAACCCCAAAAGGTATAGAAGTAAAACCCTAACCCAGAATCAACAACACACACCATAAAACTAGAAAACACTAGCCTAAAATCCAAAATTTCCGCAACCACACCCCCCCCAAGAACGACCACTATTCCCCACTGACCACACGACAACTTACCCGCATGCCCTTTTAAATTTTTCACAAATTCAACCACCCCCAAAAACCCTCCCCACCTCATCCCAACAATTCCCTATTCCTACACTTGTACGATAAAACGTTATTGCAAGACCGCCTTCCACCCACTTTCCCCTTCCCCCCTCATTACCCACGAAAATAAAGTAATCCACGATTATTTGCAAAGCTCGCCAACTTTCCGGCTAATCCTCCTTTGCGAGACTTTAAACGCGCGCAGGGCCTGCACCCCTCCCCCCACCCTCTGACCACCCTACCTAACCCCAACCCCGACATCTTTAAAAACCTTTGCAAAAAATAGACAACATGAAAAAACCGTTCTTCTCCCATCAAAACCCACACCCGCCCCCTTCCACGACTCTTCTGGATGGGTAGTTTTTGCCCTGAGGGAAATATACCAGGGAAAAAAAACAAAAACATGATTTCCCCAAACCCCCTACGCCGTAATTTCAGTTTACAAAATTTCTGAGCCAAATTTTTTTTCCAGGTACAGGGGGAAACAAACCTTCTCCCTGGAGCTCCCGCACGTCCCCCGCAGTAACCTACCCCTTTTTAAAAAACCCTTTACGAATTTTTTCCCTTCCCTTACCATAAACAAACCCTTAGTACAATCTCACATTCCCTCAATTTCCATTCCCCCATACCACTTTTTCAACCTCATATTCCCCTGGGGCAAAAATAATTTCCCGCCATCACCCCCAAAAGCCCAACCTCCCCCCCTTTAGAAAAACACTTTTTACCCTACGTTTTAATCCAACAATCCCAAACCCCTCAGGGCAGGTAACATAAAAACCTCCCTTTTTAAAGCAGTCACCCCTCGACCCCCCCCAAAAAAGGTAAAAAACCCGTCTTAACATTCCATTGATCAAAGTCCCTGAAAATTGGAATACAGCCGCAACGGCCACCCCTTACTATAAATAAAAAACTTAACAACGATCACAGGGTTGGGCGAGTGAGATTTTGGGGGCCTAAAAACCCCCAGACGCCCAAATTTGACCTTTTAAAAACTTCTTACTAAATTTTTCCTCCCGCGCCACACCAAATCGTCCCCTATAAATAATACCACAAATTTTTTAAGGATTTTCGCAGTTGTTTTAAACCCAGGGTTACACCCCTCCCCCCCCCTTCCCCCCCCTTTTTCCTGGTAAAAAACCCCCAGGATCATTGATTTTTTACTGTTTCCCTTTCCCATCCCCAGGGCCCTCGTTCAAACACATGCACAATTTTCCCAAACATTTTTCCATGACACCCCCCTTTCACACCCAAAAAACAGCCCATATCATCCACATCCCCTTTTAATCCCGGCCCAAAACATCCCCCTTTTCCCCTCCCCCCCATTTCCCCCCGGGAATTGACTCTCTAAACCATCCTTTTAAAAGGGTTCCTGAAAACACGCAAAAAAGATTTTGGGGACATGGGGCCCCTTGTCGTAAACCTCTACCCATCTCAAAGTCCGTCCCCATACACACATTTTTTTGTACTCTCATTTTTGCCCCCTTTAAATACAGCGTTTTTCCCCAACCCAACTATTTTTTTCCCGAAACCCCTTTTCTCCAAAATTTAAAACTCGGGATTTCACCTCTTTCCACTCAAATTTTAGGCGGTTTTCCAGTCTAAGGCCAAAAAAGCCCCCCCTTCCCCCCCCCCTTTCGACCCATAAAATTTCTTAAAATCCCCGGACCTTCAAACATCAAACCTGCAGGGAAACCCCAAACTGCGATGGTGAAAAAACCCCTCCCCCCCAACGCATTTCATCCTTTTTACCCAAAAATTTTTATGAAAACCTTATGTCTGCACAAAAGAAAACGATATTCCCCTATACTTCCCAAGGTCTGGCTCCCCTTTTGGGCCTTTCGGGCCCAGCACCACAATTGCTGTATTCGTTTTTTCCCCAAACGCCCCCTTCCCTTAATAAAATTTTAAAAAATCTTACCATGAATTCCCAAATCAACCCCCCAAGCTGAAAATTAAAATTCCCCCGGGTTATACCATCAATCCCCGGGGTTTTCCCCTTTTCCCTCATTTCGTTTTAAAGCAATTTTAAATTTTCCTCCCGTAATACCCCCACCCAAACCCTTTTCCTATCACTAGGGCCCAAAATTGCATTTTGGTTTTTTATAAGCACACCCTATTTAATTAAAACTTCATCCCATACTTCTTTCCGGGAATTTTTTATACCACTTTTCCCATTTGCACTTTTAGCTTTGGGTGTTTCTTTTCACTTAAATCTCTAGGGTTTCCCCTACTCTCAGGTACCCCCAAGCTCGGGATTGCCATCACGCCGGGTTTAGATTTTGCTGCCACAACAAAACCGGGTGGGGTTGTCTCCCCAAAAAAAATTCTTCTAATCCTGCTTGCACCCGCACCCCTTTTAAACCGCTCCCTTTTTGCAACGTTCGCAAACTCTTTTTATGTCACAAAAATCGTCCCCGGGGAAAAACCCCCAACCTTTCCCGGGGATTTTAAACCCCTTAATTTGGGGCCTCTAAATAATTCACTAGTCCATTTTTAGAGTGTTTATACGGGTTTTTCCCCCCCCTCACGTAAAAAGGGTTTATCCCTTTTTTTTTGGTCCCCCAGTCCCAACAACCCTTTTTCAATTTTCTTCTACCTCCTGGCTTTTCCCTTTTTAAAAACTTTTCCCCAGGGATAGAAAAAAAAACCCCCAAACCTTCCCCATCACCTAAACACAATTTTTTAATTTTCCCAAAAAGGCCGATAAAATTTTGCCATCCCCCCCCAACCCCACCTCCACTACTACTGCCCTATGATCTGCAAGACGTCTCGACCATATTAAAAGCTTGCAAATTCCCCCTCGAAAATATACACTCTGTTAAAAAATTCAGCATATCCCCTTCTGAAAAAAAGTATGTTCTGTTTCCCCCACCCCCTTTCCCCAAAAAACTTTATAATTAACATCCCTCAACAAATCTCTGAGAGGGTGCGAAACATGCCCCCCCCTTTGGGGTTTTACGTCATGCCCTGATGCAGTTCCCGTCACCCCCCACTAACACCATTCTGGGAATGCACGCAAAAAATTTAAAAAAGGGCCTACACACCCAAAAAATTCTCGAACCCTTCGTCTGTTTCGGGGCGTACCAAATTACTAAAGATACACGCTTTCCCTTTCCCAAATTCTAACACTTCCTTTAAACCCCCCCCCAACCCCCCCCTCACATCTTCCCGCAATACGAACGGGGTCGTCCCCTTTTTTTTAAAAGACCCTCACCCCCTTCAAAAAGGTTTGTTGGCAGGGCCCGTCTTTTTAACCTCAACCTCCCAAAACTTTCCCCCCCTTTTTAAATTTGGGGGTTTTTGAAGGAACATAAAAACAACTCTTGTTTGCAAAAAAATTGTTTTTAACCAAACTCTCTTTTTGTCTATTTTTTCAACCGTTAAAAATTTTGCAGTCATTTTCCTAAGGCCGTTATATTTTCCTCTTCTCCCCTCGTTTTTCACCACTTTAATTATTTTTTGGGTTTTTTTTTTACAGTACCTTTTCCCTTTTTCCCCCCTTTTTTGCGATGGCGTCCCCCAGGAACCCCCCCCCCTCTCCATCCCCTTTTCTCTCCATCCTCTCAGTTTTTTTCCCAGTCCTCCCGTGCTGCCCCTTTAGTACGTATCTGAATTGACATAGGCCCGCCGTTTCCCGTAACGTTCTTATCCTCCATGTCAAAGGTTTTGGAAGCCTCAAATGTGTACCTCAAAAAATCCACTTTACAAATTTAGGTATGAAGTCCCCCGAAAGTCCCCAGTCCCCCCGTCATTCCGCGGCTCATATTTTTAAATCTGGACTCAAGTCTCCAGCTACGTCATTCATAGACGGAGCTTCCACCACAGGTGGTGACAAGGTCCCTAAAACTTTCGTCAAATTCCTCCCCCTATATTTAACACGTCATGTCGGGGTACCAATCCAGCAGATGGTATTGGAAACGACTCAGGTGCGGGGAGCTGAGGGGAGGACTCAATCTCATTTCGAAAAGCCTGTTCCACCCTCTCACCCCACAAACGACCACGCCTTCCTCTGAAGATCGATGCTCACCTTCATCACTCTTCTTGAAACAGGTTTGGTCACGCATCTGTTCTTCTCGCATGCCGCCGCTATGTGGTCATATTCTCCCAAATGCGACACGTACGCCGTTGTCCAGGATTTTAAAACCATTCCTGTGTCCTAAAATCTTGAAGATACACTTATGATGGTAGCGTTGCTGCAACGTTATTTTAAGGCTGAAAGTACCTTCCGGCATACCTTCGTAGGCACCCATCAACCACTTACCCTGCTGGGCAGAATGCATGGTCTCATATTTCCAAATACGTTTTGATGTCAGGTTCGTTCGTCTAAAAGGGGGAAACATTCCACAACTTTGTCCATAAATTTAATATCGAGACAGTCCACCAGTCTCACACGCACAGCAGGCGTAATGTCAAAACACACATCTTGAAAGCGCGTTTAAACCCCCAATTCATAAACTGTCGCTGCAAGCAGTTTCACAAGTATTCTATGCACTCCATTCAACGTTACCCATACAATTCACCGTCTTGAATGCCATATGTCTCCTAGATTATCTTGGGTAAGAGTATCGAGCTGAACTAGGTGTAATTGCACCTCGAAGCAGTTTTAATACCAATTTGTATTAATGTGTCTGCGATGACAAACCGCCATCTTAACACCAGTAATTTTCCAGTGGTGTCAACAGACACAACACCTCGTACCACTGCTGTCAGGTTATGAGGAGTGTCAGGCAAGGGGGTCTACACGGCCCCAAGAGCGATGCAGACAATGCAAATAATATTAATAAACCCTCTTCCACCGGCTGACACATTTTATAAAGTAAGAGACTAAACCATACTCTCCCAACCTTTGCTGCCTGACCCGGTTAGTGTGCGGTAGTGCTCTGCACCCCTCTGTTTGTAGGCGAGCGCCCTTGTCAGTTACCTGGCTGCAGTGGTGTGAAGTGGTGCTGTCACACCTCGGCTGACAACTTAGGTGCACTGTGATCGTCAAGATGCGGTTAGTCTGAGACGAAGGATAAATACTGTAGGGATCGAGCTACTTAAAGGAACGATAACGCCCAGTTCTGCGCAAAGTCTTATTACCAAAGATCATAACGGGAGACTTATGGGTACAAGAAGTGACTTGTATGGGGTAGCAATGAAGGAGGACAACGAATTTTCGTCAAACTGCTATAAGCAACGGTTTATGAATCGTTAGTCACCAGGTTTCAGGACGTGAGTCTTAAACGTCACACCAGCTGTCACTGTAAGAATGATAAATTTCCTTTTTTTACAAACTTACCGCATGCCGTTTATTATTCACAAATTCAACATCCGAAGGAGGTAAATACCCTTATCCCACCTATCATTCAATCCATATTCCTACACATTGTACGATAAAACGTTATTGCAAGGACAGCCTTCTCACCTCACTTACCCTTTCCCCCCTCATTACCCACGAAATATAATGTAATCACGATTATGTAGTTCCTAAAGCTCGTTAATTCCTGGTCTAATCTCCTTTGTCGAGACTTTAACGCGCGCGGACCTGCACCCCTCTCCCACCATCTGTTACCCACCCTACCTAACACAACCCCTGAACATCTTCTAAACCCTTCGCAAAATAGGAAACATGAAAAAAACCGTGTCTTCTCCTCATCAAACCCACACCCGCCACCTTCCACGACTCTTCTGGATCGTAGTATTGCCCCTGACGGCAATATACCATGTAAAAAATCGGAACATGACTTCACGCACCCTACGCCGTAATTTCAGCCTTACTAAATCTGAGCCAAATATTTTTCCACGAGTTACATTGGGGAACAAATTCCTTCTACTGGGAGCTGCGACACGTACCCCGCAGTAACTACTTATAACCATTATACGAATGTTTTTCCGTTCCCTTACCATCAAAAACGCCCGTATACAATCTCACCATTCCCGCATCCATTCCCCCATACCTCCTTTTTCACCTCATATTACCTGCTCCATATTTCCCGCCATCCACACCCCACACGCCCAACCTCCCCACTTTAGAAAAACAACATTTTACCCTCGCTTTAAGTCCAACAATCCCAAACCTACTCGACGGACAGTTAACATAACAACCTCACGTTTTAAGCAGTCACACCTCGATTCCCACAAAAAGGTAAATACTCGTTTATCATTCCATTGATCGTGTCCCTGTAATGGGAATACAGCCGCAACGTGCCACACCTTTATATACAATAAAACGTTAACTACGATCACAGTTGGGCCCACGAGTGAGATGTTGGGGCCTCCAAAACACCCCGACGACCAATCGACCTTTTTCCACGTTCTTACTGAATTTTCCTCCCGCGCCACATCAAATCGTCTCTATAAATAAGACCACAAAATCTTAATGACATCTCAGTTGTGTAAACCATGTTACCAAGCTCCCATTCCTCCCCCTTTCTGCGTACCCAACCCCATGATCATTGACTTTTCACTGTTGTACCTCATACCCATGGGCTCGTGCAAACCACATGCACAACATCTTCCAACCACTTTCATAGACATCCATTACACACCAAAACAGTCATATCTTCACATAAACCTATTAATGCCGGCCATCATCTACCTTCCCTACCCCATCAACCCGGAATTGACTCTCTCAAACCATCCTCTGGTAAAAGGGATCCTGAACCACACGCAAATAATATCTGTGACATAGGGCACCCCTTGTCGTAAACCTCTACCCATCTCAAAGTCCGTCCCCTTACACACCAATTATTTGTACTCTCATCTTTGACTCCCTTATACAGCGTGTTTACCCATTCCAAATATTTCTTCACCGTAACCCTGTCTCTAAGTTTACTCTGCAGTGCACCTTCTTTCCACTCTAACTTAGGCGCTTGCCAGTCTTAAGGCCCAGTAAAGGCCGCCCTTCCCCTCCCTTCGACTCCATAAAACTTCTTAAAATCCGTGACCTTCTAACATCGACCTGCACGGAACCCAACTGCGATGGTGAAACAACCCTCCCCACCAACGCATTTCATCTATTACCAAAAAATTTTAGTGAAAACTTATAGTCTGCACAGAGCAACGATATTGCCCATACTTCCCAAGGTCTGGCTGACCTTTTGCTTTCGGGACCGCACCAAAATTGCTGTATTCTGTTATTCCCTAACGTCCACTTCTCTTCATACAATTTAATTAATTTACCTTGAACATCCCAATCAACGCCCAATGCTGTTAAAATAAAATCCACCGGTTATTACCATCAATGCCGGGGCTTTGCCTTTCTCATTTCTTGTAAAGCAATTCAATTTCCTCTCAGTTATATCCCCACCCAAAAGCCTTCCTATCATATGGCCCAAATTGCAATTGGATATAAGCACCATCCTATTTAATTCCACTTCATCCACATCACTTCTAGTCCAGTATTTTTTATACCAACATATCCGCATATGCCACTCAATAGCTTTCGTGTTTCTTTTCACTTGACCTGCTCTTTGGATTTCCATACTCTCATGTTACCTCCAAGCTGGGATTGCCTAGCGGAAGCTTTAGCTTTTGCTGCCACAACACACTCGCGTATGGTTGTCTCCCCACAAAACTTCTTCTTAATCATGCTTGCACCACGCACCACTTGAAACCGCTCATTATGCAACTGTTCGCAAGCTCTCTTTTATGTCTACAATATCGTCCACTGGGTAAAAACAACCACCAACCTTCCTTGCCGATTACAACCTCATAATCGATCCTCTAAATAATTCACTAGTTCCATATTTTAGAGTGTTTATAAGTTTACCCTCCATCACGTAAAAGGATTTTTATCCGTTCTTTTGCTTACGATCCCACACGTGACAATGTCTTCTACCTCCTGAGCTTCCCTTGAAAGTCTTTCCACAGCATAGAATAACCCTCTAAAATTCCTCATCACCTAACACAACTAATATTTAATTCCAATAAGGCGATAAAATTCTGCCATTCCCCTCCACCCTACCTCCACTACTACGGCCCTTTGATCTGACAAGACAGTCTCGACCATATAAAAGACTTTGCAACTTCTCCTCGAGAAATATACACTCTGTGAACCCTTGCAGCATATAACTTCTGATTAAAGTTGTTCTGTTTCCCACAACCCCTTCCAAAACACATCACGTAACTTTACATCCCTAACAATATCTATGAGAGGCAGACACATTGCAACCCCTTTGGGTTGACGTCGTCGCCCTGATTGATGTTCCAGTCACATCCCTCTATCACCACTTCTGGAGTGCACGCAAAAAATTAATCAAGGTTACTCACACACAAAATCTTCTCGCACTTCGTGCTGTTCTCTGCAGGGGCGTCAACTTACTAAAGATACACGCATTCCCATCCAAGTTCTATCCACTCTCAAACAACCTCCCCCCACACCCCTCACATCTCTGCAATACGAACGGGTCGGTCTCTTTTATTAAAGTCCCTCACCACCTATCAAAGGATAGTTGGCAGTGCCAGTACTTTATAACCTGCAACCTCCAACACTTCCCCCTCGTTGAATTGTGTTTTGAAAGGAAATTAACATTAACTCTTATGTTTGCTATGAAAATTGGTGTAACAAATCTCTCTTTAGTCTATTCATCAACCGTTAACATTAGCAGTCATTCTCCTAAGGCCTGTTATATTTGCCTTTCTCTCTCGTTTTTCACCACTGGAATTATTTATGGGTATTTTTTTACAGTACCTTCCATTTGCCTCCCTTCTTGCGATGGCGTCCCACATGAACACCCCTCCCTCTCCTTCCCTTCTCTCTCCCATCCTCTCAGTTTTCTTCCAGTCCTCTGTGCTGCCGGTCAGTACGTCATCTGAATCTGACATAGCTTGCTCGTTTCTCGTAACGTTTTATCCTCCATGTCAAGGTCGTGAGGAAGCCTCACTGTGTACCTCAACATCAACTCTTACAATGAGGTATTAGTCCCCCGATGTCTCAGTCCCGCCGTCATTCCGTGAGTCTATATTTGTGTACAATCTGGACTCAAAGTCTCCTGCTACGTCATTCATACGGACGAGCTTCACCTCAGGTGGTGACCAGGTCCCTAAAAACTTCGTCAAATTCCTCCCTATATTTAACACGTCATGTCGGGGTACCAATCCAGCAGATGGTATTGGAAACGACTCGGTGCAAGGGAAGCGGAGGGGTGGACTCAATTCATTTCGAAAAGGCTGTCCACCTCTCACTCCACAAACGACCACGCCCTTCTCTGAAGTCGATTGCTCATCCTATCACTCTTCTTGCACAGGTTTGGTCACGGCTCTGTTCTTCTCGCATGCCGCCGCTATGTGGTCAATTCTCCACAAATGCGACTCGTACGCCGTTGTCCAGGATATTAAAAAACCATTACTGTGTCCTAATATCTTGAAGATACCACATATGATGGTATGCGTTGCTGCAACGTTATTTTAAGGCAGAAAGTACCTTCCGGCATACTTCGAGCGCACCATAACCCACTTACCCTGCTGGGGCAGATGCATGGTCTCACTATTTCTCAAATACGTTTCTGATGTAAGGTTCTTTCGTCTCAAAGGAGGGTCATTCCACAACTTTGTCCATGAAATAATATCGAGACACGTCCACAGTCTCACACGCACAGCAGGCGTAAAGTCAAAACACACATCTTGAAAGCGCGTAACACCAATTCATAACTGTCGCTGCAAGCAGTTTCACAAGTATTCTATGCACTCCATTCAAACGTTACCCATTACATTTCACCGTCTTGAATGCATATGTCTCTAGATTATCTTGGGTAAGAGTATCTGAGCTGAAATAGGTGTATGGCACCTCGAAGGCAGTTTCAATTACCCAATAGTATTAATGTGTCTGCGATGACAAACCGCCATCTTAACAACAATGTAAATTTTCAGTGTGGTCAACAGACACAACACTCGTACACACTGCTGTCAGGTTACTGAGGAGTTGTCAGGAAAGGGGGTCTACACGGCCCAAGAAGCGATGCAGACAATGCAAATAAATATAATAAAACCCTCTTCCACGGCTGAGCACATTTTATTAAAGTAAGAGACTAAACCATACTCTCCCCAACATTTGCTGCCTGACCACGGTAGTGTGCGGTAGTGCTCTGCACCCCTCTGTTTTGTAGGCGAGCGCCCTTGTCAGTTTCCTGGCTGCAGTGGTGTGAAGTGGTTGCTGTCACTCCCGCTGACATCTTAGGTGCACTGTGATCGACAAATGGCGGTTAGTATGAGACGAAGGATAAATACTGTAGTGATGAGCTACTTAAAGGAAACGATAACGCCCAGTTCTGCGCAAGTCTTATTACCAAAAGATCATACGGAGACTTATGGAGTACAAGATAGTGACTTGTATGGTGTAGCAATGAACGGAGGAAACGAATTTTCGTCAAATGCTATAAGGCAAAACGGTTTATGAATCCGGTAGTCACCGGTTTCAGGACGTGTGTCTTAACGTCACACCAGGCTGTCACTGTAAGAATATAGATGTTTCACGGTATTATACGTGGATCAAGTTACGCAATCGTTCCCTTTGAGGCGGACGAGGCGGATATAAGGAAACTTTTTTGAGATGTATGGGGACGGTGCATTATGCTCAAACCTGGTACGTGGGCGGCAGAGGCCTATGCTGAGTTTTCAGGGGTTCTTTCACCTCAAAATGACTTTGACGGCAACCATACCCCTATGGTGTACCTACAAGGATTTAGGACGCAGGTAATGTACCCAGGACAACGACGTACCGTGCCGCCTATGTGGTGAGTATGAATCACTTAGCAGGACCGGTGACAAGCGAAACATGTGCCTGACCTGGGGTGGACGTCGCAGACCTGCTTCAAAGGTGGCAGGTGAGAACAACCATCGGATGGAGGGCGGTGGTGTTTTGTGGAGCGGGATAGTGGATGGGCACACAGGACTGGTGGTGAGTTGGTGTCCCGCCCCCAACTGCCTGATCAGGATGTCGTCTCCTGTGGATAAAGAGGAGCAGCAAGTTACAAGAGAAGGTTTTGAGATTGAGGAGGAAATTGGTGGGTGTTGTTGAAGACGTTGTCACCACCAGAGAGGGACGTTACATCTGTGCGTGGTGTTCATTGGAGAATCGTCGCCCCCCCCCCCTTCCTTCCTCCCTCCACTTCCAGAAAGTTGAGGACATGAAAATTTGGGACGTGAGGGTGGTTTGGAGTCGTCCATTGACTATTACACCATTCTCAGGTGGAGGTGGAGGTTCATCGAGAGGTAACATCTGATCAAGATATGTGATAACATGACTGTCACGAGAACGAGGCGGCTACATCAGATTCTGATGACGTCCTTACGCCTGCACAAAGCCTGGGAATACAGTACTGAGCTGAAGTGTGAAGGTGTGGTGTAGGTGGTGGTAGCCATGATAGGAGACCACCGGAAGAAGGGGAGGAAAGAGAGCACTCTGAGGTGTTGAACGTAAATCAAGCTCTGGAGTTGTAAAGAGTGGATGAGAGGAAGCAGGGGTGGAACTTTAATAGGGCCTTAGGTGTATGTCTGTAAATGTTAATGGGTTATGTAGCAGTATGAAGAGAGATTGGTTTCGTAATTTTCTGAATAAATCTAGAGTGGATGTTGTGTTCCTGCAGGAGCACAATTTCAAAGAGGGTTAGGGTTTGGAGGTGGCAGGATTTCGGTAGTTACCCTTGCCATCTCCCCCGTCTAAAGGTGGTGTGGGATTTAATATGGGAGACGAGCCTGTTTGTTTTGCAGAGAAGCGAGGGAGGAGGGGGGTGGAGGGTGTTGGTGTGATGGGGTAAGCGTGTGTCTTTTGTGAGTGTGTATGCGCCGGCAGAAAATAAACATAAGGTTAAAGAATGAATTTTGTGTGTGAGGAATCTTGTGTTTTTCTTAAAGTGCACTGCCAGATCGGTGGGATAGTTGGTGGGGATGGAAATAGTGTATCAGGGTTGCTGATGTGGACCAAGGGGGGCTGGATATATTCTGAGGCTCTTAGGGATTTATTAAAGGGTTGTTAGGTTTACGTGCATGCCTTTGGGGGGCAGCGAGTGTGGGAGACTGAATATACGTTTGTAGGAGTGGTTATGCTGCGGACTAGTTAGAGTGTACCTTTCTCAGGGAGTGGACGTGAAATCTTTCAGGACTGTTGGAGGCTACAATGTTCAGCTCATTAGGGGCAGTGGTGGTGGAGGTTGGGTGGGTTGGGGGACGCTCGCGGACATATATACGAAGTTATTGGAATTAAAATATAAGTGTGTTAGGTTATGAGGAGGGGTTGGAGGGGTTTTCAGTCCTCTGGTGGGAGCTTAGTGTGGAAGAACAGGGAGTGGATGACATTGTGGACATGGTGGAGATAGTGTCGCAACAGGAAAGTGATTAGAAAGTTTTATGTGAGAGAAGGAAAACGTATTAATAATTTAAAATATGACTGGTAACTATTAGAGGATAGGTTAAGAGGTTGCTATGGGAGGGGGGTGGGTGGGAATTACTTTTCCTATGTCGATGGAAATAGCTGAATAAAGGGGCGGTTGAGGGTGTTGCAACAATGAAAGGTTCAAGCTGTTAAAGATGCCAGGAGGGGTGGAGGAAGTGCTTTGGGGGACAAAGCCGTCAGCGTGTGTTTTGCGGCATCAAAAGCAAAGGCAGGCGCTGAACGGCTATACCATGTTTAGAGGTAACAAGATGGTTGGGAATTATAGACGTAGGGCCAGGAGATACGATCCACGAAGGGGATGCTGTGCGTATGCGGAGGCTTGGTACCGAGAAGACAGGAAAGTGGGGGGGTGAGGTGAGGGGCATTGGACAAGGTGTGTAAGTATGTGAAGTGAATTTAGGAAAATAGGATTCGAAAAGGCTTATAGGTGGGACGATTACGGCAGAGGAAATAGAGGAATGCGTTAAGGGGAATGAGGAAGGGAAAGCTCCCGGTATTGATGGTCTACCGGTAGAAGTTTATTTACAACATTGGGCGTTGTTAAAGGAATGTATAGTTAGGTTATTTAATATATGAAGGAGAAGGGTAATTTGGGGAGAAGCAGGAAAAAACAGCAGTAGTAGTGTTGGTCCGAAGGTCAATGGAGGCAGACCACCCTTCGGGAGTACCGAGCCCATATCAATGTTGTGTGACAGGACTATAAGGTGTTTGCAAAATTTTAGAGTAATAGGTTTCCAAATGTGTAGTGGAGAGGGTGGCTGGTGTCAAAATCTCAGTTGGGTTGCCGGGAAGGTCGATTGAATGGACGGACCTGGGATACTGAGAAGTTTTGTGGAAGCTAAGGGTGGGGGGTGGAGGGGCTGGCTTTGTTGGCCTCTAGGACTGGAAGGGAGCTATGATAAAGTGGGAAAGGGAGCTTTGCAGGTTATACTTAGGAGACAGGGTTTTCGGGAAGGAAATGTCGCAGTGGGTAAATACGGTTGTACAAGGGGCGACGAATATGAGGATCAGATTAATGGGTGTATGGGGAGGGAAATTGCAATGGGGAAGAGGCCTAGACAGGGATGCCCCATGTCCAAATATTGTTTGCGTGTTTCAAGGACCCCTTTTATATAGAATGTTGACCGTAGCTTATGTACGCCATGTGAGGATGTGTGGGGGGTGGGAGGGCTGGCGGGGTTAATTGCGTTTATGGTTGACGACACCAACTGTTCTCATTCGTTGCAGGGATGTCAATGAGAGTGTTTGGACGAGGTGGTGCAATAATTTGGAAGTGCCAACGGCGCTATTTGCAGGGTAAATAGTGCGAAGTCAAGGTGCATGGGGTTGGGTTCTTGGGTGGGGGGTGTGGGGGGGAGATGTAATGTTGTTAAAGAATGGGCGGTGTCTTTAAAGATTTTGTGGTATTATTTATAGGGATGACATGGTTGCGGCGCGGGAGGGAAAATTCGGTAGGTATATGGAAAGGATCGTGGGGCGTCAGGTGTTCTGAGACCCCAGCACCTAACTCTGATACAGCGAGTGATAGTCGTGAACATTTTATTGTATAGTAGGTTTGGTATGTTGCGCTGTGTTCCCAATTACTAGGGACAGCGGATTGCTGGGGATACTAGACGGGTGTACAAATTTTTATGGGTTCACGTTGTTGATTGGTTATGGAGGAGGTTGCCCCTCTAATGTTACCTGTAAGTCAGGGGGATGGGTTGGGTTGTAGGATTTGAGACGGAGGGGCTAAATGTGTAGTTTTTAAATGGGAAGTGTTGCGGAGTGTGTGAACGCGGGGCGTTTTGGGACAGGATACACGACAGGCTGGTATGTGGTATGAGGAATGAGTTGAGGGAATGTGAAATAGTTTTGAGGGCTCGTGATGTTGGTTAGGGAATGAGAAAGGTTCGTATAAGGGTTTTGTGTAGGTTACTTGTAGGTAGGTGCGTTGTACCTGTTGAGGATTTGTTCCCCATGTATGCGTGGAAGAGTTTTTGGTTTAGATTTAGGATATTGAAGTTAAAACCTCGGGCGCGTGAGGTGATGTTTCGTTTTCTGCATGGGATCCTTCCGTCGGTGAGATATTACGAAACAGACCAGGTTGTAGAGGGTGGGGGTGTGGTATCTGTGGAGGGGATTGAGACAGCGTTCCATGTAGTTTCTTTTGTGAAGGGCTAGAGGAGGTTATGTGCTGGTTAAAGTAGGTTCGGATACAAAGAGGGTTGGGGGCCGTGGGGTGTCGGTTTTGCGTGCTCTAAGTCTAGATATGCGGTGGTTAGACGAGGGTGTCTAAGGCTTTAGATTATATCTGGTCGATTATATATATATGTCTGGGTGATGAGGGGAGAGGGGATAGTGAGGAGTGAAGAATGGTTTTTGCGGTAACGTTCTATAGTACGAGGTGTCGTAACAGAGATTTGTATGGGAGGAGGTGGGATCTGGATTTCTCAGAGGGGTATAGAATGCTAACGTTAGGGTTCTGTAAATCTGTGATTGGATATGAGTGAGTGAAGGGGTTTTCATAGGTTGGAGGGAGTCAGGGGGCACAGCGGGCTCGCTCCTGGGGGGGGGGTCGTGAGAGTGTTGTGAATGTGGGTTTGGAATGGTTTCCTGGTTTTCATTGAGGATTTTATGGCACTCCCAAGTGTGGATGTAGGCTCAAGGTCTCGTTATGGTAGAGATAAAACTTTTCAGAATGTTGGTATAATATAGAGTTTTTTTTGTTTAATTATGATGTTATCGCCTTGTATACTAGGATTCTTGGAATGAGTTATTTGCGAAAGAACGTGTGTTTTAGTTTTATTTATGTTACCGTGCTGGGGGTTTTTGCACGATTGAGATATACTTAATATACTGTTTTGCATTTCTGCATTACAGTGCATCTGATCTAATGTGATTTTGTGAAAATTTTTGTGTACGTGTGGGTGTTGGGTGTGTGGACTGTGGGTGTGGGTGTGTGGGTGTGTATGTGTATATATATAAATATATATCTCTTTCTATTGTATTGAGCCTTTGTAATGGGTCAGACGTTATGTAATACTTTATATATTCATGATTGATTCTTTTAAAGTTATAATTATGTCTGTACCCTGATACGGTTTGGTGTTCATGCAAGTTCTTGATGTGAAGTTTAGTCTGTATGGTATACAGACATATCTGACGTTTAGTGACGTTAGTCATTTGTCTGAAATTAGTATATATTAGTGTATTGTAACTGTATAGAAGCTTGTATTGGTTCTAAGCTGTATTCTTTTTCTGTTTTATTTGTATGTTGGGATATGGTTCAGCTGTTATGTTAGGGATAAGTATGTTAGATTATTCTAGTCAGATTATGATGTTAGGTTTTGGTTTTTTGATTTATTGTGAAGGATGGGTTTATCTGATATAACTCTTTGTATTATTTTATGTTCAAGTGTATTGAACCTTTGTCAGATGTCATTTATATGTACAAGTTTAAATATATGCAAGGTTTTGTATATATTCAATTCATGGACCCTGTGGACATGTAATTTTTGTTTTTAGTTATGTTCTTGAATGTAAGTTTTTGTTGTAATATCTTGCGAGCATGTAGGTAAAATCCGATTGTCCAGTTATTTGATTAGGTTTCCATTACTGTTTCTTTATTTTTATGTTAACTGTAATTGGTTTTAAATAAAATCTAAAAAAAAAAATTCATAAATGTCGCTGCAGCTGTTTCACAAGTTTATATTGCACTCCAGTCAACGTTAACCATACAATCACGTCTGAAAGCCATATGTTCCTAGATTATCTTGGGTAAGAGTATTGTGCTGGAACTAGGTGTAATTGCACCTCGAAGCAGTTCATACCAATAGTATGAATGTGTCTACGATGACAAAACCGCCATCTTAACACCAGTAATTTTCCGTGAGTGTCAACAGACACAACACTTCCTCGTACACTGACTGTCAGGTTACTGAGGAGTGTCAGGCAAGGGGGTCTACCGTCCAAGAGCGATGCAGAAATGCAAATAAAATATTATTACACCCTCTTCACCGGCTGAGCACATTTTATTAAGTAAGTGCTAAAACATTCTCTCCCATTACAAAGTTTTAGCCGATGCTTTACAAAAATTTATGGAAGTCATTAGCCTACCATCTCTCTCAACGGGATGAGCACAATATATTATACTAAAAGAAAAGTCAGCAGTTACACTCGCTAAAACCCCAACCATTAAACACAAAAAACATAACAATTTTAAAAAAAAATCCTCATTGTGATACGATTATCGCACATGTAATATGCCCAATAAAAAGGCTATAAACGTACCACTCTCACATTTAAAACCAAATGCTCTTCAAGGTCTTAACCTATAATCTTGGACACCATTCACACTTAATACATGAAGAAGGTTCTGTCGACCCTGACAACATCAAACACAGAATTCTTCATTCGTTACTATGTAATTAATTGATAACAACTGTTGCTTTCTGTGCCCATTTGCATGTACATAACCACCTATGCACACATTACACCTTTATTTCCACATTACACCTCATCTCACCCCTCCCATGGAGGACGACCCCACTTTGTCCCCTGAATTCCCATTTCTATATGTAATCCCCAAACCACCCACCCCTTACTCACTCAGGCCCAAGTCGTAGATTCACGAGAAAACCCTAACGTTAACATTCTATAACCTTTCCGAAAAAATCCTTTTCCTCACCTCCTCCCATACAGTTCTCTATACGACAAATCGTACGATAAACGTACCGCTAGTACCCGCTCCGCACCTCACAATCCCCCCGTCCCCATCTTCACCCACGATATATATATGTATATATTTAAGCCACTATTATATAAGCCAAAGCTCTTGTGACACTCATTGAACCCTCCACATCTAGGGCTTAGTGCACGCAGAACCGGACTCCCGCGGCCCCCACCTCCTGTACAACTCTTCTTAACAATACCTAACACCCTCCAGTCCCTCACAAAAGTATACTGCATGGAACGCCGTCTCATCCTCCCCACAGATTCCACACCTCCCACCCACAATTACCCTCTGGTTCTTAGTACCTCCCCCGACGGTAGTATGCCATGCAGAAAACGATACGTTACCTCCCTTACCCTAGACTTTAACTTCAACTTGCTAAACCTATACCAAATACTCTTCCATGCATACATGGGGAACAATCCCTCAACTGGTACACCAATCCTTTCTGCAAGCAGCCTACACAAAACCCCTATTCGAATTTTCCTGGGTTCTCTAACCAACATCAAAGCCCTCAAAACAGTTTCACATTCCCTCAACTCCACACCACCATACAACTTACCCAACCTATCATGTACTTTTCTCAGCTGCCCCCACTCACACCTTCGCGCAAAACCTCCCCTTTTAAGAAACACTCGTTTAATCCTCCTTCTCAGATCCATCAACCCCAACCCACCCTGGCGCACAGGTAACATTACAACCTCTTTCCGCAGTCAATCGCACCTTGAACCCCACAAAAAGTTAAACACTCGTCTCAGAATTCCCACAATCGCCGTCCCTGTTAATGGGAACACGGCTGCTATGTGCCAAACTTTACTATACAATAATACATTTATAACAATCACTCGTTGCACGAGAGTCAGATTGATGAGGTCGCAATGCACCCAGACGCCCCTGAATCCATTCCATTAATCTATTTGAGTTTTTCCTCTCGAGCAGCGTCCAAGTCATCCTTATAGGTGATACTACAAATTTTTAAAGACACCGTTGTTTCCTCATAACGTTACATCTCCCCCCCTCCACCCAATCACCCAACCCCATGATCATTGACTTCTCGCTATTTACCTGCATCCCTGTTGCATTTCCAAACAGTTGCACAACATCATCCATAACCCCCCAACGCCATCCCCTCTCGAACCAGGACTGTTGTATTGTCTACTATTATTCCAGGCCACACTTTCCCGACCTCCCCCACACCTCCACTCGTGTCACATACACAACGTTCAACCATTCTATAGAAGGGGTCCTGAATGCACGCAAACAACATTTGTGACATGGGACACCCCTGCCAAAGTCCCCTACCCATTACAATCTTCTCGCCCAAGCATCCATTAATCTGTACCCTCATCTTAGCTCCATTGTACAACGTGGTTACCCAATTAACTATTTCTTCCCCATAACCCTGCCTCCTAAGTATAGCTCCCAATGCTCCCATTTCCACCCTGTCATAGGCCCCCTGCCAGTCTAAGGCCAACAACGCCGCCCTCCCTTCCCCCCCTTTTGACTCCACAAAAACTTCTCAGTATTCCATGACCTTCAATCATCGACCTTCCAGGCAAAGCATACTGCGTTTTCGAAACCACTCTCCCTACCACACATTTAAACCGAGTTCCCAAGACTTTAGCGAACAACTTATAATCAGCACATAACAGAGATATGTCACGGTACTCCTTGAGGGTGTGCTGCCCCTTACCCTTCTGGACCAACACTACAACTGCTGTTGCTTTCCTGTGCCCCGTCACACCCTTCTCCTTCATCTGATTAAATAACCTACCCATGAAACCCCTTATCACCTCCCAATGTTGGAGAAAAAATTCAGCTGGAGACCGTCTATTCCTAGTGCTTTGCCCTTCCTCATTCCCCTTAAAGCCAACTCTATTTCCTCTTCCGTTATTACCCCCCCCCCCCTTAAAGTCTTTCTATCACTATTCCCTAAATTACACATCACTTACTCACACACCTCTAAAGCCACATTCCCCACCTTCCCGCTTGTCCAATACCCTTCATACCATTTATCTGCATACGCACACATTCCTTTCGTAGTTAGTATCTCCTGACCCATTCTATAACCCCCCTCCATCTCATGTACCTCTAACCTCGGAATAGCTGTAACCTGCTGTTTTTGTTTTTGACGTCGCAACACACATGCCGAAGGCTTGTCTCCCCAAAGCACCTCCTCTACCCCTGCCTGCACCCTTACTGCTTGAAACCTCTCATTTTGCAAGTCCCTCAGTCTCCCCTTGACCTCGACAATTTCATCCATTGGATAGTTGCCCCCCACAGCCCCATTCCCATAACAACCCCTTAACCTGTCCTCTAAATAATTTGAAAGTCCATATTTTAAATCATTTATACGTTTGCCTACCCCCACATAATATTTCCTAATCCTTTCCTTGGCTACACAATCCCACCATTGTACGACATCTTCCACTCCCTGTGCCTCCTCGCTAAGCTCCTTCCATAGGACAGAAAATCTCTCTAACCCCTCCTCATCACTCAATGCACTTAAATTTAATTTCCAGTAACTCCTGTATATTTCTGCAAGTGCCTCCCACACAACCTCCACCAACACTGCTCTATGATCCGACCATGCTACTTCAACAGTTTTGAAAGATCGCACTACAACCCCGTGAGAAAGATACACTCTATCTAACCTCGCTGCATACCCTCTCCTAACAAATGTATGCTCTGTCTCCCACGGCTCCCCCTCGAACGCGTCCCTTAACCTAATATCCCTCAATAAATCTCTTAGGGTCACCGACACATAGCCTGCCCCTTTTGGTTCCACATCAGCCCTCCTAATAACGCAGTTCCAATCACCTCCTACTATTGCCACCTCCGGTAATGCACAGAAAAAAAAACACAAGGTCCTCACACACAAACTCCTGCTTCACCTGTACGTTATTCTCTGCAGGCGCATATACACAAATAAAGGCCACACATTTTCCCATCCACCAACTATCAACGTGCAACACCCTTCCCCCTCCCCCCCTCACTTCTCTGCAAAGCAAACGGGCTCACCTCCCTAATTAATATACCCCACATTGTCCACATTGCTCTCGGGCCGTGCTGACAGGCTGCGCAGTAGCTCCTGATTCGTCTAGTCTCTGCACAGTTTTCACCAGTCTACTCACAGTGGCAGAAGGGGGATGCAGGCGTGTCAACACTGTCTGTCTTGATTTAGTGACTGGCTTATTTAATAGTCAGAATACTCATATTCTGCTGACGGCGATCCTGAGAGATACCTATGGAATTGCCAATGAAGACCTTTACGGTGTAGCATTAAATGGCAATACGAGGTTATTCGTCAAATTCAGACAAGGCTGCACCTATGAGATATGGTGCTAAATACCAGGATGTGATAAGACCGTTAACCCTGGTGTTACCGTCCACCTTCGAGATGTCTCCCTTTGTTTTACACATTGGAGAAGGTGTGCAACGTACCCTTTGAAGAGGACGAAAACAATTTAAGTAACGTATTTGACCGTTACGGCACCGTGCATCTGGCAGCGCTGGGACGCTGGCGTGACGGCCCCCTTGTTGGCATGCCAGAAGGGTCGTTTTCTTTGAAAATGTCTCTTAAGCACCCGATACCGTAGTATGTGGTAATGGAGGACTTTCGCACGCAAGTGTATGTAACATATTCGGGTCAAAGGCGCACATGCAGACTCTGTGGGGTGTATGGCCACATTGCAGCACAATGTCCGACGAGGCGTGGACGACCAGAGGTCGCAACGAAGACGGTGGTGACAGCAGCACAGCAGTCATATGCTGGGGCTACACAGCGTGGGAAACTGTCGAGTGAGGAGGTCGAGGGGGAGACAGAGGAGTCACCTGCCTGTGTAACTCTAACGGGTGTGGAGGAGGACGTAGGCGTGGTGTCGGCGACGCTGGAGGATACATACGCACCCACCCAGGATGACATGGAGGCATCCATCCAAGAGGCTTTAAACGTTTTGTTGGAAGCTTCGACAGCTGATGGACTCCAGGGTGGGCTGGAGGATGTACATGTACAAGAGGGAGAGGGAGGTGTCACAGAGTCGACTGTAGAACAACAGGTTGTGACTGTAGAGGTACACAGGGATGATAGATCCGAAGTTGATATGATCATCGATCGTAGCTGTCGCCAAAAGGCTGCGGTGACGACAGATAGTGACGACGTTCTAACTCCCGGACAAAGATCTGGGAAAAAGGCATGGCATGATGAGACCCGTAGAGGAGCGGGCGGATCCAAAAATGTTCAGCAAGGCAGAGAGGAAGGCGTAGGAGGACGTGGGGAAAGACGTGGAGAGAATCACAAAGGTGTTAAGAGTGTTAAGATATCTAAGGGTAAACCATCAATGAAATCTTCAGGTGTATTACTCTAAATGTTAATGGTTTGAAATCAGACAAGTGAACTGTCTGGTGGCATTATTGAGGAAAACATGTTCTTGACATTGTGTTTTTTACAGGAACACAATCACAAATCTCTCGGGAGTTGATAATTCCTGAATATGTAGTGTACATTGGCTGTTCTAGCAGATTGAAAGGAGGTGTGGCAGTGTTATAAAAGAGGCCAGCCAGTTTTCTTTACACACCTGTGAGGTTGGGGAGGAGGGGAGGGGTGGCGGTGGTAGGGGCATAGGGTGGGTGCAGGTGGGATTCATCGGTGTCTATGGGCCAGCAGAAAGTGATATGTGAATAAAAAAAAATTTTTTTTAGGGATGTTTTGGTGTATCATTTAAGGTCACTGCCAGCCGTCACGATCATCGGGAGGATTGGAATTGTCTTGATCGCCGCAAGGATGTCGAACCTAGGGGAAGGGTTTTTTTTTCGTTTTTTTTTTTTTAGGGGACTTGCTGCGGGGGTGTGAATGTCATTGATGTGGGGGGGGATGAGGTTGGGAGGAGTGTGTATACGTTCATTAGGAGGGAGTATGCTGTGCGATTGGACCACATATATGTTTCTAGGGGATCATGGTTCGAACCGTTTGTGTTCTAAATGTGAGTTTCTCTGACCATAGAGAGTCATGGTGGACGTGGATAGGGAGGGATTACCGGGCGGTACAGGGTTTCTGGAAAATGAATGTTGGGTTCATGCATAAAAGGAGCGTGAGGAATCTTTTGCGAGTGAATGGAAGGAATGGTGGGATAACTGTAGGGTAGGGAGTGATATTATTGAGTGGTGGGACACGGTTGGCAAGAGGAAGGTGAGGGACTTCTATCAGAAGAGTGGGGTAGAGGAACGGAAAATGCAACGAGGAACTTTGTATTATCTGGAAAGCCAACTGCAGGAATGTTATATGAATGGTACGGGGGTGTACCCGGTGGCGGAAATTGAAAACTTAAAGCGCATGATAGGGGATATTCATAATCGTAATTTTGATGCGGCGTGGATAGCGAGTGGCATAAATAGGTATTATGGGGAGATCATCCTTCGGCGGTTGTCCTGCGGGAGCAGGGCAAATGCAGAAGGGCTACAGAATTAATGGGATTGGAAGTGCACGAGCAAATGGGGGCGTATAGCAGGGGACAGTACATTACGACAACTGAGGGAATGAGTTGCTATGTGGATAAATGGTATGAATCGCAATATGAAAATGTGGGATCTCTAAAAAGGTGCTAGAAAAAAAGGGTGAATTGGTATGTTGTGATTTAGAGAATAAGGATCGCATGAATTTGAATGGATGCATAAGTGAGGATGAGGTTAGGCTAGCGGTAGATATGAGTGCTGGAAATCACCGGGATCGATGGTACCCCTTGTGTTTTCTATAAGGAAAACTGGGAATGCCTACGCGACTTTCTAGTGGTATTATTTAACGAAATGAAAACAAGTGGGAAAACTCGGGGAACAACAAAGAACAGGTGTTGTGTTTTGATTCCAAAAAAGGCTACGGGGGAAATGTGTCCAAAATTAAGGTCGATATTTATTAATGTGTGGTGATTATAAAATATTTGCGGAAAATGTTAGGTAATAGAATTAAAAGGTGTTAAGAAGTATTGGATGAAGGGCAATATGGGGTACCCGGAAATCAATGTGTGTGGGGCAAGGTATTTTACGCAGGTTCATTGACGAAAGCGGAAAGGGTAATGCAGGGAGATACTGGCTTTGGACTGGCACGTGGCATACATTGTGTGGAGCGTGAGGCTTTATGGAAGTTCATGTGGTGGAAAGGATTCGGGAAGGAAATTGTAAGTTGGACGGGTTTTGTATGAGCAGGCTATGTTTAGGGTACAGAATAAAACGGCAAGTTAGGGAATTTAATTGGAATGAAACGAGGGGTTTTAGGCAGGGATGCTAGATTTCAGTCACCTGCTGGACTCCAACCAGCTGCTAGACTTCAAGCAGCTGCTAGACTTCAGTCACCTACTGGACTCAACCAGCTGCTAAACTTTAAACAGCTGCTAGACTTTTAGTCACCTGCTGAACTCCCCCCACCTGCTAGACTCAAGCTACATGCTAGAATCCAATCATCTGCTAGACTCCAGGCAGCTGCTAGCTCCAGTCACCTGCTACAATCCACCACAGCTGCTATACTCCAGCCTCCTGCTAGACTCCAGTCACCTGCTAAGACTGCACATTCTGCTAGAACTCTAGTAAGCGCTCGACTCCAGCCACCTGCTATACTCCAACCACCACCGAGTCAGCCAAGCCACCTGCAAACTCGAGCCAGCTGCTAGGACTCTAGCCACCTGCTACAATCCAACCACCTGCAAGACTCCAGCCAACCTGCTATACTACAGCCACCTGCCTGACTCAAGAACACCAGCTGGTCTCCAGTCCACCTGCTAGACTACACACCACCTGCTAGACTGCCCAGCCACCTGCTGGAACTCCAGCCACTCTTCGAGACTCTAGCCACCCTACTAGACTCCAGCCAGTTGAAGAATAGGCTTCCAACCACCGTGCTGGACTCAACTACCAGGTTGACGTTCTTCCACCTTCTAGACCCCTGCCTCGTGCTAACTTCAGCTACCTCCCCAGACTACAGGTCCCCTGTAGACTCAGGACAATGGAAATTTCCCAGCCAGCTGCACACTCAGACCAGCTGTTAGACTCCAATTAGCTGCTAGACGGAAGGCAGTTGATTAGACTCCACCCATCTGCTAAATCCAGCGAAGCAGCTAGTCTCTTGGAACCTGCTAGACTTCCAGCATCACATTAGATTCCCCAGCCAGTCTGCTTAGTATCATCCCAGGTGCTAGGCTGTCCAGTCCAGCTGCTAGACACCAGGCACCTATGAGGCTACAGTCACCTGTAGACTTTCAAGGGTTCAGCCCACATGCTAGACTTCAGTCACCTGCTGACTCGCAACCACCTGCTAAGTTTCCAGCCACACTGCAAACTCCAGTCACGCGCTAGACTACCAGCCACCTTCTAGAACGTCCAACAAGAAGCTGCTAGACTTCCAGTCACCTTCTAGACACCAGCCACCAGCTAACTTCAGTCACCTGCTGGACTCCAATCACCTCTAGATTCCTGCCACCTGCAAACTCCAGTCACCTGCTAGACCCAGCCACCTGCTAGATCAACCTCCCTGGTGTCCAGCATCGTTGCTGATCCTGTATTCCCTGTATGATATTGCATAGCATTTAGTATCATCCAGTGCATATAGACACTAGAACCCCCTTGTAGCTTTGCTTTGTGTGAGCTCACGGGATTCACCATGGGGGCTCATCCCCTCTGTCCCGACGCTCACCCGGCGGCAGACCATCCAGGGCGTAGACAGGCAAGGCAGCTGGGGCTCCATCCCTCATCTCAGACTGACAATATAGTTTACCATCCTACAAGTGTGCTACTTCAACCTGCGATATCGTCCATTTAAGAACCTCCTTACGACAAATGGTGCCAGCGGAGGCCTGTAATTCTGACGATTACAGCGATTTCAGGAGATAAATTATCGGAACCAGCAAGACGGCCCCCCCCATTCGTTCACCAGTAGGGGCCTACGACCACGAGATTTCACCCCAGCACCGCTACCTCAAGTCAGCTACCTCAAGCCAGCTACTCTACCAGCTTTCTACATTATTCACTGGTCAGTCTCTTGTATTAGTGTGTTATCTGCTTTTTTGCATCACTCCGCTAGGGGGGGACCCGAGTTTGCAAATAGCCAGCTTCCCAGTCTGTGTGGGAGGAGCAGAACAAACCGATTCCAGTCCAGCCTATTCTACTCCATCCAATTATTATGCCTGCCAAGCCAGCTTCCACCCCTGCTGTCTCATCGTGTGAGTTATCAAGCTTTCTGTGTGAAGGTTAAGATAAAGCCATCTAGCACTAACCCAGTGTCTTTACCCCAGTACTCAAGCAAGCAACGTGAGTAGTGCTTTCATCGCTTGTGATTCAAGCATCCAAGCATTCTGAGTGCTCTTTTTCCGTCCTTGTGGTGTTGATAGTATTTTCGTGGGTTTATTTTAAGCCACCGGCTTAGAATTATCTTCGCTGCAGTGTGGGTGTTCACAGTGAGGCTTACGACGTTCAACCCATAAGCCCAGCTAACTCACGAACACGTGCCGCACCATTGTCCGGTCTCAGATCCCGTTACCACAAACCAACTACAGTCGCCATTTATAAACTCACCTACCTCATCATGTTTTGGTGCACTGCAAGGTTGTAGCACCATAATTTTAAGGATCACATAGGGGGTCAAGAGCTAAGCATGTCGCGCCACCTTAAAAAGCCACCTGTTGTGTTTGTCTTCGCCGATTTAATCCAATTCACGACATCTGTGCCGAGGTACCCAGCAGCAAACCCATATATACAATCCCACAATCTCATTCTTCAAGTGTTACAGCGATAATATTTTTTTTTAGAGACATGGCGGGGGATTGGTAGACATTTCTTTTGTGTATCCCAGTGATTTTTTCTCTTAGTGACATTCAGTGACTTTGAATCAGACTCAGTGTTATCAGGTACTGATGGCAATTAATTTCTTTTAATCTCCTTATTTCAGTGTTAATTTCGTGCATTATTATATGCTTGTTGTGTTTGGGTTTTCTTTTTTTTATATACTTGAAGTAAGTACTTAGTGGTTTTTCCTTAGTTGTCTGTGCAACATAGGAGCAATATAGAACTAGTGTTACACTTGCGAACCACCTTGGTTCTCATATTCCAGTGAATAATTCAGTTAATTTTCACTGCTCATATTCTGCAGCAACAACTCATGTTGTCTGTATTTTTTCATCCTAGCATTGTGTATTTTTGTTTTGTTCCCTGTGTGTTGAACATTCTTGTGTTCATATTCATTTTATTCAGCCAGTGTCTAATTTGTCTATTTACACAGACAATAGTGCTATTATTAAAGTCCAAGCATGAAATAAATTTTTTTACAAAATTTTTAACACTTCAAGTTTCATTGCAAGAAAATTCTAGTACTGTGTTTATGTTGATGTGTTGTGTTCTGCATCACTGTAAGTTTGTGTTCCTTTGGTTTGTGTTTTTTGCTCCTAATTATTTTCATGTTTTATTTGAACAAATTCACTCTTAGTGCAATTTTTTAAGTTCTCCTCTAAATAAAATTGTTTCTTTATGCTTGTTAAGTGTTGTTTAATGCAGTAAGAGTAAAAGTGTTCATTCCTTTGATATATTCATTCTTGTGTGTTATAAAATTTTTATTATTGCACATTGACTCATTTGCAATAATTTCTGAGCAAATATTGTGTTTGCTATAAAGTTTTTTTCTTGCAAGGAAAAAAAATAAAATTTATGCAGTGTTGTGCAATACTTTTTTTGCGATTAGCAATATTTATATATTGCTACAGTTTATTACAGGGCAGTTTCCTATGCTCTTTCTGTGCATATATTTTTTTCCTGTCTGGCCATTTTATTTTTTATTTTCAGTGAATTGTGTGTCGGGGGTTGGGGTGCACAGTTTATTGAGTCCATTTTTATCATTTTATGTGTATTTCCTTTTGCATGAACGTAAAGACAACTCACTGAGTCCATTTATTCAATTTAAGTAAAAGTTGAGCAAATTAGATTGAGCAAATACAAGTTCCTGATTTTCAGTGTTTGTTAAGTGCATATTTTTCTTGTTGATTCCTTTGCTACTGTGTAACTTGTCAATTTTTAATTACTTATGCAAGAATAGTATAAGCATTTTCCCCACCTTCCATTTAAGTTCACTGTGTTGTGTGTTCCTCAGTTATCATTTCTTTGTTCTCTAAATTCTTGTTTTAATTTTGCAAACAGTCTCAAGTTTTCTCTAGCGATGCCTCAGCACATGCTTGCTAGTACAACCATTAATTGTTTGTCAGGCCCAAATTCGAGTAACTCCTTATCAAAACGATAGCATACTCAGACTTCTGGGCGCTGCATAACTTCAATCGTGATCCGTATGAATGCTATGCCATTGTTTCAAATGGTGACCCAGACAACCATGAAGGTTGGTTTACTGCTTAGAGCCAGAGCTAACGCTTCAGTGATGTCCCCCATCTGAGAGTTCCTTTTAATAAGTATGGGAAAAGGAGAGTCTAGCCTTCTTCAGCAGCCTCAAATGTATTTAAATTAATTCGATATGAAGGACTTCCAAGAACTAACCAGTTGGCAAGATTATGAACATTTAAATTTCGCAATTATCTTGAAAACCGGTGCGAGAAACCGAGTCCGTTCGTTGTTCCTCGAAAGTATAGTTTGCACAGCTTCCGTTCCAGAAGAGTCATTAGAGGAGTTTGCTCTCCGTCGTAATAACCTAATGTCCTCATTTTTTAAAGCAGGCCAAAATTCAAGATATCCTGAAACGATAGTGATAAACCAGCCCTGATGGTTTTGCAAAATTAGCTGCATTTGGAGTCATTAAACAAACGAATAGCTACCGACATCTAAGTAGTGTACAATTTTCCAGTCCGCTAGAGCTACGTATGGGACCGCGCTTAAAGCTCTAATCCATGTATGGGTAAAAAACGAATTGTGTCCGAGGGATCCTTCCCTAATCGTAGGCTATGCCAAGCACCTGTCCCCAATCCCTACCTCCTTTATGTTTGTCTAACTACCAAACCTCCCAACCGCAATCACCTCACTCGCGCTCATCATCCAAATCAAGTGTTAAGAGCCATCATTCCTGTAACACCCATAGTACGTACAGTAACCACAGTCAAAGAATTTGCTACAATTGTGGTTTCCGTGGCCATATCGCTATACTTGATTATGAAAGTCACCCTAAGAAGCTTCGTACTAGATGATGAGTACCAGTCCAGATCTTCCTACTGTACTCATCAAGAATGATTCATGGACATGACACACCGATCTGAGTGCAATGCTCTCTACAAAATGCAGTACTCTAGATCATTCCGTGGAGCCGTTCCAAACCGCAGAGCCAGGAGAGGAACAGACGTCGTGGTTCACAATCAAATCAGAACAGGCTCATTCTTCCAATTCGGGGGAATTAGAAGCGCCCAGTCAAACCGCCCAATGGTGACGGGTAAAGGGGGATAATGTTACACCATCCCCGTTCACAATTCCTTTGAAGCCTTAAGCAGTCCCTCGAGAATGACAATCCTGCTGATGATGTGGCTCCACTAGTCCCCACTGTACTAGAGAATTTGGGGATGAAGTAGAAAATGCTTTTCTTCCATGACAACTCACCTTCCTGTATGCTATAACACCTAGATTCAACGATTGGTCCCATTAGTACAAGCTCTGTCCATAATGCGCCCGTTCATGTGTTCTGGACTCTGTAGCCGCAAGTTAATATCATAGGTCTAGCTCTTAAAGAGAAGCGTTACGACATATCCTCCTCGTTGAACCAACCTACTGTAACCTCCCTTAGTGGAGTAGCTGTTCTCTTCTGCGAGTCCGAGGTCAGACTTCACTCACCTTTACTATCCAAGGCAAGACTTTACTGCTGCTGGCGGTGCGGGTGGGCGGACAAAGTACTTTCCCTGGTGATCTTCTTCTGGGAATTGCTTTCCCTGCAAGACTTACAGCATTGTGCTTCGACCCATACCGATGGCATGCTCAAATAGACGACTTAATCGTCCATTTCTGGGGTTTACTCAGCTTAGATCAGAAATCTGTCATACTGCTGCAGAGTATGAATGTACTACATTAAGTCCTTACAACCAATTCATTCTCCAGTCGTACCCAAGCGTTCAGGCACTGGTAACTCTGTCACTCCCATCTGTGTTCCCTGCACCTTCAGATATGCTAGATAGTGTATTGCGTCAAGTGTCCGAGGACGCTCAGGCACCACTTGGAGCGCCTCTGCCTATCCCTTGCAATGTCTGCTAGTCCAAGTAGTAAGTTTTCCCAAAGGGGATGCCTTGTCCAGATAAACGATTACTTGGAACAGTAATGCCATCACTTGTTGATGTCACATGCCGTTTGCAGAAAGACGTCTCTGTTGCGGCTAGTGCTCTCACTAGAGTGTCCCTGTTGGTTGTTCCTAGATGTTCCAGATGTGATAACGTCCTAGTTGACAGTGATTCCTGCAAGGTCAAAGGTTTATTTGTTGAACCTTCCTTACATATTGTAAGAGACAGTAAGATCCATTTACCCTTGCTAACCCCTTTGGGTCACAGTGTTCGTCTCAGAGCAAATACCAACCTCGTTGACCTAGTTCACTATCCTTACCCTGTTCAAGTACGGGATGACGTTCACCTGACCAGTGGGTCGGTGCTATTTCTACCGGGAGACCTCATCCACTTCACCGGAAATAAATCTGTTTCACCAGTTGAGGAGAAAGACTTAGTTTCCCACTGACTTCCCAACGAATCAAGCGTTTGTTGACTCTGTTGAACAAACGTCGAAAAAGCCATTGTTTTACCAGGTGAGAAGAGGGGTTTATAACGAACTTATTGTCCATCGTATTCCACTTGAACCTGGTACTAGACCTATTTACATCCCTGCGTACAGAATGCCTCATTCACAAGTTGCTGTCGCAGAGGAACTGATCAATCAAATCCCTCAATGATGGAGTTATTGCACAAGCAATTCACCCTGGAATGCGCCCTTGATCCTAGTCCCTAAGAAGAATGGCACTTGGCCCCCGGGAAAATTGACTTTAGGAAGTTAAAACGCGAAAACCATTCCAGATCGTTTCCCCACTTCCTGTACTAGGTGACCTTTTACGCAATAGGGAGATAACAAAAGTCTTCTCGACCCTGGACTTGTTACAAGGGTTTGGGGCAAGTCCCTCTTCACGAGGATAGCCAAGAGTTAACTGCATTCTCCACCCCCACAGTCATTATCACTTCCTCCGAAATGGCGTTTGGATTACGATCGTCTCCTACACTTTCTCTAGACTCATGACCAATATCTTTAGAGGTCTGATAGGTAAAGCACTTATGGTGTACTTAGACGACGTAATCGTCATGTCCGAAGATGGGGAAAACCCACTCTGAAAAGACTTGATACAGTATTTGGGAAAAGCTTGAAGAAGCAAATTTAAAGATCAAACTGTCTAAATGTCAATTTTTCAGATCAGAAATTAAGTTTTTTGGTCACGTATCACTCCTAGAGGGGTTACGACTGTCCAAGTAAAGTAACTGCAGTACTAAATTTTCCAACTCCCAAGACTGCGATGCCGAAAGATCCTTTGTGGGGGCGGGCAGGTTTTTAAGATCTTTCATTGCTAATTTTTTTTTTCCATAGCTGCTCCTCTAACTGATTGCTTAAGAAAGATGCTCCTTTGTTTGGACCTTCCGTCAAGAAACAGCATTCCAAACTCTAAAAGAAAAGCTAACTTCTGCTCCAATTTTGAAATTCAAATTTTTCTAAGCCCTTCTATCTGACAACTGATGCTATTTTCAATTGGCATAGGTGCCGTACTACTCAGAAGACTGATAGCAAGTAAAAACGCAGTTGCATTTGCTAGCCGAGTCCTTACAAAGGCTGAACGTAATTATACATTTAAGGGAGCAAGAAGCTTTAGCAATAGTATGGTCTTTAAAGCACTTCCGAGACATCTTTTACCAGTACCCTGTTCATGTCTTGACAGACCATGCGCCACTGATACCTTTATTCCAGAACAAACAGCCTACTGGAAGGTTAGCCAGATGGACCTTGACTATCCAAGAGTTCAATCCCACTTTTAAACCCATTTACCTGGCAAGTCAAATGTAGTCGCTGATGCTTAATCGCACACGTTAGTGTAGTTACTGCAGATCCTCCATTTACTGTCGAGGATGTGAAAACTGCACAAAGAACAGAACCCATGGGGTTTCTGGTGTGATTCGATTCCTGCTCCAGGAAATCTCTTTTTTACTGTAAAGCCACCAGCACCCATTAGTGACTTTGTAATGATCAAGAATTACTGTATCGAACAGCCGAGTTGGGTACTCCAAGCAGAAGATTTTTATCAGTTAGTAATTCCACAGTCACTAGTGAACGTAGCTCTACAGCTAGTTCATGATGCACCAGGTTTGCACACCTGGTAGATCTTTCTGTGAAACAACCAGAATGAAATACTTTTTGGCCACGTATGGCAACTGACATTTCCGAGTATGTTTAAAAAATGTATGTCTGTATGCAGCATAAAGGAAATGTCAATGTCCTAACCCAATCCCCAAAAGTCCCAACCACTAGCGAACCGTGGGAAAGAGTTTTCCCTTGATTTGTTAACAAATTTTAAATGTTCCCTCCAAGGCAACAAACATCTGTGTGTTTTTGGTAGACCATTTCACCAGATATTGTGAGTTAGTTCCATTGCAGATAAGACTGCAGAGACAGTACTAGAGCATTTAAAGAACGCATCATCTGCAGCATACCACTCCAAAGTCCTAGTAACAGATAATGGGGGGTGAATTCTGTAATGAGATTCTTGAAAATTTTTTGTACCTTATACAAGATCTCTAAAACCACCATTGTTCCTCATCATCCTGCCAGCAATTTGGGTTAGCCGAAAGAACAAAAAGAAAGTACTTGATGTCCTGCGAGCCACAATCAACCCCAACCCGTGAAACTTGGATGAAGTTATACCAATGTCCAGTGTGCCATAAATTCTGCTTACAATGCTTCTATAGGTGATACTCCACATTATGCATTGTATGGTTAGACAAGCGTTTTCCCTATGATTGTTTTATTCTACTCCGAAACCTAATTACAACCCCGAGATTTTGTAGCAACTCGTACCACTTAGCTCAAAGTGTTTTTTTGAAGAATCCGTGAAACGCTCATAAATCAACAGCAGAAAATTTTCAAGAGTTGCAAACACTCGAGCAAAGCCCTCCAAAATCAAGTAGGTTCGAAGTTATGCTGATTAACTTTAACAAAACGTCTGCAATGCCAAAGCTTGATCAAAAGTTTGTCGGGCCTTATCGAGTTGTAGAACAAAATCCTGGGAAAAAAGTATAAGGTTTAGAAATTAGTACTGGCAAATTTCAAAGAATCGCATTAGATCATATAAAATTAGTATGCGATGTTGAGGATATTGCTACCCAGACTAATGTGACAGACTCTGACAATCCTCCTGATCCTGTTTCTCTCTACCTCAGATACTCAGTCAGATACTCAACCTGAATGTCGTTACTCCTTGCGTACTCGACAAGTAAATGAGAAACCCGCAAGTATCTTTTGTAGATACTCCTTCAGATCTCTCTCAGTCAAGGCATGAGTTAGCCATTGCAAGGAATTCGACCCTCCCAGAGATGATAACCATTCTGCATATGTAAACCTAACCCTCGCAGAATTGGGGTTTTAAAAGTACATAGTCTGTATAATTAGATGTCCGAATGAATGAAATTGTCAACTGGGGTTTTTTGTTATTAGCTGATCAGTTTGTCAGAAATTTTTCGTGTTCACGTTCCCTCCGAATTCTGAGAATTAACAGTCTAGATTTGAGTGCAAACCCAATCTGCCTTTCGTTAAACACTTCTTTGTATATATTTATTCTTCCTCAAATCCGTTTGAGTGCATGAATACAGATCGATCGATCAATTCCACCCATATTGTATAATGATTTGTTCTTATAGTTTTTTAATGAATACGTTAACACCCATTACGTAAAATCCATTATGATAACATCCATTAGTTTTTTAAGTTATATATGAATTTGTTATTGTATAGAATCAGCCCAGATCCGCCTGCCTGTTCAGCCTATAGTATAGTAAATGTATGTCGGGACGACATACGTAACATGACCGAGCTGTCAGCATAGTTGCTGATCCCTGTAATCCCTGTATGATAATAGCATAAGCATTAGTATCATCCCCTGTGCTTTAGACACGAGACCCCTTGTAGGGCCGTGGCTTTGTGTGACGTCACGGGATGCACACGTGGGGCTCATCCCTCTGTCCCGGCCTCACTCGGGGGCAGACCATCCAGGCTTAGACAGGCAAGGCAGCTGGGGCTTTCCCTCCCTCATCTCAGTCCCGACAATTTTAGTTACCATCCTACAAGTGTGTCTACTTTCAACTTGCGATAATCTCCATTTAAGAACCCCTTACGATACTGGTAAAACTCCAGCCAGCTGCTAGACTCCCCGCAACCTGCTAGACTTTAGTCATCTGCTAGATTCCAGCCACCTGCTAGACTGCAAACTACATGCTAGACTCCATCACATGCTAGATTCCAGCAACCTGCTAGATTCCAGCCACCTGCTAAACCCCCGCCCCCTGCTTGACTAAAAGGCCCAGTGACTCCTTTACAGCTTGACTCCAGCCACCTATTAGACCCAATCCCTGCTAGACAAAGCCGCTGCTAACCCAAGCTCTCCTACCTCCATTTCCCCGCTGGATTCCCCCACATGCAAACCCCCCAGTC
>NC_069441.1:28997395-29035423 GCF_026875155.1 Cherax quadricarinatus
TTAAAAGGCCGATGGCAGAGTCAAACACCGTATACCCTCCACCTCGAGAAACTCTACCCTCCCTGAAATTATGTTTCCTGTAGAAAGACTACGTCCACTCTGTATCGACGTAAGAGCATACGAAAGCATTCCCTCGTCACACCAGTACACAGTCCATTCACATTCACAGTCATGCACTTAAGGCCTTTCTAAAGCTTCCAACCCTTTCTCCTCTCACCCTTCCCAGGGCCTCTTGCCCCAGGGTCAACATGTGGTTTGTCCCCATCCACCCCCCCCCCTTTTCCCGATGCCTCTTATCCTGGCTGTCACGAGAATATACATCCTTCCTCCCAAACCTCTGCGCGGGCGTCAGGACATCATCTGAGTCTGACGCAGCCGCCCTCTTCCTCGTAACACTCTCTACCGCCATACTGTCTACCGAAGATTCCTCACATTGAACATCAACCTCTACTGTGACCTGTCGCACAGAGCTCGGTGACTCCTCTCTGTGCCTGCAGTTGTCCTCCTTCCTTCCTGTGCCTGTCCCGCCACACTCTCCTTTCAACTCAGGCACCATTTCACGGACCAAGCCATTATCCTCGCCCGAAGAAGGTAAAGTTTTCAATACCTCGTCGAGCTTCTCCTCCAGCTCTTGCACCTCCTGCTGAATGAGCACTTAATCCCCCGTCACCGGCAAAGTGGCCATTTTCGGCTCCACACAACTCGTGCCCCCCCCCAACATGCACCACAAGAGACTCTTCTACAATTTCACTCCACAGACGGCCATCTCCTCGGTTTCCTTTGGAATTCTCCTCTACGACATCCACACCTGTAACTGGTGCACCACCTGTTTGCGCTGGCGCCCTCCACTGCCTCCCACACGTCGCCGCCATATGGTCATACTCTCCACACAACCTGCATGTCCGTCGCTGCCCAGCATACGCCACTAGAATTTGGGTCCTAAACTCCGGCATCACGACGTATGACGGGATCGGGTGCCTCAGTGTCATTTTGAGGGAGAATGTACCCTCCGGACGTCCCACGTACACACCTGCCGCCCACTTGCCTTGGGTTGCCAGATGCACGGTACCATAAGCTGCAAACACCTTCCGTAAGTCCTCCTCGTCAGCCTCGAAGGGGACATTGCGCAACTTCACCCACGTATAGTGGCGAGAAACGTCTATGAGTCGCACTTTGACAGCTGGAGTTACATCAATACTCACATGCTCAAATTTCGTCACTAACGACTCGTACACAGCCGTCGAATTTAACTTGACGAATAGACGATAGGCCCATTCAGGGCCACACCATAAACCTCATCATCTGGCACTCCGTACGTTTCCCTGATGATTGCCGGAAGTAACACCTGCGCCGTAGAGGGGGAAATCGCCCCACGAAGCAGCTCAACGCCGACAGTGTTCACCCTACGTCGGATACTCAGCGCCATATTGTTGCTATGAGAGCCTCCTGACAAACAGCAGAGGGGTGCTGTGCACAACCGCACTCCACCGCAGTCAGGCAGCTAATATTGTTGATTGGGGTAGTGCAGTAGTGAGGAAGCAGGTGAATTCGTTAAAAATTTGCGGTCTTATTTATGCAGACGATCTAACTGTGCCACGCATGGAAAACTCGATTAGGATGGTTGACAGGATTCGGGGAAACGTTTTTTGGGGTGCTTTTGCGGCCTTTTTCTTTTGGGAACCCTTTGTGCAGCGTCCCCATTTTTTTAATATCTTACTGTATAGCAAAGTATGGCAGTGGCAGCCGTTTTTCCCTTTAAATTGGACCACCCAAAAAAACCAACTACTTGGGGAAGGGTTTTTTAAATTTTGAGGGGTTGAGCTGTGTTGGATTTTAAAAGGGATGTGGTAATGTTACCTGTAATTTAAGGGGGGGGGATGCCCTTGGTTTTGCTGGGAATTAAAGCGGAGGGTAAAAAATGTGTCTTCTTTAAAAATGGGGGTGATGAGGGAAAAAGTGTGGGGGGGGGGGGGAAAGGGTTTGGCAGGTTCCATAACAAAAAAATTGCAAGGGAAATGTAACAGGATTTGGGAGTTGTATGATTTGTGAAACTGTTTTGGGGGCTATGGCGGGGGGATCGAGAGCCGGCAAAGGGGTCAAATAGGTAGGTTGTGTAATTGTTAGCCGGGGGGGTTTGTTAGCGCCTGTAGGGGGAAATTTTTTCCCATGTTGCGGGGGGAAGTATAGGGAAATGGTTGAGTAGGATGAGGTTGAACCTCGTTTCGGGTGTTGTATTTTTTTCTGAAAAGGCAAATTTTTCCGTCGGGGGTGTGGTTCTATGGGATAGACGGGCGTTGATGGGTGTTTTGTGCGGGAATGTGGGGGGGGGGAGTCGGCTTTTTTATGTAGTATTTTTTTGGGGGAAGGGGCTGGGAGTTTTTAAGGGGTGGTTTAAATTTGGGTGAATTTTATAGGATAGGAGGTCAAGGAATTTTTTGTATTGAGGGCATTAGGGGCTGACGAGGGGAGGGGGAGGAAAATGTTTAAACAGGGGCTGTGGGGTACATTTTGGCAGATTATGTATTTTATAGTGGGGGGATTTTCGGGGGGAAACAGGTTAGTGAGGTGAAGGGGGGGTTTTTTTGCGGGTAACGTTCTAATTTTAAAAAGGGGATGTGAAATAAAGGAAAAATTTTTGGGGAGGAGGGGGAGAAAAGGGGAAATTTTTTGGATGGTATAGGCAAAATTTTCGTTACAGGTTTTTTAGACTTGAAAATACGGGGAGGGGAGGACGATTGGGAAAATGTTGCTGGAGGGGAGGGAAAAAATGGGTGTGGAAAAAAAGGTTTCCCTCCTGGTAATGGAAAGGGCAACAAATGTTTGCGTTTGTGTTGGATTTAGTGAGGGGTGAGTGAATAATGTAGAACCCCGGGTGCCCCGCACCTGTGGGCTGGGCCCGTTTCTTTGTTTTGTCATGGGGCTATACACTATTCATATTTGTACTTTTGTTCCTTCAAGGTATTTGTGAATTTATGGATAAAGGGATTCAAAGGGGGGGGGGGTTTGCCCAATACTGTGCAGAGTGGGGGGTTAAAGGGCCCGTATATTGTTTGGGAAATGATGGACAGGGTTTCTTGTCCAGTGGTTGTAGTTTTGTTGTGTGATAATACGCATATTATTGGAAAGTAGCAAAAATGGGACTAAAACGCAGTTGGGCTTGGAAAATTTTTTACTATTTAGAATTACTCTCTAAACTGATATGTTAAGGTGATTTATCAACTGTGATCCATTCAAATTTTGATTTTTTATCATGTTGTTTTTTCTATTTATATAGCAGTCTTAAGTAAAATTTTTTATGTTGTTATTTTATGTACCCTAGCGTCTTTTGGGCATATTATTTGTTGTTTTCTATGTACTTTGCCGTCTTGAGTCATATTATTAAAGTTGTTTCTATGTTTCTAGCAGTCTTAAGCATTTTTATTATGTTGTTATCTTCGTACATAGAAGTTTAAGTTTTATTTTTTATTGTTTTCTATGTCATAGCAGTCTTAAGTCATATTTTTATTGTTTTCTATGTACATAGCAGATTAAGTCATTTATTATGTTGTTATCTATGTACATAGCAGTTTTTAAATCATTTTTTATTATGGGTTATCTATGCACATAGCGTCTTAAATCTTTTTTTATGTGGGTTTTCTATGTTTCAAGCAGTCTTTTAAATCATATTTTATGTTTGGGTTTTTATGTTTCTAGCCGTCTTAAGTCCCTAAATTTTTATGTTGTTATCTATGTAAAATAGCAGTCCCTTTAAATTTATATTATTTGTTGTTATCTATGTACCCTTTCAGTCTTAAGTCATATTTTTTTGTTGTTATAATTTATACATAAACGTCTTAAAATCATATTATTTTGTTGTTTTTCTATGTACCCTAGCGTCTTAAGTCATATTATTATTTTTGTTTTATTTTACATAAACAGTCTTAAGTCATTTTTTATTTTGTTGTTATCTATTTACATAGCAGTTTAAGTCATATTATTATGTTATCTATGTACCCTACAGGGCTTAAGTATATTTTTATGTTGTTATCTACGCCCCCTTTTTAGTTTTAAGTTTATAATTAAATTTTGGTTTTTATATTATAAAGCAGTCTTAAGTCTTTTTATTTTGTTTTTTCTAATTTTACTAGTAGTCCTTTGGTCATATTATTATGTTGTTTTCTATTTACATAGGGAGTTTAATCATAAAATTTTTTTGTTGTTATCTATGTACATGTAGTCTTAGGTTTATTTTTTTTATGGTTTTTATCTATGTACATAGCAGTTTTTAAATCATATTATTATGTTTTTATCTTTTTACATAGGGAAAATAAAATTATTATGTTGTTAAACTATGAAAAGCAGTTTAAGTCATATTATTATGGGGGTTAAACTACGAAAATTGCAGTCTTAATATATTATTATGGTTTTTTATCTATGTACATTGCAAATCTTAAGTCATTTTTATTATGTTTTTATCTAAAGTACATAGCGTCTTTAAATCATATTATTAGGGTTTTTATCTATGTACTAGCCCGTCTTAAGTCATATTTTTATGTTGTTACTATGTAAAGCAGTCTTTTAATCATATTTTTTTGTTGTTTCTATGTACATAGCGTTTAAATCATATTTTTTTATGTTGGGTTTTCTAGTACATAGCCCGTTTTTTAAGTCATATTTTTTATGTTGTTTTTCTTTGTACATAGCAGTTTAAGTATATTTTTTATGTTTGATCTATGTACATAGCGTCTTAAAAATCTATTATTAAAGTTGTTATCTTTTGTCATAGCAGTTTAAGTCATTTTTTATGGGTTTTTATCTATTTTAATAGCCCGTTCTTAAAATCATATTTTTTGTTGTTATTTTATGTACATTGCCCGTCTTAAGTTTATATTATTTTTTTTGTTTTCTATGTAAATAAACAGTCTTAAGTCATTTTTTTAAGTTGTTATCTATGACTTTTGCAGTCTTAAGTCATATAATGTGAGTTGTGTTTAGGTGCAGTTGTCACAAAATTTTTTTTTTGTTTTTTTTCTGTGTTAGGGGAAATATGTGGAATTTTTTTGGGGTACCGCCACATGGGTGCGGGTTTATACTTTATACTTTGTTTCTCTGTGTTTTTTCCCTAATATTTTAATTTTTATTTTATTTACTGTTTGAATGAATAGGGTTTACATGCTAAGATAATTGCACATAAGTTGTCTTTGAGAGTTGACATTCATTGTTGCAACCTTCTTAGAAAAATTAAGCTTTTGGGGTTCCTTTCACCAGGTTGAGGTGTCATTGTGTTAAGTAAAGACATGTATCCCATTTAATTGTTAATAATATTTTTGTGTCCAAGATGTTACTGCATCACTCATGATAGTGTAATTCCTATGTATCCTTTAATGTTAAGTTAAGATGCTGGAGGGGGGGGGTGAAATTGTGGTAAAGTTTGAGCCTTCACAGGTATATAACTCTGGTATAACTGGGTGTATATGGTGTGTGGTATTAGGGTGTCAGAACACTTTTGTTTGTTGTAATAATTTTTGTAAGGGTGAATTGGGAATTTGTGATTTAACTCATTTGTGTACCTTAATATAATTTCCACCTTGTATTGTAATGTTTTAAATAAAATAAAATAAAAAGTTCCACTACTACTACTACCACCACCACCTCTACCCACGCGTCACCTCACCTGACTCCTGCCACTATATATACACGTTTTCTTAGTTTTCTCTGCATCAGGACTGAAGAAGCCACTCGTGTCGAAACGTCTCCTCTAATAAATGCCCTGAACTGTACATAAGTGTCTTTTTCCACGTCTTATCAGTATCACCATGCCATTTCCTCATGGTGGTTATAGTTGTGCGGGTGGTGGTAATGAGGGTGTGATAGTGAGGGGGGTGGTAGCGAGGATGGTGGTAATGGTTGTGCGGGTGGTGGTAGTGGTAGTGATGGTTTACCTAGAGTTTACCTGGAGAGAGTTCCGGGGGTCAACGCCCCCGCGGCCCGATCTGTGACCAGGCCACCTGGTGGATCAGAGCCTGATCAACCAGGCTGTTACTGCTGGCTGCACGCAAACCAACGTACGAGCCACAGCCCGGCTGGTCAGGAACCGACTTTAGGTGCTTGTCCAGTGCCAGCTTGACTGCCAGGGGTCTGTTGGTAATCCCCCTTATGTGTGCTGGGAGGCAGTTGAACAGTCTCGGGCCCCTGACACTTATTGTATGGTCTCTTAACGTGCTAGTGACACCCCTGCTTTTCATTAGGGGGATGTTGCATCGTCTGCCAAGTCTTTTGCTTTCGTAGTGAGTGATTTTCGTGTGCAAGTTCGGTACTAGCCCCTCTAGGATTTTCCAGGTGTATATAATCATGTATCTCTCCTGCCTGCGTTCCAGGGAATACAGGTTTAGGAACCTCAAGTGCTCCCAGTAATTGAGGTGTTTTATCTCCGTTATGCGTGCAGTGAAGGTTCTCTGTACATTTTCTAGGTCAGCAATTTCACCTGCCTTGAAAGGTGCTGTTAGTGTGCAGCAATATTCCTGCCTAGATAGAACAAGTGACCTGAAGAGTGTCATCATGGGCTTGGCATCCCTAGTTTTGAAGGTTCTCATTATCCATCCTGTCATTTTTCTAGTAGATGCGATTGATACAATGTTATGGTCATTGAAGGTGAGATCCTCCGACATGATCACTCCCAGGTCTTTGACGTTGGTGTTTCGTTCTATTTTGTGGCCAGAATTTGTTTTGTACTCTGATGAAGATTTAATTTCCTCGTGTTTACCATATCTGAGTAATTGAAATTTCTCATCGTTGAACTTCATATTGTTTTCTGCAGCTCACTGAAAGATTTTGTTTATGTCCGCCTGGAGCCTTGCAGTGTCTGCAATGGAAGACACTGTCATGCAGATTCGGGTGTCATCTGCAAAGGAAGTCACGGTGCTGTGGCTGACACCCTTGTCTATGTCGGATATGAGGATGAGGAACAAGATGGGAGCGAATACTGTGCCTTGAGGAACAGAGCTTTTCACTGTAGCTGCCTCGGACTTTACTCTGTTGACGACTACTCTCTGTGTTCTGTTAGTGTGGAAATTATAGATCCATCGACCGACTTTTCCTGTTATTCCTTTAGCATGCATTTTGTGCCCTATTACGGCATGGTCACACTTGTCGAAGGCTTTTGCAAAGTCTGTATATATTACATCTGCATTCTTTGTGTCTTCTAGTGTTTACCTGAAGTTTACCTGGAGAGAGTTCCGGGAGTCAACGCCCCCGCGGCCCGGTCTGTGACCAGGCCTCCTGGTGGATCAGAGCCTGATCAACCAGGCTGTTACTGCTGGCTGCACGCAAACCAACGTACGAGCCACAGCCCGGCTGATCAGGAACCGACTTTAGGCGTTTGTCCAGTGCCAGCTTGAAGACTGCCAGGGGTCTGTTGGTAATCCCCCTTATGTATGCTGGGAGGCAGTTGAACAGTCTCGGGCCCCTGACACTTATTGTATGGTCTCTTAACGTGCTAGTGACACCCCTTCTTTTCATTGGGGGGATGTTGCATCGTCTGCCAAGTCTTTTGCTTTCGTAGTGAGTGATTTTCGTGTGCAAGTTCGGTACTAGTCCCTCTAGGATTTTCCAGGTGTATATAATCATGTATCTCTCCCGCCTGCATTCCAGGGAATACAGGTTCAGGAACCTCAGGCGCTCCCAGTAATTGAGGTGTTTTATCTCCGTTATGCGCGCCGTGAAGGTTCTCTGTACATTTTCTAGGTCAGCAATTTCACCTGCATCTAGGACCTTGTCGTAGTGATCCAATAGTTGAGATAGACAGGAGCGACCTGTTCTAAAGCCATGTTGCCCTGGGTTGTGTAACTGATGGGTTTCTAGATGGGTGGTGATCTTGCTTCTTAGGACCCTTTCAAAGATTTTTATGATATGGGATGTTAGTGCTATCGGTCTGTAGTTCTTTGCTGTTGCTTTACTGCCCCCTTTGTGGAGTGGGGCTATGTCTGTTTTTAATAACTGTGGGACGACCCCCGTGTCCATGCTCCCTCTATATAGGATGGAAAAGGCTCGTGATAGGGGCTTCTTGCAGTTCTTGATGAACATGGAGTTCCATGAGTCTTGCCCTGGGGCAGAGTGCATGGACATGTCATTTATCGCCTGTTCGAAGTCATTTGGCGCCAGGATAACATCGGATAGGCTTGTGTTAACCAAATTCTGTGGCTATCTCATAAAAAATTTATTTTGATCTTCGACTCTCAGTCTGGTTAGCGGCTTGCTAAAAACTGAGTCATATTGCTGTCATCTGTGTAGGACCCATCTTGTTTAAGTAGGGGCCCAATACTGGACGTTGTTCTCGACTTTGATTTGGCATAGGAGAAGAAATACTTTGGGTTTCTTTCGATTTCATTCATGGCTTTAAGTTCTTCCCACGATTCCTGACTCCTATAAGATTCCTTTAGCTTAAGTTTGATGCTTGCTATTTCTCTGACCAGTGTCTCCCTACGCATTTCAGATATATTAACCTCTTTTAGCCTCTCTGTTATTCTTTTCCGTCGCCTGTAAGGGGAGCGCCTGTCTCTTTCTATTTTACATATACTCTTCCTTTTTCTTAGAGGAATAAGCCTTGTGCATACATCGAGTGCCACCAAGTTAAATCTGTTCTAGGCATAAGTTGGGGTCTGTGTTGCTTAGTATATCTTCCCAGCTTATATCGGTTAGGACTTGGTTTACTTGGTCCCACTTTATGTTTTTGTTATTGAAGTTGAATTTGGTGAATGCTCCCTCGTGACTAGTCTCATTATGTCGGTCTGGGGCTCCGCGCATACATGTCTGAACCTCAATTATGTTGTGATCAGAGTATATTGTTTTTGATATGGTGACATTTCTTGTCAGATCATCATTGTTAGTGAAGATGAGGTCTAGTGTATTCTCCAGTCTAGTAGGCTCTATTATTTGCTGGTTTAAATTGAATTTTGTGCAGAGATTTAAAAGCTCGTGTGAGTGTGAGTTTTCATCAGAGCTGCCTCCTGGTGTTATTACTGCAACAATATTATTTGTTATATTCCTCCATTTTAGGTGCCTTAAGTTGAAATCCCCCAGGAGCAAGATGTTGGGTGCAGGAGCTGGAAGGTTTTCCAGACAGTGGTCAATTTTTAACAGCTGTTCCTGGATTTGCTGGGATGTTGCATCCGGAGGCTTGTAGACTACCACAATGACTAGGTTTTGGTTCTCGACCTTTACTGCTAAAACTTCCACTACATCATTTGTGGCATTAAGCAGTTCTGTGCAAACAAGTGACTATAATATGGTGATAATGTTGCTAAAAATGGAATTGTTTACTATGCTTAAACTATTATATATAATAAACTACTTTTAAAACATTCATATAACCCAGTGTTATTATAACATGGGTTTCTAAAAAAAGGTCTATAACACTCAGAAAAATGTTTAGCTACTTGCGGCTTTATCACATGTATAAACTATATTTAAACTTTAAATTAAAATACTTTTATGTTATCATGTAAATTTTACTTTATTTACAAACAATTAAAAAAAAGTTAATGTATATATTTTCCGTTTAATATTATTTTCTTTATGTTTTCTAAGAAAAATGAAAAGTTTTTATATTAATTTTATTGTATTTAAAAGAATATGTTCTATATATTGTAATTATAATAGTTACCCAAGACAAAAATTATGTTTTCTATGTAACTTTTTTTTTATATTTTATTTAAAACATCATAAATACAAGGCTGTTTAAAAATTAAATAACATCACTATACATATTCTATAGAGGAACCCCAAAGATTCACACCATAAGTGCCAGGGAAAATTTCTTTTTGACAAATTTAAAAAATAAAATATATACGAAAAAACCCCTTTAAAACACAAAACTTTACGTCTCACTAAACCCACATCCCAAAAGATATAATGTTTTGGGGTTTCCCTTTCGTCCCAATCAAACCACCATCCCCAAACCCCTTCTGGGGGTGGGGTAGGTGCCGGGGGCCCCGACCCTTTAGCTCATAAGACTGTCATTCCCTTTTCCCCCCTTTGGGCGGGGATGGCAAAACCAGAGAGGTTTGGGCTTGTGATTTGGGCCTGGGACATTTTGGCCCCCAAAGATGAGGGGGCTTGTCCCTTTCCTCCCATGGGAGATTAGGTCCCCCCAGCCCACTCACTAGAGGGGAAACCCAAAGGCCGGGCCACCATTTGGAAAAAGGCCCCGGGCCGGGAGAAAGAATTGGCAATTTTTAAATAATAATTTTTTTTTAAATTGGGGCCCCTGACAAGGGTTTGGGAATTTTGCGGTTGTGCTCTGCCCCCTTTTGCTTTTTTTTAAAGGCGGGCTCCTTTGTATCAACATGGCCCTTGAGTGGAGGGGCGCGAAAATTACCATTGGTTTTAAAGCTGCTTCATGGGGCGTTTTCACCCCCCTTACAGTGCAAGTCTTACCCCCATAATCATTAGGGGACCTAGGGAAAATCCAGGACGTTGGGGTGTTTTGGTGTAGCCCTGAATGGGGCAAATGGGAATCTTCGTTAAACTAAAATTCCGTCCGTGTATGAGTTTTTTGGGGGCCGAGTTCCAAGACGGAGCCCTTGACGCAAACCCAGCTGTAAAGGGTGCGTTTGTGGGACGTATCTCGCCTTTTTACGTGGGTTAAGATACGTATTTTTTTCCCCTTTTTGGGGGCAAAATGGGGCTGCAAAAGGATTTTGTTTTTGGGGGACATAGGGAACCGTACATCTGGCACAAAAGGGCGGGGTGGATGGCATTTGGGCTTACAGGGGGAGCCCGGGGTTTATTTTTTCCCCTGGATGCTCTGAGAATCCCATCCCGTTTTACGGTGTTGGAGGACTTCGGGAGGGAAAAAGTTTAGGGTATCGCATCCCGGCCAGAGCCCCTACTTTGCAGAATTGTGGGGCTCGACATATGGGGGGGGCAGGGGTGCGTAAAGTGGGGGAGGGGCGCCAGCGAAAAACGGGTTTGAAGCCCCAGTTCCAGCGTGAAAAGCTGTTAAAGACCCCCGCCGAAAGAAAGGGGTTTGGGCGTTGTGGAGTGAAGGGGTTTGGGGGATTCCAAAAGGGACGGGCAGGGGTGTGGGGTTTAAAGCTTTGATGTAAAAGGATCTTTACTACAAAAGGGGAAAAGTACAGAAGTGAAAGGGCCCAGGGGGAGGTGCGGGGCTCTAGGGGAAAAAGAGAAATCGGGAAGTGAAAGGGAAATTTGATGCCGCCTTGCAGAGGATGTTGTTCCTAAAAACTGGTGAGAGGCCCCCCGGTGTTCCCTTGTAGGGGAAGGGTAAGGTTTAAAAAACATAGCGGGGGTTGACGGGCCAATATTTAAAGAGGGGTTTTTCCCCTTTGTGCTGTGGAACGGGGCCCGGGGTGGAGGTTGGGGGTTCATTTTGGGGGAAACCCCTCAGAAGGTAACATGGTTGTAGGGGAAATCATGAGGAAAGAGCGGGGGGCGTCAGACTCTGTGAGGGCCCCTTGACCCCGGGTTTTTTCAGGGGTTCTGGGGGGAAAAAAAGGAAGAGAATGTCGAAGTAGTCACGAAAAGAGGCATCAAAAAAAAGGGGGGGGGGGGGGGTTAAAGGGTTTTGGGGGAAGCCTTGTGTTTGGGTTTCTGGGGCAGGGGCCCTGGGATGAATGAAGTGAGGAGAAAGGGGTTGGAAACTAAAAAGAGCCCTTAGTGTATGACTGTGAACGTAAAGGGGACTGTGTAATAGTGTGAAAAAGGAAGGGGTTTCGAATGTTTCTGTTTTAAATATAGGGTACATGTAGTGTTCCTGCAAGAAAAAATTTCAAGGAGGGAAAGGTGTCGAGGGGGGGAGGGGTTTCAGGTCATGACTCTGCCATCTGCACGTCTAAAAGGTGGGTGGGTATATTGTCAGGGAGGAAAAGCCCGTTTGTTTTTGCTAAAAAGTGAGGGGGGAGGGGGGGGGAAGGGGGAAGGTATTGCACGTGGATGGGTGGTGGATGGGGCAGGGGTTTTTTTTTTTAGTGTGTTTTGAACCAGGGGAAAAAAATGTTTTGGGGGGGTTTTTTTAAAAAAAAAGGGATTTTGTATGTGAAGAACTATTTTTTCTTCTTACGGGGTTTTCCTGCAGGGGCCCGTCTTTGGGGGGGAAAGGGGAACTGCGTTTTTTGGAGGGTGCGGGGAAAACCAAAAAGGGGGCGGGGCACGGGGTCGGCGGCCCTTGCGGGGATTTTTTGGAGGATATTCAGTTGCGGGATGTGGTTGGAAGAGGGGCGGGGGTGGGAGGTAGAGCACATTTTTGTAAAAAAAGGGGGCAACGCTGCTAGGTTGGAGAGGCTTTGTATAAATCCCCAAAAGGGTTGGGGTTTGACTTTTTTGAAACAATAGAAGTAGTTTTTTCGGATATGGGGGAAAAGGTTAGTAGCAGGGGTGGCAGGGGAGCCCCACTGGGCGGGTATATCTGGGGGATTTTTAAAATTAAATAAAGTGTGTTTGGTGATGGGGGAGGGGATAGAGGGTTTTTGCAAACACTGTGGGGGGGGGTTTTCGGGCAGAGTTTAAAGGGGGGTGAGGTTGTGGTGACGGGGTGGGGATGGTGTGGTAAAGAACGGTTAAGAAATATTAGTAAATAAAGGGGAAAAGTATCAATTTTTTTAAAATAGGGCTTGCAAACTATTTGGAGGATAGATTGGGGGGTTTAAGTTATGCGAGGGGGCCGGTGGGGGCACTTTTCCGGGGAAAAAAATTTTAGGGCAATTAAAGGGAGGCTGCGTGGGTACAGGATGAGAGGTTTCCCCAAACGGTGCGGGTAAGGGGGGGGTGGAAGAGGTTTTTATGGGGGGGATGGGCCCTTTCCCTTTTTGGTTTATTGCTAGGCAGAAAAAAAGGGACAGGGGCAAGGCTTTCCCATGTTTGGGAAAATTTTCATGAGTCGTTGGAGGGAAACGGGAGGGGCAGGTCATACAAGCTAGGGAAAGGGGAAGGGGGGCTTTTTGCTGACAAAATGTATGAGAAATACTGGCCCAAAGAGAAGGGGTAGAGGATGGGATTTTAGAAAAAGGTGTGTGGGGTTTGGTATGTCTTTTCGTAAAAGTGATAAAGGAGCCTGGGTGGGGAAAATAACTGAGGGGGAAAAATTTGGAGGGCTTTTAAATGGAATGCAAAAGGGCAATTTGCCGGGAATTGATGGACTCCCGGGAGGGCTTTTCAGCAGCATGGGAATTATTTAGGCATTTTTGGGTTGGTTTTTAAAAAAGCATGAAGGAAAGGGGGTGAGTGGGTGAGAAAACAGGAACGGCTGTGTTTTATTTGGGACCCAAGGGTAAGGGGCCGATAAAACTTCGGGATTACCCGGGGGAAACCGTTGTCTCGAGATTTATAAAAATTTTTTGCGAAGGGTTTTGGGAAACGGGGCAAGTGTTGGTGGGGGGGGTAGTATCAAAAAATTTAGGGTTTGGGTTTTCCAGGGAGGTTATGGTGGAGGGGGCATGGGTTACTTAGGGAAATTTTGGGGGGGAGGGAAAAGGGGGGGGGGGGGGGAAAAAGGGGTTTTTGGGGGGCGCTCCCTTGGCAAGGGGCATTCGTTTTGAGTGGATCGGGGGAAAACATTTAAAGCCCTCTCAGGAGTAGGGGTTTTTGGGGGAAAAAATGTGGGTTGGGTTGAGGGTTTTTTATGGAGGTGCAAAGGGGTGGGTACGATTAATGGTCGATTGGGTGGGAAGATTGTAAAGGGTAGGGGGGTTAGGCAGGGGTGTCCCATGGGCAAAAATTATTTTTTTGCGTGTGTACAGGACCCCCCTTTTTTAGATTTATGGAGCACGTATGTGTCACGTAGAGGGACCCGGGTGTAAGGGGGCGAGGTTTGGCAGTTTTAATTGGGTTTTGTGGATGATAGAACTGTTTTTTATCAGGGAGGGGTTGTTTAATGGACACATTAGACGGGGGGAGTACAAATGTTCCAGGGGCAAAATGGTATGAGGGTTTTAAAATTTGATAAAAACCCTGGTATGGGGTTAGGGGGTTGGGTGGGTAGGGTTGATTGGGGGAGTGCAGTTGTGAGGAGGAGGGGAATTCGTTTTTTAAATTTTCGGTTTATTTTTGCAGACGATCAAATGTGGCCGTGGAAAACTCCCCTTAGGTGGTAGAAAGGGGTTTTAGGGCGTTTTGGGGGCTTGCGACCTTATCATTTGACCCCTTTTGCCGCGTGCCCAAATTTTTAATTTTTAAAATCTTTACTGTTAGGGAAAGTATGGGGACGTGGCAGCCGTGTTTCCCATTAACTGGCTAGCAATAACGAACTTTCTTAGGAAGGGTTTTTTTAAATTTTTGTTGGGGGGTTTGAGCTGTGAGGATTAAAAGGGATGTGGTAATGTTACCTTTTAAGTAAGGGGGGGCCCGGGGTTTTGGACCTTTAAAAAGGGGGGGGGCAAATGTGTCTTCATTAAAAGGGAGGGGTGATGAGGGAAAGTGGGGGTTTGGGGGGGTTTTCCCAGGTTTCCCTAACCCGATTTTCAACGGGATTTATCAGGAGTTGAGTTTTCATGGTGTGGAAAAATGTGTTGGGGGCTCTGGCGGGGGGTCGAGAGCAGCCCAAAATTTAAAAAAGGTAGGTTGTGTAGATTGTTAGTCGGGGGGTTTTTAGGCCTTTTAGAGGGGGAAATTTTCCCCCGTTTGCTGGGGAAAAATTACCTGGATTTTTCCTGGAAGAGTTTCGGGGGTCAACGCCCCCCCGGCCCGGTCTTTTGGGGCCAGGCCCCCTGGTTTTGGGTCAGCGGGTGATCAACCAGGTTTTTTTGCTGCTGGCTGCAAGCAAACCCAAAGTACGAGCCCCCAGCCCGGCTGATCAGGAAAATGACTTTAGGTGCTTGTCCAGTGCCAGCTTGAAGGCTGCCCGGGGGGGGTTTTTTGGTAATCCCCCTTATGGTGCTGGGAGGCGTTGAAAAAGTCTCGGGGCCCCTGACACTTTTTGTTTTGGTCTTTAAGGCTAGTGGGCACCCCTGGGGATGGTGCTTTGTCGCCAAATCTTTTGCTTTCGTTTTGTGAGTGATTTTCGTGTGCAAGTTTTGGTACTAGTCCCTCTAGGATTTTCCAGGTGTATTATAATTTATGTATTCTCCTCCTTTCGTTCCAGGGGGAATTTTCAGGTTTTGAAACCTCAAACGTCCCAGTAATTGAGGGGTTTTTTCTCGTTATTTCGCGCGTGAAAGTTCTCTGTAAAATTTTCTAGGTTTTTGGCAATTTATGCCCTTTAAAAGGGGCTGTTAGAGTGCAGCAATATTTTAGCCCAGATAGAAAAAAGGGACCTGAAAAAAGTGTCATCATGGGGTTGGCCTCCCCAGTTTTGGGGGGTTTTTTATTAAACCATCCCGTCTTTTTTTTAGGGAATGCGATTGATACAAAGTTTTTTGGTCTTTAAAGGGGGATCCCCCGAAAAATCATCCCCGGTCTTTGACGTTGGTGTTTCGCTTATTTTGTGGCCCGAATTTTTTTTTGTTTAAACTGATTTAAAATTTAATTTCCTCATGGGTTTTCCATTTGAGTTAAATTTAAAAATTTTTCATCGTTGAACTTCATTTGTTTTTCTGCAGCCCACTGAAAAAATTTGGTTTTATTTCCGCCTGGAGCCTTGCAGGGTCTGCCAAAGGAAAAACACTGTCATGCAGATTTGGGTTTTCATCTGCCCAAAAGGAAAACACGGTGCTGTGGCTGACTTCCTTTTCTTGTCGGTATGGGGGAGGGGGAAAAAGAAAGGGGGCTAGTACTGTGCCTTGGGAACGGCTTTTTTACCCTAAACTGCCCCCCGTTTAAATCTGTTGGGGGACTACTCTCGGGGGTTCTGTTTGTGAGGAAAATTTTAGATCCATCGACCCACTTTTTCCTGTTATTCCTTTGCGCGCTTTTTGTGCGCTTTACGCCAGGTCCCTTGTGAAGGTTTTTGAAAAGTTGTATATATTACTTCATTCTTTTTGTCTTCTAGTGATTTAGGGCTTGTCTTTGTGTCCAGTAGTTGAGAAGGACGGAGCGACCTTTTCTAAACCCATTTCCCCTGGGTTGTGTAATGAGGGTTTCTAGTGGGTGGTGATCGCTTCTTAGGACCCTTTCAAGATTTTTTTATTTGGGATGTTAGTGCTATTGGTCTGTAGTTTTGCTGTTGCTTTACTCCCCTTTGTGGAGTGGGGCTATGTCTGTTGTTTTTAGAAACTGGGGGCGACCCCGTGTCCATGCTCCTCTCCAAGGATAAAAAAGGCTCGTGATAGGGGTTCCTGCAGTTCTTGTTAAAACCAGGTTCCTGAGTCTGGCCCCGGGGTTTTGAGGCTGGGCATGTCTTTACGCCTGTTCGAAGTCATTTGGCGTAGGATAACATCGGTTGGTTTGGGTTTGTCAAAAATTTTTTGGTTCTCATAAAAAAATTTATTTTGTCTTGGGGCTCCGTTGGTTGCGGTTGCAAAAAAGAGTATATTGGGCTTTAGTGCTCATCATTTCCCTTTCTTCATCTGTGTAGGACCCATCTTTTTAAGTAGGGGCCCCCAAAAATGGGTTGTTCCGATTTTGATTGGCATAGGAGAAGAAAAACTTTGGGTTTCTTTTGTTTTATTTATGGCTTTATTTTTCCCCCGGATTCCTGACCCCTTTAAAGGATTCTTTTAGTTTAAGTTCGATGCTTGCTATTTCTCTAAACCAGTGTTCCCTGGCGTTTTCAGATTATTGACCTCTTTTAGCGCTCTGTTTTTCTTTTCCGTCGCCTGTAAAGGGGGGCGCCTGTCTCTTTCTATTTTACATCTACTCCTCCTTTTTCTTAGAGGAATAAGCCTTGTGCATACATCGAGTGCCACCGAGTTAATCTGTTCTAGCATAAGTTTGGGTCTGTGTTGCTTAGTTATCTTCCCAGCTTATATCGGTTAGGACTTGGTTTACTTGGTCCCACTTTATGTTTTTGTTATTGAAGTTGAATTTGGTGAATGCTCCCTCGTAAACTAGTCTCATTTTGTCGGTCTGGGGCTCCCGCATACATGTCTGAACCTCAATTATGTTGTGATCTGAGTATATTGTTTTTGATATGGTGACATTTCTTATCAGATCATCATTGTTAGTGAAGATGAGGTCTAGTGTATTCCCCAGTCTAGTAGGCTCTATTATTTGCTGGTTTAAATTTGAATTTTGTGCAGAGATTTAAAGCTCGTGTGAGTGTGAGTTTTCATCAGAGCTGCCTCCTGGTGTTATTACTGCAACAATATTATTTGCTATATTCCTCCATTTTAGGTGCCTTAAGTTAAAAATCCCCCAGGAGCACGATGTTGGGTGCAGGAGCTGGAAGATTTTCCAGACAGTGGACAATTTTTAACAGCTTTTTCCTGGAATTGCTGGGATGTTGCACCCGGAGGCTTGTAGACTACCACAATGACTAGGTTTTGGTTCTCGACCTTTACTGCTAAAACTTCCACTACGTCATTTGAGGCATTAAGCAGTTCTGTGCAAACAAGTGACTCTGCAATGTACAGGCCAACCCCCCCCCCTTTTGCCTGTTCACTCTGTCACATCTGTATAGGTTGTAACCTGGGATCCATATTTCGTTGTCCAAGTGATCCTTTATGTGGGTCTCAGTGAAAGCCGCGAACATTGCCTTTGCCTCTGCAAGCAGCCCACGGATTGAAAGGTATTTTGTTGTTTGTTGCTGGCTTTAGACCCTGTATATTTGCAAAGAAGAATGTTATCGGACTGGTGGTATTGTTGGTACTGGGGGGGGGGGATTTTTTCCGGCATTAGATCTGTATCTGTTGGTTGGAGTGGAGGCCATCGACTGTGGTTCCACTCCGGGGAATGACTGGATTTGGTGTACGATTTCTGCCATTTCCTGCCGTTTTTTTTCCTTCCTGGCACTAAAAAACCTCCCCCTCTTGAGTGGCTGTGGCTACCCAGGTTTTCCCATGGCCTGGATGTTTGTATTCTTTTTGCCCCCTTTAGATGGTATGCCTGGCAATTTAAGTTATAGCACAGTCTTTCCTGTACTGAAGAGGTACACATTTCAGGGTGAAAAAGCTTACAGGAAGGGAGTTTGCATTTTCCTGTTGTCATATGGGCATGACATTTTCTAGGGTGGTCCTAGTTGCATGTCCCATCTGTTTTTCCAGATTTCCCATGCCAGCAGATACCAAGTGCATAGTATGTGCACAGGCTTGGTTTCCGCTTGCCTTGGGTTTCTGTGACTGTATTCCCTGTTGGTGCATGTTTCCCTGTCTTACTTCTATCCTCCCTAGCACCAACAATGGAGCTCCCACCAGTTGTTTTTGGTAATTTATCCTCACTGTTTGCTATTTCCTGCGGTATTTCTAGTTTGCAATATTGGTTTTATCTTATCTTTGACTACACTTGTATCCCTACTATGGCTCCTGTCCCCTATGAGGTCATTTATATGTATTCCTTCCTGCGTATAATTCCCGACTACCTGGACAAAATCTCCAGCTTCACCATTACTGTCTCCCAGGACAGTATCTCCAGCTTCACCATTTCTGTCTCCCAGGACAGCACCTCCAGCTTCACCATTATTGTCTCCCAGGACAGCACTATCAGCCCCACATTTACTGACTACCAGGACATCACCTCCCGCCTTACAGTTTGTGACTACATGGCCAGTATCAAGGGCAGTACCATTCAGCCTAGACTTTTTATGTTCCCATCTGTTGTAGAAAGCTTCCAGGTTTTCTATGAAAGCAGCTTTGATGTTGTCCTTTATAATACCCTTGTGATTTTAGTCCACAGATTTTCCTCATTTGGGCATACCCCAAAAAAATTCTCTGTTTAATACTGCTTGTAGTAGTTCTGGGTTTTCTGCGCAAGGGGCGTGACACCAATTTTTCCCCAAAAATGACAATTATTTCCCTGTGGAAGCCCGTTTGTTTGATGACCACAGACTTCAACGCTTCATATGATTTGAATGGTTGATTTACTGCAATTCTACTAGCAAAACCCCTTGAATATTATATTAATAACCTTAAATGAAGCTCTAGCTATTTGTATTTCTGTTTCTAACTCTTTTTGTATATTGGACAGCTTACCGTCACGTTCCCGATTTTTAATGTTTGTGTTTATAAGGGCGCCCACAACCCCATCCATTTACAGTTGCTTTATTGTCCAACGAAACTGTTTGAAACCAGTCCCGGGTTTTGGAACCCGTCAAGGGTTCGGACCAGTCAAGGGTTCGGACCAGTCGATCTGCTCTGATCAGTGGGTCACTTATTTAAAACATACTGGTCGGTGATTTGAGCTAACACATGAAGGATCTACTGGAAATTATCTACCAGAGTAATATGTGATTTGATGATACAAAAGTATAAAATTGCGTGTTGAAGAGCCGGTGATATCTGGCAGCTCCTACAATGACGAACGGTCGACCTCCTTGTTTATCAATCGCTGTATCTGGCTTTTCTATTTTTTTTTTTTTTTTTTTTTCCCGTCTCCACCACAATAAATGCTATATTATCACTATAGTTGACTGGTGCAAATTTTGGAGGAAGGACGCTTTTTCTGTGTAATAATTGCTTCTCGTTGTGTATATTGCGACCGCTGGTAACTACAGGTTATATGAAATTCACAGTAATGTCTGTTATTTCAAGAAAAGAAACTAATGAAAGTCACCCCACCCCACTAAGTACCATTATAATATGGTTAGTTGCTACTACAACACTGTATTTCTGCTATTCACTGGTATCACTAGATTATATGCGAGTACACTAGCAACCCAGGAAGATTATTAAAAACAGTGCCTGTGGTAATTTTTCTGGCGACTTCTGGCACCTGCCTCTATAGGCTTATCACTTCATTTACAAATTCACCTGTTTTCAAATGACACTTTAGCCTTTATCATCAATATACTAGGGGCCACTGTAGTATACACTATACACTATGTTATTTAAATGTTATCAGGGAGACTTTCTTTCCTCTGACACGAAAAGTTCAATTATTATTATTTTTTTCCACAAGGGACACAGGCCTATGATTCCCCTCTGGCAGTAAACTCTGCTAGGTAGTGCACACTAATTCTCCTTTTTTGACTCAGTATATAATGTTTTCCGCCCAAGATTGGTTCCAGGCGCTAGAGGGATGTATCGTATAGGATTGATGACACAAATTAAAGTTCTAGCACGTAAGAGCGACCGTGAAAACACGAGATAACCCGGAGCACAACGAGGCACGCTGACACGCTGACACACACGCTGACGCAACCTTGTGTTCGGGATGTAATGTATCGTTTTCTGCACGGCATTTTACCCTCGGGTGTGGTTCTACGGGATAGACGAGTCGTTGACGGGGGGGAGTGTGGAATATGTGGTGGGGAGGAGTCGGCTTTTCATGTAGTATATTTTTTTGATGGAATGAGGAGTGTCAAGGGGTGGTTAAATAGGGTGATAAATAGGATAGGAGGTAAAGGAATTTCTGTATTGAGAGCATTAAATCTCGACGTGGGGGGCTGGGAGGAAAGTGTAATCAGAGCTATGGGATACATTATGGCAGATTATATTATATAGTGTGAGGTTGCGGGGGGGGGAAACAGGTTACTGAGGTGAAGAGGAGGGTGTTAGCGGTAACTTCTATAAAAACGGTATGCAGAAATAAGGATATTTATGGAGGAGGTGGGTTGAAGGATTTTCAGAGGGATATAGGAACTTACGTTACAGGGTTTTATTAGACTTGTAATCTACGAGAGGAGGGGTTGGTATGATTGGGAAAAGTGTTGCTGGGAGTAGGGAAGTCATGGGTGAAAACAGGGTTGCGTCTCCCTGGTAATGGATAACAAAATGTTTGCGAGAGTGTTGGAGAGTGTGCGTGAGTGAATAATATTTAGTGGACCACGGGTGCTAGCAACCTGTGGAGCTGACCAGTGTTTTGTTTGATGACTGGACTTGCACTTATTATAACATATTGTGTGTGGATAATATTGATTTACGGTAATGACTTGTAATTTGGATGATTTGCTTAATAATTGCATGTATTTGCTCCAACTTGTTTATCTAGGTGCCTTTGCACTTGCATAGTGTTGATGCTGTGATCATGCCACGGTGTCCAGAGATATGATGTGATATGTTTGTATTAATGTTGTGCATTATTGTTCGTCACTGTGTGAATCTGCAATTTTCAGTTTTGTTTTTGAAGAGTAAAGAGTTTAATGTACGTCAGATAGTGTAAATAAAGGTTGGGCAACAGTGAGTGTTATAGGTTTTGTGGTTAGGAGTGTGTGCTAGGCACAGTATTTTTGGGTTACTTATGTATGGTTATATTTTATGTTGTATTGTACTGTTGTCAATAAGCATTGTAATGTCCTTATAAGCTGTTATAGAGCTTGAATGTCATAGTTGAAGCTGTGTTATTTGTTTTTAACCTGGAATTGCATGTTTAAATGTTTTAGAGTGCTTTACATGTGTTGGATTTTGAGACTAAGTTTATACCTATGGTTTTGTAGTATAATTTTGTTTGTCTTTTGACTTTTTCTATATCACCATTGTTGTGTAATACATTTGTTATGTAACTGAACCATTAGGACAATACATAAATTAAGTTTGATCATTGCTGTGAGACATTAGATTAGGCAACCTTCATTGTTTAAGTATGTTAGGTTTAAATTAGTGGGCGTGAGTTGGATATCCAGGGAGGGGGAGGGGGTAATATGTCTGTATAATATTGTTCAGTGCATGCATTGCATGGTCTGTAGTCGATTATTAAGTACCATTTCGAGGGATTTGTTTATAAAAGTGTTGTTCATATCATGTAATTCTGTTGAGTATCTCCAACATGGTTTGGGTTAAGTGATAGGATGAGGGAGCAGGGAGGGGATGGGGGTACCCACACGGAGTTGTAAGTGTGGTGTGTAATATTAGCTGTAGGGAGGATTGTGTTAATTTATAGACTTAAATGAGTTTTACGTGTTATATTTTTGTAATGTCATGTTTTAAATAAAAAATAAAAAAAAAAAAAAACTGCACAGCAAATATAACACTGGTGGAAACCCCACTAAACCCATTATAAGTTACATTCACATCATACAAACATGTTACATTAATGATTAAACAATAGTTTATGTAATTTGCATACAAAATATACAATTGTTTACAGAAATTCCAACTTAGACACAAATTCAATGATTTAGATTGTCTGCATCGCTCTTGGGCAGTGTAGACCCCCTTGCCTGACGCTCCTCAGTAACCTGACAGCAGTGGTACGAGGAGGTGTTGTGCATTCGCTGCCTGGATGAGGTAGAGTGCAGTCGTGCTTTGCACCCCTCTACTGTTTCCCAGACGAGCTACTCAGTCAACAACATGGTGCCAGGTGTGCGCAGGAGAGTGAATACTGTGGGCATTGAACTTATTAGTGGGGCTTTAACCCCTACGTCAGTCGATGTGTTATTGCCCAAAATAATAAGAGAGACATACGACATCAGAGACGAGGATTTATATGGAGTGGCACTGAACGGTGTATATTGAATTTTCGTGAAAGTTGCTAACATGCTAAGTTATGAGGCTTTTGCGTGATTCGTTACCAAGATGTCAGCATTAAGTAACACCGGCAGTGAGCGGTCAAATTGACGATTGTATCACGACATTATTCGTGGGTCTTAAGTCTGCAACGTTGCCTTTTGAGGCTATGAGGTGATAGATATTCGAAATGTATTCGAACATTATGGAACTGCTCATCTGGCCCAACCTGGCAAATGGGGTAAAAGGTGCTTACACAGGATTTCTGAGGGTTCTTTTAATCTCAAGATGATGACTAAGGCATCCTATAACCTCGTATGTTATCTCGAAGAGTTTGAACAACGGTAATGGTAGTAGTGCATGCGGGGGCAGAGACGTAGTGCCGACTGTGTGGCGATATGACCATTATGGCGGCAAGACTGTGGCAAGCGAGTATGGGCTCCTGGGCCGGAAGGGGGGGCACCTGAGCATGAGCACCGATGCCTAAGGAAGAAACGGGGCAAGGGAGGGAGGGCGTAGGTCGGCATTTGTGGGAGTGGAGAGGTAGTGGCTCCTCCTGTGGAATCGGGAGAAGGGGTGATCCTTGATCACCGGACCTATCAACAGTGGCTCCTGGGCCGGCAAGGGGCGAGCACCCTGCGCATAAGCACCCGATGCCTAAAGAAGAACGGGTTGCAAGGAGGATGGCGTGGTGCATGTGGAGTGAAGAGGGGGTGGCTCCTCCTGTGGAATCGGAAGAAGTGGTGATCCATGAATCATCTGGCCATCAACAGTACAGTTGTCAAGTGAGGGAGGTGCAGGGGGTTTGCAGCAGTGAAGGCTATTGAGGAGGGAGTTGGGAGATGGTGTACAGGCTAGTTACAGTTACGGAAGGTGGAGAGTTACAGCGAACAGACCTGGGAACAGGGGGGGGGGGCCAGAAGGTGTGTGTGGGGAAGGGGAGGATCAGGTGGCACTGTGGTGGACGTGCGAGTTGCCATGGAAGGACATGGAGGCGGTTTAAGGGTGGTAGGGTGGAGTCCATTGTGCTGGTCCAGGGGACTCAGATATGGAAACTGAGGGGCTACAAGGAAAAAGGGCAGCTTAGCGTCAGATTGGACGATGTTTGATGTGGCGCAAAGGCGAGGTGAAAAAAGACATGGGGTTATGGTACCAGAGTGACTCTGGCGGAGGGCCACCCACAAACAGAAGGGGGGGGATGGTTGGGAAGGCAGGGGGAGTTGTGGCAAAGGCACAGTCCAGGGGGAACGCGTCTGAAAGGGAAGAACTTGACAATGAGGCGGGGAAGGATACCTTAACTGGCCTCGGTGTTGTAAACAAATAAATATTAATGTCCGTGTGATGGTGTATAAACGGGAGTGCTTCAGGATGTTTTTTGAATAGGTACAAGGATGACGTAGCTTTTGTGACAGGAGCACAATTTTACGCTTGGTCGTGAATTAGTGGTGCCTGGGAATCCGGCTTATGTGTTGCCGTATTGACGTTTAAAAAGGAGGAGTGGGTGTGTTGATCAGGGGGGCGAAGCCCATTTGTAATTGCATAGGAAAGAGGGGGGAGAGGGAGAGTTTACGTGTGGGAAGGATGGTGGATGGGAGAGAGAGAGTGGCGTTTGTGTGTGTGTATGGCCCCAGCAGGAAAGTGACGTGGAAAAGTGAAGATGGATTTTGTGCGGGGGAAGCTCGTGTACTCTATGCACATAACCGTCTGTGGCGATTGTTGGGGGGGGTTGGAATTGTGTAATTAAGAGGACTGCGTGGAACCAGACGAGTGGATATTTTTCCCCTCAGTCTTGGGGGGCTGCCTTGAGATCTTCAGTTACGTGAGCTTTCGGGGGAGGTCTGTGGGAGGTGGAACATACGTTTATAAGAAGGGGTATGGGTCGTTGCGACAGGTTATATTTATCTCAGAGGGTTTTGGTTAGAGTCTTTAAAACTATTGAGATGGTGTCTTCCGTTCATAGGGCGGTATTAGTGGAGGTGGGGATGGGATGCTTTTGGCTCGTAGGGCAGGGAAGTTTTTGGAAACTGAACACGATGGTTTTGGGGGATAGGAGGGAGTGGAAGCGTTTGCAATATTTTGGGAACAGCTCTGTGCGACAGAAGGACTGAGGAAGATGTGGTAGGATGGTGGGAAAATAGTGTGGCTAAGTTAAGAATACGTCCTTTTTATGTGAGGGAGGGCAAAACGCATTAATCAATTGCGGTATGGTTTGGTGCAAATTATTTAGAATCTAGAATTATGGGATTGTTACGAGGGGGGGGGGCGTGGCCGGGGTGTACCGGTGGAGGATATACACTGTGGAAGGACAGAATACGGGATTTGCAAGAAGAAACGTTTTGCGTGTAGGGTACAGGGGGGTTGGACGAAGAGTACCTCTGGGGCGGACAAGCCATCAGCTTGTGTGCTGCGAGGACAGAAGGTACGACAGCGAACGACCTACAATACGGGTTTTGCAAGTCTTATCTTCGGTGGGGGGTTTTAAGAGGGTCAGGTATTAAGGGACACCAAGGGGGATGAGTGCATATGCAGATAGATGGTTTGAGGAATTACGGGAAATGTAGTGGGGTGGATGGCGAGGTTCTTGGGAAGGTATGTGAGTATGTGCCGTGCAAACTGGGGAGGAGTGAATCGGGAGGCTCTGAGTTGGGGGTTCTTGAGGAGGGGGAAATATGGAGGAGCCCTTATGGGACATGAGGAAGGGTAAGGCACCCGGATCGAATGGTTTACAAGCGAATTTTATGTACGCACTGGGGTCTGCTTTAGGGGTTTCCTAGTAAGGTTAATGAATGCCTGATAGACGGAGGTAAGATGGGAGAATACTCAGGCAACGGTGGTGGTAGGGTGTTGGATCCCAAAAGGGTTAAACAGCAGAAGTACCTTCGGGATTACCGAGCATTTCGTTGCTTTGTGTGATTATTAAATTATTTGCGAAAATCTTGGGAATCGGCTTAAATGTGTTGTGGGGAGGGTCGTGTTTGGAGTCTCGTTTGGTTTACCTGGTAGGCAATGAGCGAGGGCCACGGGTTTTCAAGGGGTTCCTGGAGGACGATGGAAAGGGGAAGAGGGCGTTGGGGCGTTGGATTGCCAAGGGGCTTATGATATTGGTGGAAAGAAAGGCTCTGAGGGGATCTTCTTTTCCTACGACAGGGGTTTGGCAATGAAATAGTGGGAGTGGGTAGATACCTTGTTATACTCAAACGCGAAAGGTAAGGGTGCAAATCAATGGGTGTGGGGGGGGGGGGGAGTCAACATGGAGCGGGGTCTTCGGCAGGGATGTCCTTTATCACAAATATTGTTTGCATGTGTTATTCAGGAATCCTTTATAGGGATGGTGAGGATCGTCTGACGGAGGTGAGGGATGGTGAGGCTGAAGCCGTGGCTGGTTTGGTGCGGGGCTATGTTGATGATACCACTATTTTGGTTAACTGAGGAGACACAGTTAGGACTTTTGGGGGAGGAAGTTGTACACACTTTTGGTGTGAAGAGCTACTGGGAAATGAAAGTTAATCTGGAAAGTCAATGATCATGGGGTGGGAGAGTGGGCAGAGAGATTGATTGGGGGATTGTGATTGTTGTGCAGAGGAGGACGGGAGTCTGAAAATCTGCGGTGTCATGTTGAGGCTGACCTGAGTACTGCAAGGATGTTAGACAAATTCGGGGAATGAAGAAGGAAGGGGAATCTAGGATGGGTTGGAACAGGTGGCAGCGACGGTTGGGAAATGCTGTGACCTCACCATTTAACCCTTAGGCAACGGTGCAATTGTCATAAATGTATTACTATATAGTAAAGTCTGGTTTGGTTTCAGCTGGTGATGCCGTTAAACAGAGAACGGCGACACGCAGTATCTTAGAATGGTATTTCAAATTTCTTGTGGGGTTCAGGGTGCTGCTGGTTGCGAAGGGAGGTAGTGACATTGCCGGTATGTAGGGGAGGGGTTGTTTGTTGGACTTGGAGGAACGCGTGTGAAATGTGTGTTTATTAAGAGGGAATTGATGATCGTGAGGTGGATGGAGGGAGGGTCTGCTAGATAAGGTACATGCTCACATGAGGAAATGGTATGGAGGGGCGGAAAGATGGAATGTGAAACAGTGTTCGTGCCCTTTAAAAAATGGTTTATAAAAGGCCCCCCCAGGGACGGGAAAAGGTAAAAGTGGGAACTTTGTGTTAAATCGTTAGGGGGAATATGTAGTGGCGCCGTTGAAGGATCTACCCAGTATGCATGGGATGTATATGGCGTGATTTAGTAAATTAAGGATACGGCCTAGGGCGCGTGAGATTATGTACTGTTTCCTGCATGGGATTTTGCCAACGGGAGCGATGCTCCGAGATAGGAGGGGTATGAGGGTGGGGGGGTGTGGCAGGATGCAGTGGGGAAGAGACTTTGCATATCATGTCGTCTAATTTTTGTGAAGGTTTGGAGTGCATCATGGTATGGATGGTAAGACGTAGTTGTGAGGGTGGGGGGTCAAGGTGTGTCGGTTATGCGAGCATTGAGTCTTGATATGAGTGGTGTGGATGAGTGTGGGTAAGAGGTTTAGCCATATTGTCCTCGTGGAACTACATATATGTTTTTATGGGGTATGAGGGGGGAAGGTTGGGTGGGATGAGATGAGATGGACTTGGCGGCGACATTTTATCGAACTTTGTGTTGCAATAGAGACATTTTTGGGAATAGGTGGGAGAGTATTTTTCTGAGGGTTATAGAGGACCTAACTATAGGGAATTTATTGGCGTATAAAGGGGCTTCTTTACTGTCGGGATGTGAGTAGGTTGGTAAAGGGGGGGGTTCACGGGATTTCAACGGGCCCCCTTTACCTTCCTACTTGGGTAATGCCCCCCCAGTGATGTGTTTGGGTTGTGACTTGGAGGTACTAGTGTGTGACCAGATGAGAGGTTTGTGCAAGATAAGTTTGCTTAGGTTTCCCTTGATGGGAAGGTGTAAGGAAGCAGATTTAATATGTACATGTATTAATGTATAACCTATTATAAATTATATAACAGTATATTTCTTTGGTACCGTATTATGTTCACTTGCACTGGTAATTGCAATTGAATTTGAAATTTTCTTGAGAGGGTTTTCCTTTCACTATTTCTTGAAGCACTGAGTTATTTTTGCCTTTTTTTTGTAACGTGGTCCAGCATCAGTTTTGAGTATAATTACCTATTTTATTATTCTTTTTTAAGGTATTGTAATATTGGTTAGTACTGTACCATTCATGGTTGTATTTTTTTTTTTTTTTTTTTTTTTATTTAAAACATACATTACAAAATTTAATATGTACTCATTTAAGTCTATAAATTAACACAATCTCCCTACAGCTAATATTACACACCACACTTACAACTCTGTGTGGGTACACCCCCCCCCCCGTCCTTGCTCCCTCATCCTATCCTTAACCAAACATGTTGAAGCTATCTACAGAATTTACATGATTAGAACAACACTTTTAATATGGCAAATCCCTCGAAATGGTACTTAATAATCGACTACGACCATGCAATTATTGCACTGAACATTATACCGACATACTACCCCCCCCCGAGGTTATCCAACCCACTCACTATTTACAACCTAACATACTTATAAACAATGAATGTTGCTAATCTAATATCACACAGCAATGATCAAAACATAAAGATATGTTAATTGTCCCTAATGGTTCAGTTACATAACAATATGTATTAACAACAATGGTGATTAGAAAAGTCACAAAGACATACAAAATTACTACAAATCCATAGGTATAACTTAGTCTCAAAAATCCAAAAAAATGTAAGCCTCTACACATTTAAACATGCAATTCAGTGTTGTTAGAAACAATAATCACAGCTCTTCAACTATGACATTCAAGCTCTATACAGCTTATATGGACATAAATAGTGCTATTGACAACAGTACAATACAACATAGAATATACCATGACATAAGTAACACATAAATACTGTGCCTAGCACACACTAACCACAAAAACTATAACTCCACTGTTGCCCAACTCTTATTTACACTATCTGACGTACATTAAACTCCTTACTCTCAAAACAAAACTGAAAAATTGCAGATCACCAGTGACGAACAATAATGCACAGAATTAATACAAACTATCACAGCATATCTCTGGACACCCGTGCATGATCACTGCATCAACGCTATGCAGTTGCAAGGCACCTAGAAAACAAGTTGGAGCAAATACATGCAATTATTATAGCAATATCTCAAAATTACAATGTCAATTACCGTCAAATCAATATTACACACACATATGTATAATAGTGTATAGTCCAGTCACACAAAAAACTGGCCAGCTCCACGGTGCTGCACCCGTGTTCCACATATTATTCACCCCGCATCACTCATCCAACACTCTCGCAAACATTTTGTATCCATTTACCAGGGGGCAACCCTGTTTTTCACCATGACTTCACTACCCCAGCAAACACTTTACCAATCATACCCTCCCCCTCCCTCGTTTATTACATGCTAATAAAACCTGTAACGTAAGTTGCCTATATCCTCTGAAAAAATCCTACACCCACCTCCTTACCCATAAATTCCTTATTTCTGCATACCGTTTTATAGAACCGTTACCGCTAACACCCTCCTCTTCACCTCAGTAAAGCCTGCTTCCCCCGCAATCCCACACTATATAGATATTATCTGCCATAATGTTATCCCACAGCTCTGATTACACTTTCCTCCAACCCCCTCCACGTCGAGGACTTAATGCTCTCATACAGAAATTCCTTTAGCCTCTTATCCACTATTTATCACCCTATTTAACCACCCCTTGTCACTCCTCATTCCATCTCAAAATCGATATAATTAAACATCATGAAAAGCCGACTCCTCCCCACCACCCCACATATTCCCACACTCCCCCGTCAACGCGCACCCCCCCCCCCCTCCCCTACTATCCGTAGAACCCACACCCGACGGTAAAATGCCGGAGAAAACGATACATTACATCCCGAACACGAGGTTCCAACCTCATCCTACTCAACCTATTCCATATACTTCCCCATGCATACATGGGGAAAATTTCCACTCTACAGGCGCTACAACTCTCCGGCGAACAATCTACACAGCCTACCTATTTTAACCTCCACTGGCTCTCAATCCCCACACCAGAGCCTCAACCACATTTCACACTCATGCAACTCAACTCTGTATACATCCGTTTTGCAATCTGCTATGGATCCTGGCCAAACCCCCCCCCCACCCACACTTTCCCTCATCACCTCACTTTTAATGAAGACACATTTGAACCTCGCTTTAAGTCCAGCAATCCCAGCCCCCCTTACTAAAAGGCGCCCCCCCCCCCCCCGCCGGTCTAACATTACACATCCCTCTTAATCCAATCTCGCTTGAACCCCACAAGAATTTTAAAAAACCTTCCTAAGTATGTTCGTTAATGCTGGCCCAGTTAAATGGGAAACACGGCTGCCACATAGTCATACTTTGTATAGCAGTAAGATATTAATAACAATGGCAAGCTGCAAAGGGTCAAATGATAAGGTCGCAATGCTGCACCCAAGCATCCCTGAATCCTTTTCTACCATTCCTAAGCGTAGTTTATTATAGCGTACCACAGTTAGATCGTCTGATAAATAAGACCGCAATTTTTAAGAATTACCTGCCTCCTCACAACTGCATACCCCAATCAACTTTACCCACCAAAGCTCCTAACCCCATGACCATGGATTTATCTGAATTTACCTCATACCAGGTTGCCCCTGCAAACATTTTGTACTACCCCGTATAATGTGTCCATTGACATCCTCCCTGATCAGAACAGTTTTGTCATCATCCATATACCCAATTAAAACTTTGCAAACCTCGGCAACCCACACCCTGGTCCCTCTACGTGACACATACGCTGCTCCATCAATCTATAAATGGGGTCCTGTACACCACGCAAACAATAATTGTGACATAGGACCCCCTGCCTAAGTCCCCTACCCTTCAAATCCTTCCACCCAATCGACCATTAATTGTACCCTCGCCATTGCACCTCCATTCAATCGCCTCAACCCAACCCACTAATTTCTTCCCCAAACCCCTGACCCTTGAGGATGCTTTCAATGCTTTCCGATTCCACTCTATTATATGCCCCTTGCCAATCGAGCGCCTCCAACCTCCCTCCCTCCCCCCCCCCTTTTGCCTCCACGAAATCTAATGTAACCCATTTGACCCTCGCACCAATAGACCTCCCTGGGCAAACCAACTGAGGTTTTTGATACTACCCGCCCCATCACAACACTTGACCCGATTTCCCAAAATCTTCGCAAAACCAATTTATAATCTGGCATTAAAACGAGATCGCCCGGTAATCCGAAGCGTATGCTGCCCTACCTTTGGTACCAATACAACGACAGCCGTTGCCTGCTTTTCTCCACCCAGCTCACCTCTCTCCTTCATGCAATTTAATAACCAACCGAAAAATGCCTCAAAAATTCCATGCTGTGAATAAACTCTGCCGGGAGTCCATCAATTCCCGGTGCTTATGTGCCCTTTTCCCATTCCACTTAAAGGCCCTCCCATATTTCCCCCTCAGTTATTTCCCCACCCAGTGCTTCCCTATCACTGTTACGCAAACTGACATACCACACTCCACACACTGATTCTAAACCCATCCTTACCCCTTTCTCGTTGCCAGTATTCTCATACCACTTTCAGCAAACGCCCCCATTCCTTCCGAAGCTTGTATGGGACCTGCCCTCCCCTTTGTTACCATTCCTATCGACTCATGAAACTTCCAACCATGGATAGTCATGCTGCTGTCTTGTTTCTGCCTACGCAATACCACGATGAAGGTCTAGCGCCCTTATAACACCTCTTCAACCCCCGCCTGTACCCGCCACCCACTTGAAACCTCTCATCCTTACCTCACGCAGCCTCCCTTTAATTGCCATATTTATCCATTGATAAGTGCGCGCCACCGCCTCCCCCTCGCATAACACCCGTAATCTATACTCCAAATAGTTAGCAAGCCCATATTTAAGAATTGATACGTTTCCCTTCCTTTACGTAATATGCTTAATCTGTTCTTTGGCACACCATCCCACCACAGCACCACATCCTCTACCCCATTTATCTCTGCACGTAACCCCTACCACAGCTAACGTATGCAAATTCCCTCTATCCCCTACGACTCACTACATCACCTAACACACTTGTATTTAATTTCCAATACTCCCCTAGATATACTGCTAGTGACTCCCACGCCACCTCTGCTACTACCGCCCGATGATCCGAATAAGTACCATCTATTGTACGGAAATGTCAACCCAACCCTTTGAGATTATCAGCCTATCCAACATAGCAGCGTAAAACCTGTCTTACAAAAGTGTGCTCTACTCCCACGCCCCTCCTCCAACCGCATCCCGCAATGAATATCCTCAAAGATCTCGCAAGGCCTCCGACCACGTGCCCCGCCCTTTTGGTTCCACGTAGCCCTCCTAATACGCGTTCCAGTCCCCACCAACGACGGCCACTAACTCCCACCCCCGCCACGGCAGGTAAACCTCATAAGAAAACTAGTTCTTCACATACACACAAATCCCTTTTTACCATGCATCATTGTCCGCTGGTGCATACACACTTACAAAAGATACCCTTGCCCCATCACATCCAATCACGCGCAATACTCTTCCCCCTCCCCCCTTCAATTCTTAGCAACACCAAACGGGCTTGCCTCCCTGTCAATATACCCACACCACTTCAGAGGTGCAGATGGCAGAGTCATGACCTGAAACCCTCCACCTCGAGATCTTCCCTCCTTGAAATTGTGTTTTGCAGGAACAGTACATCCGCCCTATATTTATACAGAAACATTTGGAACCTTCCTTCTTCCACTATTACACAGTCCATTTACGTTCACAGTCTTACACCTAAGGCCTCTTTATAGTTTCCCAACCCTTGCAAACGATGCTCTTATCGTGCTACTTCGACATTGCTCTTCCTTCCTCCAGCCTCTGTGCCAGCGTCAGGACATCATCTGAGTTGACGCCGCCGCTCTCTTCTCGTGATGCCCTCTACATCCATGTTATCTTCTGAGGTTCCCTCACGATGAACCTCAACCTCCCCACGGCCCGTTCCACAGCACACGGCGACAACTCTCTCTTACTAGTTGGCCCGTCAACCCTGTTTATGTTTTTTATCTTACATTCCTCTACAGGCAACGCCGTCCCTCTCACCAGCTCAGGAACAACATCCCTCTGCAGGCGGTGTCAATGTCCTTAACACTTCCTGAAGCTTTTCCCTCTAGAGCCTGCACCCCCTCCTGCACTTCCCACTTCTGTACTTTTCCTTTTTTGTAGTAACAGATCCTTTTACATCACACCCTTACCTCACACATGCCATTCTCCTCTTTGGAATCCTCCACCTTTCACTCCACAAGCGCCCAGGCCCTTGCTTTCGCACTGGGCTCTCAACAGCTATCACGCTGGTAACTGGTGCTTCAGCAGTTTGCGCTGCGCCCTCCTCAGCTTCACGCACTCGGGCCGCCATATGGTCGTACCCCCCCACATATTCTGCATGTACGTCTCTGTCCGGCATACGATACCAAAAACTTGCGCCCTGAAGTCCTCCAACAGGGACGTAAGATGGTATGGGATGTCCTCAGAGTCATCTTCAGGGAAAAGGTACCCTCCGGACGTCCCATGAAAGCACCTGCCGTCCACTTGCCCTTTTGTGCCAAAATGTACGGTCCCATATATCTCAAAACACTCCTTATGTCAGCCTCATCTGCCTCAAATGGGACATTACGTATCTTAACCCACGTAAAGTGGCGAGATACGTCGATCAAACGCACCTTCACAGCTGGATTTTAGCGTCAAGACTCACGTCTTGGAATTCGTCCCCAAAGGGACTCATACACGGACGTGGAAATTTCAATTTGACGAAGATTCTGTAAGCCCCATCAGGGCTACACCATACACCTCATCGTTTCCTGGGTTCCATAGGTCTCCCTAATGATTGTTGGGAGTAAGACTTGCACTGAAGAGGGTGAAATCGCCCCACGAGCAGCTCAATACCAAAGGTATTTACGCGCCTCCTCACACTCAGCGCCATGTTGATACAAGGTTTGCCGCCTGAAACAGCAGAGGGGTGCAGGCACAACCTCACTCGACCGTGGTCAGGCAGCGAATGTTGGAGGGAGTCAGGGGGCAACATCGGTCTCCCCTCCCTGGGGGGGGGGTCGTGAGAGTGTTGTAAATGTGGGTTTGGAAGGGTTTCCCTGGTTTTCATTGGGACTTTATGGCACCCCAAGTGTGGATGTAGAGCTAAAGGTCTCGTTATGGTAGAATAACACTTTTCAGTTTGTAGGTATAAATAGTAGATTTTTTTGAAATTAGTGTGTATCGTCTTTTTTAACTGTTCTGAGAAATAAGTTTTTTGCGCATGAAGTGTTTTTTATTTTTGTTTTTTATGTTAGTGGGGTTTTTGCACGATGGAAAATTTATTTATATAGTTTTGCATTGTGAAACAGTGATCTGTTTATGTGATTTTGTAAAAATTTTTGTGGTACGTGTGGGTGGGTGTGGTTGTGGGTGGGGTTTTTGTGGGGTTGTGTTGTGTGTTATAAAAAATATATATCTTTTCTATTGTATTGACCCTTTGTCAGGGGTCAACGTTAGAAATACTTTATATATGTGATTGATTTTTTTTAAATTTATATTAGGGTCTGTACCCGATACCGGTTTTGGGTGTTTGCAAGTTTTTGATTTTTAAAGTTTTAGTTTATGGTATACGGGAAAATTAGACAGTTTGTGACTAGTCCATTTTTTCTGAATTTGTATATGGGTGTATTGTAAAGTATGGCTTGTTATTTTTTCTAAGCTTTTTTTTTTTCTGTTTATTTGTTTTTGGGATTGTTCAGCTGTTTGTTAGGGATAGTAGAGTTATCTAGTCGTTATATGTTGGGTTTTGGTTTTTTGTTAATGGAAGGAGGGGTTTTAAAATGTTTAAATTCTTTGTATATTTTATGTCAAGTGTATTAAAATTTTGGTCAGAGTCATTTATATGTACAATTTTATTATGCAGGTTTGTATTATTCAATTCATGACCCTGTGCATGTAATTTTGTTTTTATTTATGTTCTTGATGTAAGTTTTTGTTAAAATATCTTGCGAGCATGTAGGTACAACCCGTTTGTAGTTAATTTGTTTTGGTTTCCCCTATGTTTCTTTTTTTTTATGTTTAATGTATTGGTTTTAAATAAAATATAAAAAAAAAAAAAACTAACTGTTGACCCTCCTGTTCCCAAAATCCCCCAATAACTCGTTCATTGACATTGCTGTGCCCCGGGTGGTGGGGTTGTCCCTCTGCCCCCTCTGCTTTTTTCGGGCGAGCACACCATTTCGAAAACAGTCATTGAGTAGTGGGGATGTGTGTCATTTTCCAACATGGCGCTGCATAGCAAAGGCGCACAACATGTTTGGTTGAGTTGCCCCGTGGGGTGTCACGGGACCCAGGGGATGGTTTTTTTTTATCCCGGGATTATCCGTGATCCCTACGGTATGCAAATGGAGTATTGGTGTAGCACTTAATGGGCGACAACGGATTTTTTTTTTAAAATGACGTCAGCAAATGTTACGAAGCATGGTGGATAATTTAAAAGAGCCCTTAAAGGCAATTCGCTGTATCAGTAGTCTTCATGTTTTATAAAGAAACTAAAGGGGTTTAAAAAATCAAGAATGTGCCTTTTGAGCGACTATTTTGTTAAAAAAGATGAACTAGTAATTATGGTACGGTTTCATACCCCTCTGCAGGTGGTGGGCCCGGACCTTATGCTAAAAGTTTGGGGGGAACTATTCAGTCAAAAGGGCCCTTTTACGCCCCCCATACCGCCCTATTTTTGCTGAAAGCTTTCGAACCAAGTATTGGACAATGGGGGGGAAAACTCGTGTGTGGCTGTGTGGGTCGATGACCACATAGGGGGCACGTGGGGGGTAAGGTGTGGGAATTCCAAATACGCAACAGAACACCGGAAAAAAAGTCGAGGAAGTTGGGGGCGAGAACATCTTATGCTCACCCGTCTCGACAACGGCATCTTGGAGTGAAGAGGAAAAAAAAGCGCAGGAAAATGTTTGGAGGATGCAAAAACAGCGAAAAAGAATACCGTCACTGGAATAAAAAAAGTATTGGAAAGGGGACTGCCCACTAGGGGGGAAAGAGGTGTAGCGGGTTTTAGTGAAGGCACTGGATGTTTTGTTAGCGGGGTCGGTAAACCCTGTGGGGGAAATCCAGGTGAAAAATTTGGGGTCGGGTTTAACATCAGGTGAGGCGACGGTGGAAACATTGAGCTAGTGTGTCCTGGTATGACGGTAAATGTAGCAGAAGTGGGGTGCATCACGATAGTACTAAAGAAATCCCCCAAAGCAGGTGGGGGTTTGGACGCGGAAAGCGAACTGCGACCCATCAGCTCAGGGGACGTGCTTTCTCCCGCCAAAGGCCGGGAAAAAAAAATCTTGGCGGAGTACAGAGGCAGGGAACAGAGAATCCCGAAAAAAGGGTTTATCAAGGTGGTTTCCCAAAAAAAGGGGGGGGGATAGGGTGGTGTAAAAAGTATAAATGAAAAGTCTTTTACCCAGAAGAAAGGAAAACCCCCTTTAAATTTACTTTTAAAGGGTTTTTCAATAATATTTAAAGGTTTGAGATCTGAGCGGAAAGGGAAAATGGTTTAATTTAATTTTTGGTGCGTCTAGATGTGGATGTGGGTTTTTTTCCAAGAAACAATTACAGAATTGGAAAATAGTTAGAAAAAGGATGGTTATGATGTGTTAGGAATATGCGGGGCGAGGTTTTTAAAAAGGGGGCGTCGCCCTTCTGGTAAAGGGAAAAAAGGTTTGTAGTACGCCTAGGAAGGGGGGAGGGGGAGAGTGATTGGGGGGATGGTTTATGGGGTAGAGCACAAAAGTTTTGTATGTGTAAATTTTGGGGCCCGGGGGGGAATGTTTTTACTTAAAACTCTTTTGTACAAAATGTATTAGTATATTTTACGAGTTTTCCCAAAAGTGCGTAATAGGGGGCGGCTGGGAATTTTGTAATTCGACGAAAAAATGTGGGCCCCGAGGAGAGGTTGTTGCTTGGGTTTGGGGATTTTTTGACGAGTGTGGGTTTAATGGGGTTGGGGGGGGGGGGTGGCTTTTGGGGGGCTACTTTTTTTAGAGAGATTATGCGGCGAGATTGGTAGAATGTAGTGTTAGTGCGGTTCAGTCGGGGAGTGAAAGTGATAAATGGGTTTTTTCGGATCATGAGGGTTGTTGGTGTAGATATTTGGGGGGTGCCTAGAAGGGGGTCCCTCTTTTTGGAAATTTAAAAGTAAAGTTATTTAAGAGGGGGGAAAAATTTTTGTCTTTTGGGCATATGTGGGGGAAGCTTTTGGTTGAAGCACCTAGAGATGTGGATTTGGTTAAATTTGGGGGGAAACGATAGCCAAAAAGGAATTTTAAAGGAAATTATTTGTAAGGGTGAGATATAGTCAGTTACAATCGGTTTCCAACGATTTTAGAGGGGCAGTTGCGCGGGTGCTATGTACAAGCGAATGTAATTATCCCCGTTTAGAAAGAAAGAAAATTAAAGGAGCAATACGAAATTTACAAACGAAAGGGTTTTTGGGGAAAGGCTTAAGGGTGGAATCGAAGGGTTTTGTGGGGGATCGGCCGCGGGCGTGTGTGTTGAGATCAACACAGAGTCGCAAAGCAATGGAGTTAAAGGGGTTTAAAGGTTTTAGGTGGTATGCGGGGTTTAGAGTGAATCAGGAGTTGCGACGACGGGGGTTTGGTGGGTTATAGATGAGGGTTAAATTTAAAAAGCAAAGTGTTGGAATAGTGAAAATTTCATTGCGCAATCGGTAGGTTTTGCAGTGTGAGTGGAGGAGCTGATCGTTTTTGTTGGGGGGGGCGATAAAGGATGTGAGATTGGGGGCTTTATCTGGGGCGCAATTGGGTAAGGCGCCAGGAATTTATGGGTTGCCCGCGCTTTTATTTCAAAAATTTGGACGTTTTTTAAAAGGGGGTTTTTTTACGTTTATTCAAATAATGGCGGGATGGGGTTTTGGGGAAAAACAAAGGTTGGTGTGGGCGTCCTAGTTCCCAAAGGCGAGCCCTTAAGGTTAAAGATTTTCGGCAATCTGTTTTTTGTGGTGACTTAAAATTTTTGGAAGGATCTTGGCTAACAGAATAAAAAAAAAACCCGGGCGAGTGAGACAAAGGGGCAATATGGGGTGCCGGGGGGTTTTTATGATGAAGGGCACGGTATGATTAGAAGTTTTATTTAGAAAGGTAAAAATTTGGAAAGGGGGGGGGTATTTGGGTATAGTTTGGGAAGGCGGATATGATAGTGTGGAACGGGAGACTTATGGAAAATCATGAGATGGCAGGGGTTTGGTGCGGAAAAAAATTAGGGCCAAATTAATGTATCGGAGGCAACCCTTTGGGGGCAGGTGAATGGGAGGTTGGGGGATCGAATTCGATGGGAAGGGGGTTTTGGTTTTAAGTTGTCCCTTTACAAATTTTTTTTTTTTGTTTTCGATCCCCTTTTTTAGAGGGGAAAGGGTTTTATTGGAAGCAAAAGGGGGTGGGTAAAGTAAGGGTTGGGGGGGGGGGCATTGTTGGATTA
>NC_069441.1:29035923-29062720 GCF_026875155.1 Cherax quadricarinatus
TTTGTGCAGATTTAAAAGCTCGTGTGAGTGTGAGTTTTCATCAGAGCTGCCTCCTGGTGTTTATTACTGCAACAATATTATTTGCTATATTCCTCCATTTTAGGTGCCTTAAGTTGAAATCCCCCAGGAGCAAGATGTTGGTGCAGGAGCTGGAAGATTTTCCAGAACAGTGGTCAATTTTTAACAGCTGTTCCTGGAATTGCTGGGATGTTGCATCCAGAGGCTTGTAGACTACCACAATGACTAGGTTTTTAGTTCTCGACCTTTACTGCTAAAACTTCCACTACATCATTTGAGGCATTAGGCAGTTCTGTGCAAACAAGTGACTCTGCAATGTACAGGCCAACCCCCCCCCCTTTTGCCTGTTCACTCTGTCACATCTGTATAGGTTGTAACCTGGGATCCATATTTCGTTGTCCAAGTGATCCTTTATGTGGGTCTCAGTGAAAGCCGCGAACATTGCCTTTGCCTCTGCAAGCAGTCCACGGATGAAAGGTATTTTGTTGTTTGTTGCTGGCTTTAGACCCTGTATATTTGCAAAGAAGAATGTTATCGGACTGGTGGTATTGTTGGTACTGGGGGGGGGATTTTTTTTCCGGCATTAGTATCTGTATCTGTTGGTTTGGAGTGGAGGCCATCGACTGTGGTTCCACTCCAGGAATGACTGGATTTGGTGTACGATTTCTGCCATTTCCTGCCAGTTTTTTTTCCTTCCTGGCACTAAAAAACCTCTCCCTCTTGAGTGGCTGTGGCTACCCAGGTTTTCCCATGGCCTGGATGTTTGTATCTTTTTGTCCCCTTTAGATGGTATGCCTGGCAATTTAAGTTATAGCACAGTCTTTCCTGTACTGAAGAGGTACACATTTCAGGGTGAAAAAGCTTACAGGAAGGGAGTTTGCATTTTCCTGTTGTCATATGGGCATGGCATTTTCTAGGGTGGTCATAGTTTGCATGTCCCATCTGTTTTTCCAGATTTCCCATGCCAGCAGATACCAAGTGCATAGTATGTGCACAGGCTTGGTTTCCGCTTGCCTTGGGTTTCTGTAACTGTATTCCCTGTTGGTGCATGTTTCCCTGTCTTACTTCTATCATCCCTAGCACCAACAATGGAGCTCCCACCAGTTGTTTTTGGTAATTTATCCTCAGTATTGCTATTGGAGTCCTCTTGTTTGCTATTTCCTGCGGTATTTCTAGTTTTGCAATATTGGTTTTATCTTATCTTTGACTACACTTGTTTCCCTACTATGGCTTCCTGTCCCCTATGAGGTCATTTATATGTATTCCTTCCTGCGTATAATTCCCGACTACCTGGACAAAATCTCCAGCTTCACCATTACTGTCTCCCAGGACAGCACCTCCAGCTTCACCATTACTGTCTCCCAGGACAGTATCTCCAGCTTCACCATTACTGTCTCCCAGGACAGTATCTCCAGCTTCACCATTTCTGTCTCCCAGGACAGCACCTCCAGCTTCACCATTTCTGTCTCCCAGGACAGAACCTCCCGCTTCACCATTACTGTCTCCCAGGACAGCACTATCAGCCCCACATTTACTGACTACCAGGACATCACCTCCAGCCTTACAGTTTGTGACTACATGGCCAGTATCAAGGACAGTACCATTCAGCCCAGACTTTTTATGTTCTCATCTGTTGTAGAAAGATTCCAGGTTTTCTATGAAAGCAGCTTTGATGTTGTCCTCTTTTAATACCCTTGTGATTTTAGTCCACAGATTTTCCTCATTTGGGCATACCCAAAAACACTTCCCTGTTTAATACTGCTTGTAGCTATTTTCTGGGATATCTGCACAAGGGGCGTGACACCAATTTCCACAAAAATGACAATTTATCCATGTGGAAGCCCGTTTGTTTGACTGACCACAGACTACACACAGCTTCATAATGATTTGAATGGTTGATTTACTGCAATTCTACTAGCAACCTCTTGAATATTCTATTAATAACCTCCTTAAATGAAGCTCTAGCTATTTGTATTTCTGTTTCTAACTGTTTTTGTATATTGGACAGCTTATCGTCACGTTCCTGATTTTTAATGTTTGTGTTTATAGGGCGCCTACAACCCCATCCGTTTACAGTCTGCTTTATTGTCCAACGAAACCGTTTGAAACCAGTCCCGGGTTCGGACCAGTCAAGGGTTCGGACCAGTCAAGGGTTCGGACTAGTCGATCTGATCTGATCAGTGGGTCACTTATTTAAACATACTGGTCGGTGATTTGAGCTAGCACATGAAGGCTCTACTGGAAATTATCTACCCGAGTAATATGTGATTTGACTGATACAAAAGTATAACTTGCGTGTTGAAGAAAACGGTGACTGGTGGCACTCCTACAATGAAGAACGGTCGACCTCCACCCTTGTTTATCAATCGCTGTATCTAGCTTTTCTATTTTTTTTTTTCCGTCTCCACCACAATAAATGCTATATTATCACTATAGTTGACTGGTGCAAATTTTGGAGGAAGGACGCTTTTTCTGTAGTAATAATTGCTTCTCGTTGTGTATATTGCGACCGCTGGTAACTACAGGTTATATGAAATTCACAGTAACGTCTGGTATTTCAAGAAAAAGAAACTAATGAAAGTCACTCCACTCCACTAAGTACCATTATAATACTGGTTAGTTGCTACTACAACACTGTATTCTGCTATTCACTGGTATCACTAGATTATATGCGAGTACACTAGCAGGCCAGGAAGATTATTAAAACAGCTGACCTGTGGTAAGTTTCTGGCGACTTCTGGCACCTGCCTCTATAGGCTTATCACTTCATTTACAAATTCACCTGTTTTCAAATGACACTTTAGTCTTTATCATCAATATACTAGGGAGCCACTGTAGTATACACTATACACTATGTATACTCAATGTTATCAGGGAGACTTTCTTTCCTCTGACACGAAAAGTTCAATTATTATTATTTTTTTTCACCCAGGACACAGGCCTATGATTCCCCTCTGGCAGTAAACTCTGCTAGGTATTGCACACTAATTCTCCTTTTTTGACTCAGTATATAATGTTTTCCGCCCAAGATTGGTTCCAGGCGCTAGAGGGATGTATCGTATAGGATTGATGACACAAATTAAAGTTCTAGCACGTAAGAGCGACCGTGAAAACACGAGAAAACCCGGAGCACAACGAGGCACGCTTTCACCCTGACACCCTAAACTCAGACTGTGGTTGTGGTTTTAGTGCCAAAAGGTAAGTGACAAGACACAGTGCGAGACTTTAGGATAATATCATTGCTGTGTGCTGATTATAAGATTTTTGGAAAAATTTTAGGAAATAGGATGAAGTGTGTGGTGGATAGAGTGGTTGCGAGAGGGCAATATGGTGTGTCTGGGAGGACGACATATGACGGGCATAGTATTATAAAGAATTTTGTGGAAGGGTCGGGAGGGGAGCAAAGGGGGGGTTGTCTTAGCATTAGATTGGCAGGCGGCGTATGATAGTGTAGAATGTGAGGTGTTGTGGTACATATTATGGAGGCAGGGTTTTGGGGAGGAGGTGGTGCGTTGGGCAGAGACATTGTATACAGGTGTGGGAGTGTGTGTACAAGTAAATGGGAAGTTGGGGGAGTGGGTATCCATGGGTCGGGGTATTAGGCAGGGTTGTCCCCTGTCTCAATTGTTGTTTGCCTGTTTAACAGACCCTTTCTATAGAAAGGTGGAAGCGTGTATGGTGGTGGATTGCGGAGTAGGAAGTGGAGAGCAGGGAATTATAGGGTACGTGGATGACACGACAATACTCGTGCGAACGCTGAGGAGTTTACGTGCGGTTGGAGATGTTATTGATGATTTCGCTGGGGTTACTGGTTTAAGAGTTAATGTGGAAAAAGCAAAATTACTGGTCTTAGGAGTTAGGGTGTGAAGAGAGAGTTGGGGATGGAATTTACGTTGGAATATGGTGGACAGGATAAAAGTGAGTTAAATAGTGTATATGGGTAGTGCGAGAGAGGCGAGGAAGGTTAATTCTGAACTTGTTGTGGATCGAGTGGTGGGGCGATTGGATGGGTTGAGGCCAACTCATTTGACAGTACATCAGCGTGCGATTGTTGTGAATGTGTTGTTATACAGTAAAGTCTGGCACGTGATAGCGGTATATCCGTTAGCAGGTCCGGATGTTACGAGGCTGTTAAGGAGGGTTTTCCATTTTCTTTGGGGTTCAGGGTGTGAATGGTTGAGTAGGAGTGTGGTTACTTTACCGGTCAACAGAGGAGGATTGGGGTTGATTGATTTACGGTTAAGAGTAAAGTGTATTTATTTGAAGTGGGGGTTACGCCATGCGCGGGGTCAAGCGGGGAGGGGCGTGAATGACTTACATGAAGAGGTGCGAATGTGGAGGGGAGGGTCGGAGATGAAGGTGTGTGAAGACGTGTTGTGGGCTGTGCTGTAGGAGGTCCCTGAGATCGCCCTCCTCAATAATGGTGAGCCAACCCATCACTATGATGGCCGCTTGGATGTCACACTCATCTCTAGGCGGTTGCTCTCGAGCGCGAGATGGGAGGTCCACCCCCGTCTCACCAGTGATCACTTTGCAGTGGTCACTACGCTGATGGTCCAGCGGTGCCCGCTCCCCACACCTACCCCCAGATGGAATCTAAAAAAGGCCGACTGGCAGTGCTTCCAGGAGGTCATTGAGCACTGGTGGGCAGAGTCTCCTCTTCCAGAAGACCCAGATGAGGCGGCTCAAAGCTTGCAGGTGGCCTTCACATGTGCAGCTGAGGCAGCAATACCTAAGATTACAGGCGGAGGGTCATATAAACGTGAGTGGTGGTTTTACAATGAGGACATCAGGGAACAGAACCACTGCATCAATGTTGTATGCAAGATGCACAGGCGTAATCCCATGGTTGAGTCCATGCGTCTGCTCAGGGAAGTGGTGCGGCATGCACGCCATGTCTCACACAGGGTCCGGCAGGCTAAATGGTTAGAGTGGTGTGCCTCCTTCAGCTACTCCTTCACCTTATCTGAGATTTGGACCAAGTTATGATTGGCCACTGGGCAGCGTCGCAGTGTGGCTCGGTTGCACCCAGACCCCGCAACGGAGGCAGAGCGTCTGGTGGACCTATTCACCTCCAGAGCGGCCATGGCTCAACTGCCTCAGGATCTCCAGGACCTCCAAGCCACACTCCTTCCTAGAAGGGTGTTGGTGATCCAAGCAGCATGCCAGGCTAAGGACGTCACGGATGAAGACTTCACCGACAAGGAGCTCCAGGCAGCCTTCACATCTCATCGAGACACTGCACCGGGGCATGATGGTATCACCTATGGCATGATCACTCGGTCTGGCCATTCTGGACATTCAGCTGTCCTGGGGGTCATCAACCAGACTTGGCGAGCTGGCAAACTCCCTGTCATATGGAAGGAGGCTGACATCATAACGATTCCTAAGCCTGAGGATCCTGGCAGTGTGAGACCCATCTCCCTCACCAGTTGCATCTCGAAGGTGTCTGAAAGGATGGTGTTGGAGCGCCTGAGGTGGAAGCTTGGCCCTCCTCATAAACACCTCTATGGCTTCATCAGAGGAGTGGGCACTTTCGAGAGCCTTACCACTCTACTGACCGGCATTGGGTCGGACGCCCAAGCCCACATTGTTGTCTTTCTTGACCTCGAGAAAGCTTTTGAGCTAGCCAGTGCACCTGCCATCCTCTCACTCTTGGCCCGCAGGGGGATTAAAGGCAGGCTGCTTTCATGGCTTCGTTCCTATCTCCAGGACAGGCGGGCCCAGGTACGCTTCCAGGGGCATGCCTCTTCTCTCAAGACCCTGGACAATGGCACTCCAGAGGGTGGGGTGCTTAGTCCCACCCTGTTCAATGTACTGATGCACCAGCTGGAGTGCCTGCCTTTCTCCAGAGGCACCATCCTCCTCAGCTATGCCGATGACCTGGAACTTGTCGTACCTAGGAAGCGCTGGCTTTTGCAGCATGCCCAGGAGGACCTCGATCTGCTGGCTTCCACTTGCCGTCACTTGGGACTGAAGATATCTGCGGCGAAATCCAAAGCCATGATCCTTCGCACCAAGGTGCCCAGTCAGAGGCTGCAGGTCCTGGGCATCGACCTGGAGTGGGTTCACAGTTATAGGCACCTTGGCATCTACATTGACAGGCACCTCATCTTCCAGAAACATGTGCACCACATTAAAGAGAGGGCTCTGCAGAGGGTCAGGGCATTGAGTGCCATGGCCAACCCTAGGGTTGGGGCCAGCCTCAAGGTCATGAGGTTGTTCTACATCCAGGCAATACGTTCCCTGGTTGACTATGGGGCACTTGCTCTGGTTCACGCCAGACCCACAAACATCAAATCCCTCTGTGTCATCCAGAACACAGCTGTACGGGCCATGCTGGGGGCTCCTAGGTGGGCCAATGCAGTGGCTCTGAACCTTAAGGTGCAGCTACAGCCTCTTGAAGACAGGATCCAACTGGTAGCTGCCAGGAGGATTGTAAAGTATCTCCGACTCCCAGGGGCTGACAAACTGATGAGAGATTTACGGGTCCGCCAGGGACAGGTCATTCCACTGCATCCCGGCCGCCGATGGATGTGGTCGGTAGCAGATGCCACACAGAAGCTCTTGCCCATGACATTGCTCCAGGCGGGAGGCTGCGACAGACTGGCAGCGAACTACACGGTGCCACCCCCTTGGGCACCAGAGCTGTTTGCGGTGCGCTGGACAACCCTACCAGACAGAAAGAGGCATTGCACCCGGGACATTCTGCACCACCTTGCCTCGGCTAGCATTGTGGGTGCGGAAGGCCCAGGGTGTGTGCCATATTACACTGATGGCTCCAGAGACCCAGTGGCAGGCCTCACAGCTGCTGGGATGTTCCACAGCAATCTGACAGCAGGTTGGCGCCTCCCAGACCATTGCACCATCCTCCAGGCAGAACTCTTTGCCATCCAACAAGCTCTGCGGCATGCTCTTGTAGACCATCAGCATCCCCCCCATCATCCACGTTGATTCCAAGGCAGCGATCCAAGCGCTTATGCACAGAGAGCCAAAGGACAACATACACTTAATCACATCCATCCGGGGTGACCTGCAGACTCTCATGGCCCAGGGTCGCAGGGCTACCATCAACTGGATCCCGAGCCATGTGGGTATCCCTGGCAATGATGCTGCAGATGAGGCTGCTAGGACTGCAACCCTCGAGGCACAGCCACGTGCTGCGATCTCCATCGGCCTCAGCCAGATTGCGCTGTGGGCTGCTGGTGCGGCCAGACGCCCATTCCCTGACCATGGGGATTCACGGAGCCTCTGTTGGTATGTCAGGGCGACCCACAGAGTGCCCCCTCCAAGTATTCGGACACAGTCCAGGGAACTGAGGGTGCATATCCACCGCCTACGCTTAGGGTATCCCACCACTGCGTGGTCTGTTGAACGGGCACGAGAGGAGCTCTGTGCCCATTGTGACCGAATGGTTCCGCAGCCCTTGGTGCACTACCTGTTAGACTGCCCGGCTACGATGCCCCTTCGCCGTAGACAGTTCCCAATGACCCCAGTAGGGCAGACCCGAGAGGATGAGGCAGCACATCTTGTGTACTTAGCTGTCAGGGACTTGGAAACCTTACTTCCAGTCCTTGCACATCATCCACCCCCCCTGCTGAAGTTGCTGTGAGGGTCTGCTTTGGGCCTCCATTGCACTGCACACCAGCCACTGTTAGTGCACACTAACGTTTGGTACGTCATCTGGCCATAGGGCCGGTGAGGTACCCACCCCCTTCCTGCTGACGACCTGCCACACAGGTGCAAGTAACGATAAATGTCACTTCCCTACCTGGGGAGCCAATGCCGGGTCACCAAAATGGAAGAGACCCGGGCCGGGATTACCTGCGAATCAAATAGAATAGAATAGAATAGGATTTTCATTTTTTTTCAATGCTTGAAGAGGGATTGTAGTGAGGCACGTATGTATGTTTTTAGGTAATTCTTATTGTATAGGGGGTTAATTTTGGGAAGAGCATGTACTTGTTTTAATGAGATTTTGATGTAGGTCATTCCTCTGATTATCTACTGTGAAGGTTGTGAGCCTTTGTCATATGTCACAGTCATAGCATCCCCGACCAGAACATGGATGCAGAGAGTGTTCGGCGAAAGAGGGCGGCAACGCACTCTGATTCCGATGATGTTTTGACCCCGGCGCAGTGGCCGGGGAAGAAACCGTGGGCCGACGTGGTGAGTGGAGGCACCACAGGTGTGTCCGGTCAGGTGTTCGACCGGGGGGGAATTAGTGCTCACAGTGGAGAGCGTGGTGGGAAGAGTAGGAAGCCTAGTAATGCACCTATGAAAGAAGTTCCAGGGCAGCGTGTAAAACCCTTAAAGAAGGTTTCAGGTGTATGACTGTGAATGTAAATGGGATGTGTGCGAATGTGAAGTGTTTGCTGCTCCAGGGGTTTTTGAGGCGTTATGCCATAGATATTGTGTTTGTGCAGGAGCATAACTTTAAGGTTGGTCGAGATTTGAATGTGGCTGGATATCGTGTGTTTGTGGCATATTCGGAAAGTTTGAATCGTGGGGTTGGGATCCTGATTCAGGAGACGAGCCCGTTTGTTGTCATTAGATGTGAGGGAGGAGAGGAAAGTAGGGTACTCCGGGTAGATGGATGGTGGAGAGGTGAGCGACTGGCAGTGGTTTGTGTGTATGCGCCGGCGGATCGTGATGTACGGGTGAAGAATGAATTTGTGCGTGATGTTTTGGTTTATTATTTGAGATCTCTTTCCTCGGTAACAATCGTAGGCAGTGATTGGAATTGTATAGTACGTAGAAAGGATGTGGAGCCACGGGGGGCAGGGTGTTTTTTAGTTAGCCTAAGGGATCTTTTGCTGGGCGTGGGGATAAGGGATGTTATTGGTGGTGGGGACCTAATGGTTGAGCATACGTTTCATAGACAGGGATACGCGGCCAGGCTCGATAGGTTATATGTGACGAGAAGTGTGCGGGTGATGTGTGTGCATACAGTAGATGCTGTATACACGGATCATAGAGCTGTTTATACGGACTTGACTTGGGCCAGCTTACCTAAGAGGTATCCAGGGTATTGGAAGTTAAATGTGAGACTTCTTGGGGTGGAGGAGGCGGGGTTAGATTTTAGGACAATGTGGGAGAATTTGTGGGGAGAGGATAGGGATGTGGGTGACTTGCTAGGGTGGTGGGATGGGGTAGCTAAGGAGAGGATCAGGTGGTTTTATGTGCGATGGGGAAAGTACTAGGGTTGGATGACGTATGGGTTGCAGCAGTATTTCGAGGGTAGGTTGCAAAGTTGTTATGAGAGGGGCGTGCAGGCAGGGCAGTATCGCATGGAGGAAATCGAGTTGTTGAAAGGGAGGATTCGAGATTTGCGGAATGACAGATTTGATGCGGTGAGAGTGCAGGGTGCAATTGAAGAGGCGGTGTGTGATCGCCCATCGGCCTGTGTGTTACGGGGACAGAGGCAGCGCCGAATGGCTATGGAAATTGATAGGCTGGTGGTACATGAGGACTTAGGTGGACATAGGGTGGGACAGGAGTTAAGAACAAAGGAGGCGATGAGTGATTACGTGGATAGGTGGTTTGGCAGAAATTTACTGAGTGTAGGGGTGGATGTGGAGGCTTTCGGGAGGTTGGGGGAGAATGTATGTGTGCTAAGTGGCAGTGATCGCATGGCGTTGGGGGGATATTGAAGAAGGGGTGGTGTGGAGGGCTTTGGAGGGGATGGCACGAGGTAAGGCACCAGGTTTGGATGGCTTGCCCTACGAGTTTTATGTGAGCCATTGGAATGTGTTGAAGTCCTTCTTAATAGAACTAAAGAATACGATGAAAAGGGAGGGGAGGATGGGCATGTTGCAAGGAACTGTGGTTGTGGTTTTAGTGCCAAAAGGTAAGTGACAAGACACAGTGCGAGACTTTAGGATAATATCATTGCTGTGTGCTGATTATAAGATTTTTGCAAAAATTTTAGGAAATAGGATGAAGTGTGTGGTGGATAAAGTGGTTGCGAGAGGGCAATATGGTGTGTCTGGGAGGACGATGTATGACGGGCATAGTATTATAAAGAATTTTGTGGAAGGGTCGGGAGGGGAGCAGGGGGGGGATGTCTGAGCATTAGATTGGCAGGCGGTGTATGATAGTGTAGAATGTGAGGTGTTGTGGTACATATTACGGAGGCAAGGTTTTGGGGAGGAGGTGGTGCGTTGGGCAAAGACGTTGTATACAGGTGTGGGAGTGTGTGTACAAGTAAATGGGAAGTTGGGGGAGTGGGTATCCATGGGTTGGGTATTAGGCAGGGTTGTCCCCTTCTCAATTGTTGTTTGCCTGTTTAACAGATCCTTCTATAAGAAAGGTGGAACGTGTATGGTGGTGGATTGGGTAGTAGAAGTGGAGAGCAGGGAATATAGGTACGTGGATGACACGACAATACTCGTGCGAACGCTGAGAGTTTACATGCGGTAGAGATGTTATTGATAATTTCGCTAGGTTACTGGTTCAAGAGTTAATGTGGAAAAATCAAAATACTGGTCTTAGGAGATTGGGTGTGAAGAGAGAGTTGGGGATGGAATGTACTTGGAATATGGTGGAACAGGATAAAAGTGTATGGAATAGTGTATATGGGTAGTGCGAGAGAGGCGAGGATGGTTAATGTGGAGTTGTTGTGGATCGAGTGGTGGGGCGATTGGAAGGGTTGAGGCCAACTCATTTGACAGTACATCAGCGTGCGATTGTTATGTGTTGTTATACAGTAAAGTCTGGCACGTGATAGCGGTATATCCGTTAGCAGGTCCGGATGTTACGAGGCTGTTAAGGAGGGTTTTCCATTTTCTTTGGGGTTCAGGGTGTGAATGGTTGAGTAGGAGTGTGGTTACTTTTAACCGGTCAACAGAGGAGGATTGGGGTTGATTGATTTATGGTTAAGAGTAAAGTGTATTTATTTGAAGTGGGGGTTACGCCGTGTGCGGGGTCAAGCGGGGAGGGGCGTGAATGACTTACATGAAGAGGTGCGAATGTGGTGGGGAGGGTCGGAGATGAAGGTGTGTGAAGACGTGTTGCGGGCGTTGCTGCATGTACGGGACCCTAATAAAGTTTGAGTGGGTGTTTTAGAGAGTGTTGTAAGGGCGAAGGTTGTTGCGAAGGCTGAGAGTATCTACCCTATGTATGCGTGGAAGGATATATGGGAGAGATTATGATGCGCATGCGTCCAAATGTGCGAGAGGTATTTTTCCGTTTTCTCCATGGTATACTGCCGTCGGGTGCTGCACTTAAGGAAAGAGGGTTGATGGTGGAGGGCGCATGTCGGGTGTACAGGGATGAGGAGACGGCATTTCGTGTAGTGTATTTCTGTGATAATTTGGGGAGTATCAGGGAATGGATGGGTAAGGTTCTGAGGAAAGTGGAGGAGGCGGGATATCAGTATTGAGGGCGTTAAGTTTGGACGTGGGAGGCGTCGAGGCGCCTGTGCAACGTGCAATCACGTATATAATTGCGGATTTTGTTTTGTATCCTGGGCGATGAGAGGGAATGGGGATTGGGAGGTGCACAAAAGGGTGTTGCGGCGACCATTTATAGAACGTTGTGTTGTAATCGGGAAATATATGGAAGTCGCTGGGACCAGGCTTTTTAAGCATGGTACCGTAGTATGAGTGTGAGAGCATTGATAGTGTTTTGAAAGGGGGGGGGGTTGAAGTTCAGGGGATGGAACGGGCTCGTCTCCGGGGTTTGGTATGCACAAGGGCTGTGTTGCTGTGTGTATCTGTGTAATGTGTGGTTGTGGTAAATGTGGTTGTGTGAGAGGATGTGGTGGTGCAGTTATATAATGTGTTATAGATGTCTTATGTCAGAGTCTACTGCCTTCTTTCTTTGTTGAAGTACTTGATTTACCTTTAGGCTTTGCCCTGGCAAACGGGGTTTCATGTATTTGTACCAAGCATATTATTACTATATTATATAATGTGTATAGCCTGTAGATGAGTGCGGCTTTTCTAGTTTTGTGGCTGACTCGTAAGACTTGTGGTAAGGCGAGTATGTGTGACTGTAGGGAACTTATGTACTGGGGGGTTAGATGAGTAAGAGTATGTATTTGTTTTATGATGAGATTGTGATGTAGGTCCTTTCATTTATTGATTATTTGTGTAGGTTGTGCGTAACCGATATATTTATATATTTATCGAAATATTCTTCTTATTGTATTGTGCATTGGCAATATGTCACAGTAATATTATATAAATAGTGTATACCTGAAGGGATTATGGGTTTAATTATATTATTGAACCTGCTACAGGGGCTACCTACATGTTATGTCCTTGTTGTTGTTCTTGTGTGAATAGGATTAAGTTTACCCATCTTTCTTAATGTTATGTTTTGTCAAAAGCGATATTTTCTAGTATATTTGTGTAACCTCTTTGTGTCTGTTAATATTGTGTTTGTTATTTGCTATTGTACGTCCTGAGGGAGTGTGTTTCAAAATGTTTTTATATTAAATGTATATCAACCCTTGTTTAAGGGGTTTTTATGTTAAGCTATGTATTGTATTTTAAATAAAATGAAAAAAAAATAATGCCTTTTATGTACATTTACATCATATTTATATACGTAACTATGTATATTGTATGAAATGTTTTAAATAAAATATAAAAAAAAAATATTTAGTATAAGTGTGAGGCTTAGGATTTTCATTTTTTTTCAATGCTTAAAGAGGGATTGTAGTGAGGCACGTATGTATGTTTATAGGTAATTCTTATTGTATAGGGGGTAATTTTGGGAAGAGCATGTATTTGTTTCAATGAGATTGTGCTAATTCGATGCCTGACCACGGTAGAGTGCGGTTGTGCTCTGCACCCCTCTGCTGATTGTAGGCGAGCTCCCTTGTCAGTTACCTGGCTGCAGCGGTGTGAAGTGGTGCTGTCACGCCTCTGTTAACAACATAGGTGCACTGTGATTGTCAAGATGGCAGTTAGTCTGAGACGCCGGATAAATACTGTAGGCATTGAGCTACTTAAAGGAACGATAACGCCTAGTTCTGCGCAAGTCTTATTGCCAAAGATCATCCGGGAGACATATGGCATACAAGATAGTGACTTGTATGGTGTAGCATTAAACGGAGGCCAAAGAATTTTCATCAAACTGCTATCAGCTACGGTTTATGCATCGTTAGTCACCAGGTTTCAGGACGTAAGTCTTAGCGTCACACCAGCTGTCAGTTTAAGAATGATAGATGTTTCACGGCATTATACGTGGATCAAGTTACGCAACGTTCCCTTTGAGGCGGACGAGGCGGATATAAGGAAAGTTTTTGAGACATATGGGACGGTGCATTATGCTCAACATGGTACGTGGGCGGCAGGTGCCTATGCTGGTTATCCAGAGGGTTCTTTCAACCTCAAAATGACTTTGAGGCACCCAATACCGTCCTATGTGTATCTACAAGATTTCAGGACGCAGGTAATGGTAATTTACCCAGGACAACGACGTACATGCCGCCTATGTGGTGAGTATGATCACATAGCGGCGACCTGTGACAAGCGAAGACGTGTGCCTGGACCTGTGGTGGACGTCGCAGCCCCTGCTTCAAAGGTGGCAGGTGAGAAACAAACATCGGATGGAGGGTGTGGTGTTTTGTGGAGCGAGATAGTGGATCGGGCACACAGGACTGGTGGTGAGTTGGAGTCCGTCCCCCAGCTGCCTGATCAGGTATTGTCTCCTGTGGATAAGAAGGAGCAGCAATTACAGGAGAAGCTTCTTGAGATTGAGGAGGAATTGGTGGAGGTGTTGAAAACTTTGTCACCGCCAGAGAGGGACGTTACATCTGAGCGTGGTGTCATCGGAGAGTCGTCGCTTCCAGAAAGTCGGAGACATGATAATTTGGGACGTGATGGTGGTTTGGAGTCGTCTGTTGAATCATTAAATCAGTCTCAGGTAGAGGTGGAGGTTCATCGAGAGGCAACATCTGACCAAGACAAGTGTAACATGACGGTCACGAGAAAGAGGGCGGCTACGTCAGATTCTGATGACGTTCTTACGCCTGCACAAAGGCCTGGGAAACAGACTGAGGTGAAGTGTGAAGGTAGTGGTGTAGGTGGTGGTAACCATGATAGGAGGCACTGGAAGAAGGGGGGAGGGAAAGAGTGCACTCTGAAGGTGTCAAACTTAAATTCAAGCTCTGGAGTTGTAAAGAGTGATGAGAGGAAGCAGGGGTGGAAACTTTAATAGGCCTTAGGTGTATGTCTGTAAATGTTAATGGGTTATGTAGCGGTATGAAGAGAGATTGGTATCGTAATTTCCTGAATAAATCCTAGAGGGACTAGTACCGAACTTGCACACGAAAATCACTCACTACAAAAGCAAAAGACTTGGCAGACGATGCAACATCCCCCCCAATGAAAAGCAGGGGTGTCACTAGCACGTTAAGAGACCATACAATAAGTGTCAGGGGCCCGAGACTGTTCAACTGCCTCCCAGCATACATAAGGGGGATTACCAACAGACCCCTGGCAGTCTTCAAGCTGGCACTGAACAAGCACCTAAAGTCGGTTCCTGACCAGCCGGGCTGTGGCTCGTACGTTGGTTTGCGTGCAGCCAGCAGTAACAGCCTGGTTGATCAGGCTCTGATCCACCAGGAGGCCTGGTCACAGACCGGGCCGCGGGAGCGTTGACCCCCGGAACTCTCTCCAGGTAAACTCCAGAGTGGATGTTGTGTTCCTGCAGGAGCACAATTTTAAAGAGGGTAGGGTGTTGGAGGTGGCAGGATTTCGGGTAGTTACCCTGCCATCTCCCCGTCTAAAAGGTGGTGTGGGAATTTTAATAAGGGAGACGAGCCCGTTTGTTTTGCAGAGAAGCGAGGGAGGAGGGGGAGGGAGGGTGTTGCGTGTGGATGGGTAAGCGTGTGTCTTTTGTGAGTGTGTATGCGCCGGCAGAAAATAACATAAAGGTAAAGAATGATTTTGTGTGTGAGGATCTTGTGTTTTTCTTAAGTGCACTGCCAGAGGTGGCGATAGTTGGTGGGGACTGGAATAGTGTAATCAGGGTGGCTGATGTGGACCCAAAAGGGGCTGGATATATGTCTGTGGCTCTTAGGGATTTATTAAGGGATGTTAGGTTACGTGATGCCTTTGGGGGGGCGGGTGTGGGAGACTGAATATACGTTTGTTAGGAGTGGTTATGCTGCGAGACTAGATAGAGTGTACCTTTCTCAGGGAGTGGATGTGAAATCTTTCAGTACTGTTGAGGCTACAATGTCAGATCATAGGGCAGTGGTGGTGGAGGTTGGGTGGGGGACGCTCGCGGACATATATAGAAGTTATTGGAAATTAAATATAAGTGTGTTAGGTGATGAGGAGGGGTTGGAGGGGTTTTCAGTCCTATGGAGGGAGCTTAGTGTGGAAGAACAGGGAGTGGATGACATTGTGACATGGTGGGATAGTGTTGCAAAGGGAAGGATTAGAACGTTTTATGTGAGAGAAGGAAAACGTATTAATAATTTAAAATATGGACTTGCTAACTATTTAGACTTTAGAGGATAGGTTAAGAGGTTGCTATGGGCGGGGTGTGGGTGTGATTAATTTTCCTATAGATGAAATAGCTGAAATAAAGGGGAGGTTGAGGGTGTTGCAAAATGAAAGGTTTCAAGCTGTAAGGGTGCAGGCAGGGGTGGAGGAAGTACTTTGGGGCGACAAGCCGTCAGCGTGTGTTTTGCGGCATCAAAAGCAAAGGCAGGCGGTGACAGCTATCCCATGTTTAGAGGTAACGGAGATGGTTGGGAATTATAGAGCAGGGCAGGAGATACGAACCACGAAGGGGATGTGTGCGTATGCGGAGGCTTGGTACTAGAAGTACTGGAACAGTTGGGGGGGATGTGACGTGGCGTTGGACTAGGTGTGTACGTATGTGACGTGTAATTTAGGAAATAGTGATAGAAAGGCTTTAGGTGGGACTATTACGGCAGTAGAAATAGAGAATGCGTTAAGGGGAATGAGGAAGGGGAAAACTCCGGGTATTGACGGTCTCCCAGTAGAATATTGTTTACAACATTTGACGTTAATAAGGAGATTTATAGTTAGGTTATTTAATCGTATGAAGGAGAAGGGTAAGTTGGGGAGAAGCAGGTAACAGCAGTTGTAGTGTTGGTCCCATATCGCTGATGTGTGCAGACTAAAAGGTGTTCGCAAAAATTTTAGGTAATAGGTTCAAATGTGTTGTGGGAAGGGTCGTGTCAAAATCTCAGTTTGGGTTGCCGGGAAGGTCGATGATGGAAGGACATGGGATACTGAGAAGTTTTGTGGAAGCTAAGGGTGGGGGTGGAGGGGCGGCTTTGTTGGCTCTAGATTGGCAGGGAGCATATGATAGAGTGGAAAGGGGAGCTTTGCAGGAGACAGGGTTTTGGGGAGGAAATAGTCGAGTGGGTAAATACGTTATACAAGGGGCGAAAATGAGGATACAGATTAATGGGTGTATGGGGATGGATATTGCAATGGGTAGAGGCCTTAGACAGGGATGCCCCATGTCCCAAATATTGTTTGCGTGTTTCCAGGACCCCTTTTATAGAATAGTTGACCGCAGCTTATGTACACCATGTGAGGGAAGTGTGGGGGGTGCGAGGGCCTGGCCGGGTTTAATTGGATATGTTGACGACACCACTGTTCTCATTCGTGAAGGGATGTCAATGGGAGTGTTGGACGAGGTTGTGCAATTATTTGGAAGTGCCACGGGTATGAAGGTAAATAGTGCGAAGTCAAGGTGCATGGGGTTGGGTTCTTGGGTGGGGGGTGTGGGGGGAGATGTAATGTTGTTAAAGAATGGGCGGTGTCTTTAAAGATTTGTGGTATTATTTATAAGGATGACATGGTTGCGGCGCGGGAGGAAAACTCGGATAGGTTATTGGAAAGGATCGTGGGGCGTCTAGGTATTCTGAGACCCCAGCACCTAACTCTTATACAGCGAGTGATAGTCGTAAACATTTTATTGTATAGTAAGATTTGGCATGTTGCAGCTGTGTTCCCAATTACAGGGACAGCGATTGCGGGAATTCTAAGACGGGTGTACAAATTTTCGTGGGGTTCACGTTGTGATTGGTTACAGAGGGAAGTTGTAATGTTACCTGTAAGTCAGGGTGGGTTGGGGTTGATGGATTTGAGACGGAGGGCTAAATGTGTGTTTATTAAATGGGAAGTGTTGCGTGAGGGTGTGAACGCAAGGCAGTTGGGAAGGATACACGACAGGCTGGGAGTGTGGTATCGAGGAATGGAGTTGAGGGAATGCAAAATCGTTTTGAGGGCCGTGATGTTGGTTAGGGAACTGAGAAAGGTTCGTATAAGGGTTTTGTGTAGGTTACTTTTAGGTAGGTGCGTTATCCCAGTTGAGGGTTTGTTCCCCATGTATGCGTGGAAGAGTATTTGGTTTAGATTTAGTAAATTGAAGTTAAAACCTCGGGCGCGTGAGGTGATGTTTCGTTTTCTGCATGGGATCCTTCCGTCTGGTGAGATATTACGAAACAGACAGGTTGTAGAGGGTGGGGGGTGTGGTATCTGTGGAGGGGATGAGACAGCGTTCCATGTAGTTTACTTCTGTGAACGGCTAGAGGAGGTTAGGTGCTGGTTAAGTAGGTTGGTACAGAGGGTGGGGGGCCGTGGGGTGTCGGTTTTGCGTGCTTTAAGTCTAGATATGGGTGGGTTAGACGAGGGTGTCGTAAGAGCTTCAGATTATATCATGGTAGATTACATATATATATGTCGTGGGTGATGAGGGGGAGAAGGGATAGTGAGGAGAGAAGGAAGGTTCTGGCGGTAACGTTCTATCGTACGAGGTGTCGTAACAGAGATTTGTATAGGAGGAGGTGGGATCAGGCTTTCTCAGAGGGGTATAGAATGCTAACGTTAGGGATTCTCTTAAATCTGTGATTGATAATGAGTGAGTGAAGGGGTTTTCATAGGTTGGAGGGAGTCAGGAGTCACAGCGGTCTCGCCTCCTTTGGGGGGGGGGTCGTGAGAGTGTTGTGAATGTGGGTTTGGAAAGGTTTCCTGGTTTTCGTTGAGAGTTTATGGCATCCAAGTGTGGATGTAGAGCTCAAGGTCTCGTTATGTTAGATATAACACTTTTCAGAATGTAGGTATAATATAGTAGATTTTTTTACCTATTATTTTGATGTGTATCAGTCTTGTATGACACGATTCTTGAGTAATAAGTTATTTGCGACATGAAGTGTTTTAGTTTGTATTTATGTTACGTGCTGAGTTTTTGCACGATGAGATATACTTATATACTGTTTTGCTTTGTGCATACAGTGCATCTGATTAATTTTTGTGAAAATTTTCGTGAGTAAGTGTACTCACCTAGTTGAGGTTGTACTCACCTAGTTGATGTTGTACTCACCTAGTTGAGGTTGCGGGGGTCGAGTCCGAGCTCCTGGCCCCGCCTCTTCACTGATCGCTACTAGGTCACTCTCCCTGAGCCGTGAGCTTTATCATACCTCTGCTTAAAGCTATGTATGGATCCTGCCTCCAGTACATCGCTTCCCAAACTATTCCACTTACTGACTACTCTGTGGCTGAAGAAATACTTCCTAACATCCCTGTGATTCATCTCTGTCTTCAGCTTCCAACTGTGTCCCCTTGTTACTGTGTCCAATCTCTGGAACATCCTGTCTTTGTCCACCTTGTCTATTCCTCTCAGTATTTTGTATGTCGTTACCATGTCCCCCCTAACTCTCCTGTACTCCAGTGTCGTAAGGTTGATTTCCCTTAACCTCTCCTCGTAGGACATACCTCTTAGCTCTGGGACTAGTCTTGTTGCAAACCTTTGCACTTTCTCTAGTTTCTTCACGTGCTTGGCTAGGTGTGGGTTCCAAACTGGTGCCGCATACTCCAATATGGGCCTAACGTACACGGTGTACGGGGTCCTGAATGATTCCTTATTAAGATGTCGGAATGCTGTTCTGAGGTTTGCCAGGCGCCCATATGCTGCAGCAGTTATTTGGTTGATGTGCGCTTCAGGAGATGTGCCTGGTGTTATACTCACCCCAAGATCTTTTTCCTTGAGTGAGGTTTGTAGTCTCTGGCCCCCTAGACTGTACTCCGTCTGCGGTCTTCTTTGCCCTTCCCCAATCTTCATGACTTTGCACTTGGTGGGATTGAACTCCAGGAGCCAATTGCTGGACCAGGTCTGCAGCCTGTCCAGATTCCTTTGTAGTTCTGCCTGGTCTTCGATCGAGTGAATTCTTCTCATCAACTTCACGTCATCTGCAAACAGGGACATCTCAGAGTCTATTCCTTCCGTCATGTCGTTCACAAATACCAGAAACAGCACTGGTCCTAGGACTGACCCTGCGGGACCCCGCTGGTCACAGGTGCCCACTCTGACACCTCGCCACGTACCATGACTCGCTGCTGTCTTCCTGACAAGTATTCCCTGATCCATTGTAGTGCCTTCCCTGTTATCCCTGCTTGGTCCTCCAGTTTTTGCACCAATCTCTTGTGTGGAACTGTGTCAAACGCCTTCTTACAGTCCAAGAAAATGCAATCCACCCACCCCTCTCTCTCTCTTGTCTTACTGCTGTCACCATGTCATAGAACTCCAGTAGGTTTGTGACACAGGATTTCCCGTCCCTGAAACCATGTTGGCTGCTGTTGATGAGATCGTTCCTTTCTAGGTGTTCCACCACTCTTCTGATAATCTTCTCCATGATTTTGCATACTATACATGTCAGTGACACTGGTCTGTAGTTTAGTGCTTCATGTCTGTCTCCTTTTTTAAAGATTGGGACTACATTTGCTGTCTTCCATGCCTCAGGCAATCTCCCTGTTTCGATAGATGTATTGAATATTGTTGTTAGGGGTACACATAGCGCCTCTGCTCCCTCTCTCAATACCCATGGAGAGATGTTATCTGGCCCCATTGCCTTTGAGGTATCTAGCTCACTCAGAAGCCTCTTCACTTCTTCCTCGGTGGTGTGCACTGTGTCCAGCACTTGGTGGTGTGCCCCACCTCTCCGTCTTTCTGGAGTCCCTTCTGTCTCCTCTATGAACACTTCTTTGAATCTCTTGTTGAGTTCTTCACATACTTCACGGTTCATTTCTTGTTGACTCTCCCCCTTCCCCTTCCTTAGCTGATTACCTGGTCCTTGACTGTTGTTTTCCCCCTGATGTGGCTGTACAACAGTTTTGGGTCAGATTTGGCTTTTGCTGCTTGTCATTTTCATATTGTCTTTGGGCCCTCCCTGCTTATCTGTGCATATTCGTTTCTGGCTCTACGACTGTTCTCCTTATTTCCTGGGTCCTTTGCCCTCTATATTTCTTCCATTCCCTAGCACACTTGGTTTTTGCCTCCCTGCACCTTTGGGTAAACCATGGGCTCATCCTGGCTTTTTCATTATTCCTGTTACCCTTGGGTACAAACGTGTGTGTGTGTGTGTGTGTGTGTGTGTGTGTGTGTGTGTGTGTGTATCCCTTTTTATTGTATTGAGCCTTTGTCATGAGTCAGACGTTATGTAATACTTTATATATGAATGAATCGATTCTTTTTAAAGTTTATAATTATGGTCTGTACCCTGATACCGGTTTTTTTTTAAATTTTATTTAAAACAGTTCATACAATATACATAGATAGTTACGTATATAAATATGATATAAATATACATAAAAAGAGGTATTATTAGTGGCTCTGTTCCAGTCCACTAAGTAACACTATTCATAATGATTCTGATATACACCTAACTACATAACTAACACTACTGCAAAATACACAGAGCTTCTAACACTGTTTTTTCATAATGCAAAATGACACAAAGCATTTACAATACTAGTGACTTCCCCCCCCCCCCAACATTTACGTTATTTTTTTTTTTTATATTTTATTTAAAACATCATAAATACAAGGCTGCTTAAAAATTAAATAGCATCACCATACATATTCTATAGAGTACACCAAGATTCACACCATAAATACCAGAAAAAATATTTGTAACTAATACAAATAGATATATACGACAAACACACCATAAAACACATACGTACGTTTCACTAAACACACACAATACCAAAAGATATAACTGTTTGTGCAACAAATATAACACTGGTGGAAACCCCACTAAACCCATTATAAGTTACATGCACATCATACAAACATGTTACATTAATGATTAAACAATAGTTTATGTAATTTACATACAAAATATATAATTTATAGAAACAAAAATTCAATAATTTACTCTAACACAAATTCATTAACATAATAAATATTATATAAATTGACGATCATATTAATCGACAGCAATTTCCATCTATTCAATATGTGTTCAATCTTGATACCTATGAACTACGTTTGAATCTCAAACAAAAATCACAACATTACGAAATATTTATAGGATAAATTTGGACGACTCAGGGTAATGTACACATGTTATAATCCTTTAATACTTTGGTGACTCACAGACTAGACTGAACAGTAACAGGGAAGGGATAAAACATGCATATATATATATGCAGGTTTGTAAACCCAAATATCTGGACCTATAAAACACAATCAAAAACAAAATACTAAGAAAACTTGAGACTCAAGAAAAAAGTCTTTACACAAAAGGAAAGCTTCAAAAACATAAATACTGTAAAGGCTCCACTGTCATTTTGTACACAAAAGGTATAGTAAGTAACACTAACTCCAGAATCAACAAACACACATCCATAACAACTAGAATACATCCATGCCTAAACTCATATTCACGCAACTCACACCTCCCCCCCAAGAGACGAGCCAGCTATTGCCCACTGACCTACCGACAACTTCCCCGGCATGCCCATATATTATTCACAATTTCAAAAGGCTTTCAATAGTTAGCCTTTATAACCGTCCAAAAAACCTTCTCCCACCTCATCCCATACAATTCCCTATTCCTACACATTGTACGATAAAAACGTTATTGCAAGGCCCACGCCTTCTCCCCTCACTTACCCTTTCCCCTCATTACCCACAAAATTATAAATGTAATCCACGATAATATAATCTAAAGCTCGTCTAACTTCCGGTCTAATCCACCGATGTCGAGACTTAACGCGGGCAGGACCTGCACCCCCTCTCCCTCCCACCCTCTGTACCACCCTACCTAACCAACCCCTGACATCTTCTAAACCTTCGCAAAAATAGACAACATGAAAAGTGTGTCTTCTCCTCCACAAAACCACACCGCCACCTTCCACGACTCTTCTGGATCGTAGTATTGCCCCTGACGGCAATATACCATGTAAAAACGGAACATGACTTCACGCACCCTAGGCCGTAATTTCAGCTTACTAAATCTGAGCCAAATACTTTCCTACAAGTACATGGGGAACAAACCTTCTACTGGAGCTGCGCACGTACCCTGCAGTAACCTACTTAAAACCCTTATGCGAATGTTTTTCCGTTCCCTTACCATCAACAAAGCCCGTAGTACAATCTCACATTCCCTCAATTCATTCCCCCATACCACTTTTTCAATCTCATATATACCTGCTCCATATTTCCCGCCATCACACCCACACGCCAAACCTTCCACTTTAGAAAAACACATTTTACCCTAAGCTTTAAGTCCAACAATCCCAAACCTCCTCGACGTACAGGTAACATAACAACCTCACGTTTTAACCAATCACACCTCGATCCCCACAAAAAGGTAAATACTCGTCTCAACATTCCATTGATCGATGTCCCTGTAATTGGGAATACAGCCGCAACGTGCCACACCTTACTATACAATAAAACGTTAACAACGATCACACGTTGGGCGAGAGTGAGATGTTGGGGCCCCCAAAACACCCAGACGACCAATGACCTTTTCCAACGTCCTTACTGAATTTTCCTCCCGCGCCACATCCAAATCGTCTCTATAAATAATACTACAAATCTTTAATGACATCGCAGTCGTGTTAACCACGTTACAGCTCACCATTCCTCCCCCTTTCCAGGTACCCAACCTTATGATCATTGACTTTTCACTATTTACCTTCATACCCGTGGCTCGTTCAAACACACGTACATCTTCCAACACTTTCAAAGACATCCGTTCACACACCAAAAAAGTCGTGTCATCCACATAACCTATTAATGCGGGCGAAACTCCCTACCCCTACCCCCCCTCACCCCGGGAATTGACTGTGCTCTCAACCATCCTGTAAAAGGGATCCTGAAAACACGCAAATAAGATCTGTGACATAGGGCACCCTTGTCGTAAACCTCTACCCATCTCAAAGTCCGTCCCCATACACACATTTATTTGTACTCTCATCTTTGCTCCCTTATACAGCGTGTTTACCCATCCAACTATTTCTTCACCGTAACCCTGTCTCCTAAGTATACTCTGCAGTGCACCTCTTTCCACTCTATCTTAGGCGGCTTGCCAGTCTAAGGCCAGTAAAGCCGCCCCTCCCCCCTCCCTCTGAATCCACAAAACTTCTTAAAATCCCGTGACTTTCTAACATTGACCTGCACGGCAACCCAAACTGCGATGGTGAAACAACCCTCCTCACCACGCATTTCACCCTATTACCCAAAATTTTAGCGAAAACCTTTTTAAATCTGCACAGAGCAACGATATTGCCCTATACTTCCCAAGGTCTGGCTGCCCTTTTCCTTTTGGGACCAGCACCACATTTTCTGTATTCTGTTATTCCCTAACGTACCCTTCTCCTTCATACAATTTAATAATCTTACCATGAACTTCCCAATCAACGCCCAATGCTGTAAATAAAATTCTACCGGTAAACCATCAATACCCGGGGCTTTGCCCTTTCTCATTCCGTGTAAAGCAATTTCAATTTCCTCCTCAGTAATATCCCCACCCCAAAAACCCTTTCCCATCACTATGACCCAAATTGCACTTGGCATAGATGCACACCCTATTTAATTCCACTTCATCCACATCACTACTAGTCCAGTGTTTTCTATACCACATATCCGCATATGCACTCATAGCTTTTGTGTTACTTATCACTTGACCTGCTCTATGGATTCCCATCGTCTCATGTACCTCCAAGCTCGGGATTGCCATCAGCGCCTGCTTTTGCTTTTGCTGCCGCAAGACACACGCGGATGGCAACGTTCGCAAGCTCTCTTTTATGTCTACAATCTCGTCCATGGGGTAAACACCACCAACCTTTCCCTGCCCATAACAACCTCTTAATAGATCCTCTAAATAATTCACTAGTCCATATTTTAGAGTGTTTATACGTTTACCCTCCCTCACGTAAAAGGATTTTATCCTTTCTTTTGCTACCGAGTCCCACCACGTTACAATGTCTTCTACCTCCTGAGCTTCCCTTGAAAGCTCTTTCCACAGCATAGAAAAACCCTCTAAACCTTCGTCATCACTTTAGATAAGATAAGATTTCGTTCGGATTTTTAACCCCGGAGGGTTAGCCACCCAGGATAACCCAAGAAAGTCACTGCGTCATCGAGGACTGTCTAACTTATTTCCATTGGGGTCCTTAATCTTGTCCCCCAGGATGCGACCCACACCAGTCGACTAACACCCAGGTACCTATTTGCTGCTAGGTGAACAGGACAACAGGTGTAAGGAAACGTGTCGAAATGTTTCCACCCGCCGGGAATCGAACCCGGGCCCTCCGTGTGTGAAGCGGGAGCTTTAACCACCAGGCCACCCGCTAATATTTAATTTCCAATAAGGCCGATAAAATTCTGCCATCCCCTCCCATCCTACCTCCACTACTACTGCCCTATGATCTGACAAGACAGTCTCGACCGTATTAAAAGACTTTGCAACTACTCCTTGAGAAATATACACTCTGTCCAACCTTGCAGCATATCCCCTTCTGATAAAAGTATGTTCTGTTTCCCACACCCCTTCTCAAAACACATCACGTAACTTAACATCCCTCAACAAATCTCTGAGAGGTGAAGACATATGCCCAGCCCCTTTGGGTTCGACGTCAGTCGCCCTGATGACACAGTTCCAGTCACCCCCCACTATCACCACTTCCGGAAGTGCACACAAAAAATAAACAAGGTCCTCACACACAAAATCTTTTCGTACCTTCGTGCTGTTCTCTGCAGGGGCGTACACACTTACTGAAGATACACGCTTTCCCATCCAAGTTCCATCCACTCTCAACACCCACCCTCACCCCCCTCACATCTCTGCAACAACCCTCCCCCCCCACCCCCTCACATCTCTGCAACACCCACCCCCACCCCCCTCACATTTCTGCAACACCCCCCCCACCCCCCTCAATCTCGCAAAACCCCCCTAATCCCAACACCCCCCCCCTCACTCGCAACTCCTACCCCCCCCCCTCAACATCTCTTCAACCCCTCCCCCACCCCCTCACAAACTTGCAAATCCACCCCACCCCCCAATCTCTTTCAACACCCTCCCCAACCCCCTACATCTCTGCAACACACCCTCCCCACCCCCTTTACATCTCTGCAACAAAACCCTCCCCACCCCCTCACATCTCTGCAAAACACCCTCCCCCCACCCCCACAATCTCTGCAAACCCCCCCCCCCACCCCCACATATCGGCATACCATCCCCCCACCCCCTACATTCTGCAAACACCTCCCACCCCCTCACAAACTCTGCAAACCTCCCCACCCCCTCACATTCTGCACACCCTCCCCCACCCCCTCACTCTCTGCAACACCTCCCCCCACCCCCTCAACATTCTGAAAACACCTCCCCCCACCCCCTCACACTCTGCAAACCCTCCCCCCCCCCTAATTCTGCCCCCAACACCTCCCCCCCCACCCCCTCACATCTTTTGAACACCCTCCCCCCACCCCCTCACATCTCTGCAACACACCCCCCCCACCCCCCTCACATCTCTGCAACACAAACGGCTCGTCTCTTTTAATTAAAGACCCCACCACTTTCAAAAAAGGTAGTTGGCAGGGCCAGTTACTTTTAAACCTGCAACCTGCAACACTTCCCCCTCTTTGAAATTGTGTTCTTGAAGGAACATAACATCAACTCTATGTTTGCTAAGAAAATTGTTTAACCAATCTCTCTTTAGTCTAGTACATAAACCGTTAATATTAGCAGTCATACACCTAAGGCCTGTTATGTTTTCCACCCTTGCCTCTTTTTCCTCTCGTTTTTTTCACCACTTGAATTGTTATTTCTATGGGTTTTCTTTACAGTACCTTCCCATTCGCCTCCCTTCTTGCGATGGCGTCCCACATGACCCCTCCTCCTCTCCATCCCTTCCCTCTCCCACCCTCTCAGTTTTCTTCCCAGTCCTCTGCGCTGGCGTCAGTAGGTCATCTGAATCTGACGTAGCTGCTCGTTTCCTCGTAACGTTCTTATCCTCCATGTCAAGGTCTGAGAAAGCCTCACGGTGTACCTCAACATCCACTTTACAGTGAGGTATGAAGTCCCCCGATGTCTCAGTCTCGTCGTCATTCCGCTGAGTCTCATATTGTTTACAATCTGGACTCAAAAAGTCTCCAGCTACGTCATTCGTAGACGGAGCTTCCACCACATGTGGTGACAAGGTCTTTAAAACTTCGTCCAATCCCTCCCCTATATAAGAACATAAGAACGATGGAACACTGCAGAAGGCCTACTGGCCCATGCGAGGCAGGTCCAAGTCTCCTACCGGCTTAAGCCAATGCACCCAACCTAGTCAGGTCAGGTTCACATTGACTTAAGGGAGGAACACGGCAACCGACCTGGTAGACAAGCTATCAGGTCTAACTCACACCCACCCACATCTACTCATGTATTTATCCAACCTATTTTTAAAGCTACACAACGTTCTGGCCTCTATTACGGTATTGGGAGTTTGTTCCACTCATCCACAACTCTATTACCCAAAAACCCGTACTTTCCTATACC
>NC_069441.1:29063220-29116029 GCF_026875155.1 Cherax quadricarinatus
AAAAATTTTAAAATAAAACCCCTGGGTTTTTAAAAATATCCAAAAACCTTCCCCATTGAACATTCGACAAGCAAAATAGTGAAAAAAAAAAAAATAAAATAAAAACTTTTTAGAAAACTTTTCGATTTTATACAAACATATTTTAATATTATAAGAAATTTTAAATTTTTTCGCAAAATCCGTTGACAGAATTATTTATTATTTAATGTTTTACGTTTGATAATTTTAATGCGTTCGGAAATATATGTATATTAATAGCAATCTAGAAAAATATTATTTTTACGTATTACTTTCAAAAGAATTTTTTTGAACTTTAACTTAAAATTTTATTTCATTTTGGGGAGTTTTTAAGGATTATACAAATAATATTCGATGTGTTCGGATTTTTAACCCCGGGGGTTAGCCAGCCAGGAAAACCCAGGGGAGGGTGCCAGCCGGGGATATCTCTGGGGAGTGTTAGCCAGCCAGGATAACCGGGGGAGGGGTAGCCAACCATGATACCCCTGGGGAGGGGTAGCCAGCCAGGAAAAACCCTGGGAAGGGTTACCCAGCCAGGATAACCCTGGGGAGGGTTACCCACCCAGGATAACCCTGTGGGGGGGTTTACCCAGCAGGATAACCTTGGGGAGTGTTAGCCACCCAGGATAACCTGGGGAGGGTAGCCAACACATGAAAACCCTGAGGAGGGGTAGCCAGCCAGGTAACCTGGGAGGGTTAGCCAGCCAGGATAACCTGGGGGGGGGTTAGCCAGCCAGGAAAACCCCTTGTGGGGGGGTTTAGCCAGCCAGGATAACCTTGGGGAGGGTTGCCAGCCAGGATACTTGGGGAGGGGTAGCCAGCCAGGATAACCCAGGGGGGGGGTTTAGCCAGCCAGGATAACTTGGGGGGGTTAGCAGAGGATTCCTTGGGAGGGGTAGCCAGCCAGGATACCTTGGGAGGGGTAGCCACCCAGGATAACTTGGGGAGGGGTAGCCAGCCAGGATAACTGAAAAAGTCAGTGCAGCACAAATATTGTCCCTCGGGAAATGTGACCCACACCAGCACCCATGATCTACCCGAGCATCCACTGAACTACCCCAGCATCCACTGATCTACCCCGCATCCACTGATCTACCCGGCATTACTGAACTACCCGAGCATCCACTGATTACCCCAGCATCCACTGACCTACACCAGCATCCAGTGATCTACCCCAGCATCCACTGATTACCCCAGCATCCATGAATTTCCCCAGCTTCCACAGATCTACCCCAGCATCCATGAATCCCCCCCAGCATCCACTGATCTACCCAACATCCACTGATCTACCCAGCATCCACCCTCCTACACCAGCATCCATGATCTACCCAAAAAGGCACAGTACTCGCTCCATTCTTTTCCCTCATCCTCATTTCTGAATAACAGAGATGTAAGCTATAGCTTTTGTGTCTTCCTTTGTGGGGGGACACCCGGATCACCATGGCAGTGACCTCCATCGAAGACACTGTGAGACTCCAAGTGGATATCAACCAAATCTTGGATGGGCAACTCAAAAAAATATAAAGTTCAACGAGGAGAAATTTTGTCAGATATGGAAAACTTGTAGGAATGTGTCAGGGTATACCACAAATTCTAACTATACAATTGATCGGAAAAGTAATATGAGGGATCTGGGAGTGATAATGTCAGAGGGTCTCGCCTACAAAGACCACAATAATGTATCAACCTCATCCGCTAGAAAAATGATAGGATGGATAATGAGAACCTTCAAAACTAGGGATGCTATTACAACCCAGGATTCCAAATGGCCTGTTATCCCGGGTGTAATGGGAGCAAAATAAACACAGCAGAAAAAGTTTAGACTTATATTATCCTTCACCAATTTAGAACAGCAATATGTACACTTGGAAGTTGACCTCGAAACCCTCTCCAGGTAAACCCTCGTGTAGTAGATATAATGACCCTCGTGTAGTAGATATAATGACCCTCGTGTAGTAGATATAATGACCCTCGTGTAGTAGATATAATGACCCTCGTGTAGTAGATATAATGACCCTCGTGTAGTAGATATAATGACCCTCGTGTAGTAGATAAAAAGCCCCTCGGTAGTAGATATAATGACCCTCGTGTAGTAGATTTTAATGACCCTCGTTTAGTAGATATAATGACCTCGTGTAGTAGATATAATGCCCCTCGTGTAGTAGACATAATGACCTCGTGTAGTAGATATAATGACCCTGTGTAGTTGATATAATGCCCCTGTGTAGTAGATATAATGACCCTCGTGTGTAGATATAATGACCCTCGTGTAGTAGATGTAAGGGACCCTCGTGTAGTAGATTAATGACCCTCGTGTAGTAGATATAATGACCCTTTCGTGTAGTAGATATAATGACCCTCGTGTAGTAGATATAATGACCCTCGTGTAGTAGATATAATGACCCTCGTGTAGTAGATATAATGACCCTCGTGTAGTAGATATAATGACCCTCGTGTAGTAGACATAATGACCCTCGTGTAGTAGATACAATGACCCTCGTGTAGTTGATATAATGACCCTCGTGTAGTAGATATAATGACCCTCGTGTAGTAGAGATAATGACCCTCGTGTAGTAGATATAATGACCCTCGGTGTAGAAATAATGACCTCGTGTAGTAGATATAATGACCCTCGTGTAGTAGATATAATGACCCTCGTGTAGTAGATATAATGACCCTCGTGTAGTAGATATAATGCCCCCTCGTGTGGGTAGATATAATGACCCTCGTGTAGTAGATATAATGACCCTGTGTGTAGATATAATTGACCCTCGTGTAGTAGATATAATGACCCTCGTGTAGTAGATATAATGACCCTCGTGTAGTAGACATAATGACCCTCGTGTAGTAGATATAATGACCCTCGTGTAGTTGATATAATGACCCTCGTGTAGTAGATATAATGACCCTCGTGTAGTAGATATAATGACCCTCGTGTAGTAGATATAATGACCCTCGTGTAGTAGATATAATGACCCTCGTGTAGTAGATATAATGACCCTCGTGTAGTAGATATAATGACCCTCGTGTAGTAGATATAATGACCCTGTGTAGTAGAATAATGACCCTCGTGTAGTAGATATAATGACTCGTGTAGTAGATATAATGAACCTCGTGTAGTAGATATAAGACCCTCGTGTAGTAGATATAATGACCTCGTGTAGTAGATATAATGACCCTCGTGTAGTAATATAAGGGACCCTCGTGTAGTAGATATAATGACCCTCGTGTAGTAGATATAATGACCCGTGTATAGATATAATGACCCTCGTGAGTAGATTAATAAACCTCGTGTAGTAGATATAATGACCCTCGTGTAGTAGATATAATGACCTCTTTGTAGTAGATATAAGGGACCCTCGTGTAGTAGACATAATGCCCCTCGTGTAGTAGATATAATGACCCTCGTGTAGTTGATATAATGACCCTCGTGTAGTAGATATAATGACCCTCGTGTAGTAGATATAATGACCCTCGTGTAGTAGATATAATGACCCTCGTGTAGTAGATATAATGACCCTCGTGTAGTAGATATAATGACCCTCGTGTAGTAGATATAATGACCCTTGTGTAGTAGACATAATGACCCTCGTGTAGTAGATATAATGACCCTCGTGTAGATATAATGACCCTCGTGTAGTAGATATAATGACCTCGTGTAAGTAGATAAAAATGACCCTCGTGTAGTAGATATAATGACCCTCGTGTAGTAGATATAATGACCCTCGTGTAGTAGATATAATGACCCACGTGTAGTAGATATAATGCCCTCGTGTAGTAGATATAATGCCCCTCGTGTAGTAGATAAAATGACCTCGTGTAGTAGATATAATGACCCTGTGTAGTAGATATAATGACCCTCGTGTAGTAGATATAATGACCCTCGTGTAGTAGATATAATGACCCTCGTGTAGTAGATATAATGACCCTCGTGTAGTAGATATAATGACCCTCGTGTAGTAGATAAAATGACCCTCGTGTAGTAGTTTATAATGACCCTCGTGTAGTAGATATAATGACCCCTCGTTTTTAGTAGAACATAATGACCCTGTGTAGTAGATATAATGACCTCGTGTAGTTGATATAATGACCCTGTGTAGTAGTTTATAGTGCCCCTCGTGTAGTAGATATAAGACCCTCGTGTAGTAGATATAATGACCCTCGTGTAGTAGATATAATGACCCTCGTGTAGTAGATATAATGACCCTCGTGTAGTAGATATAATGACCCTCGTGTAGTAGATATAATAAACCCTCGTGTAGTAGATATAAAGACCCTCGTGTAGTAGATATAATGACCCTCGTGTAGTAGATATAATGACCCTCGTGTAGTAGATATAATGACCCTCGTGTAGTAGATATAATGACCCTCGTGTAGTAGATATAATGCCTGTGTGTAAGACATAATGACCCTCTTTGTAGTAAGATATAATGACCCTCTGTAGTAGATATAATGACCCTCGTGTAGAAGATTAATGACCCTCGTGTAGTAGTTTATAATGACCCCGTGTAGTAGACATAATGCCCTGTGTAGTAGATAAATGACCCTGTGTAGTTGATATAATGACCTCGTGTAGTAGATATAATTACCTGTGTAGTTGATATAATGACCCTGGGTGTAGTAGATATAATGACCTCGTGTAGTTGATATAATGACCCTCGTGTGTAGATATAAGACCCTCGTGTAGTAGATAAATGACCCTCGTGCAGTAGATATAATGCCCTCGTGTAGTAGATTAATGACCCTTGTGTAGTAGATAAAATGACCATGTGTAGTAAAATATAATGACCCTCGTGTAGTAGATATAATACCCTCGTGTAGTAGATATAAGACCCTCTTTGTAGTAGTTATAATGCCCCAGTGTAGCAGATATAATGACCATCGTGTAAGAGATATAATGACCATCGTGTAGTAGAATAATGACCCTCGTGTAGTAGATATAATGACCCTCGTGTAGCAGATATAATGACCCTCGGTAGTAGATATAAGACCCTCGTTTTAGAGATAAAATGACCATCGTGTAGTAGATAAATGACCATCGTGTAGTAGATTAATGACCTCGTATGTAGAAAATAATGACCTCGTGTAGTAGATATAATGACCAGGAGGCTGGTCACAGACCGGGCCGCGGGGCGTTGGACCCCAAAAACTCTCTCCAGGTAAAACCAGGTAAACCACAATTAACCAACCAATTAACGTTTAATAAATTTTTGGTTTTGTAAAAATATTAATTAATAATCAGTGTTTTCAATAAATGAACTGTTCCCTATTCCTCAAATATTTTCTAATGTCTCCTTCGTCCGCCTCGAAAGGAACGTTACGAAGCTTAATCCATGTAAAATGCCTGGTAGTAATTATCCTTACACGAAACAGCTGGCGTAGCGCAAAACGTACGTTTGAAAACGATTTTCCAGGGCTGAGCTTGTACCATCTGCAGCTCATAAGACTGCCATCCCCACGAGCCCTTTGAGGCGGGGTAGATGGCTGACCAGAGGCCTAGCTTTCCCCACGAGCCCCCTGAGGGCGGGGAATGTGGCTAGGGCTGGGGGACACTTGGTCCCCAAAAATGAGGAGGTACTGTACCTCCTCCATGGGGGACTTAAGTCTCGAGACAACCCCAGATAGGGAGCCAAGGCCGGGGCACCACTACTTGGAAAAAACCCGGGCCGGGAGGGAATACCGGCGAATAAAAAAAAAAAAAAAAATGACTCGTAGACTGTTGCTGAGAGGAATTACACAACAGCTCTGTGAGCTCCCGTTTAACGCTACCCCGTATAACTCTCCCTCCCGGTTTCTCGGATGATCTTGGGTAGTAATACTTGCGCGACGCAGGCGATATCGCCCCACAGAGAAGCTCAAAATTTCCCACAGTATTGATCCAGCATCTTTGATTGAGCGCCATGTTGACTAATAGTAGTTCTCCCGGTTTAACAGCAGAGGCGCGACAAGCACTACTTACACCACCGCAGCCAGGCAAAATGAGGAGTCTTGCGCAGGGAGATCCTCTCGGCTGGGGAGCGAAAAAGGACATGTACTCAAAAGTTACTCAGGTCAGCTCACAGACAGTGACAAGGAAATGTGTAGAATTTTTAACACATACTTCCTCTCAGTTTTTTACCCCGGAAGTACTAGTGATATTCCAGAATTAATAAATTATGTAGAACAGGACAATAATAAAAAAAATGCACGATTAGGGTCAAAGTGATGAACTGTACACAAGGGTTCTAAAGGAATGTATAGAGGAGCTTTGCAAACCTTTGGCTAATCTTTTTAACCATCACTACAAAAATGCCATGGTGCCAAATAAATGGAAAAGGGCAAATGTGATATCTATTTTCAGAACAGGTGACAGGGGCCTTAGCTTCGAACTGTGGCATGCAAGAGCACATAACCTTTATTCGGGCATGTACATTTCCCTCATTGAAAGGCTATCTCCCCCATCCAAACAAACCAGGTGCTAAAGGGGTTTATGATGGAGCCCCATTGTTCAATCAGTATCCAGGTTTCCCGCCAAAGAGAAGATGGCTTTGGCTTCACAGAGGGGTTGTGGGTACCACAACCTGTCTGCAATTGTCATTTCCCTTCTAGGCTGGTTGAAATACGGTTCTGCTCTCATGGGCTTATTCTGCCTTGCTTACCCCGGTGAAGGCACTAATACTTATGCTGTACATAGTGTATATAGTGTACATACTTCTGTTTTTACTTGGTGGAATAATAATATAAGTCAAAGTTTTTCTGCTGTGTTTATTTTGCTCCCTTTACAACCCAGGATAACGGCCCCTTTGGATTCCTGGGTTGTTTAAAACGAAACTATAGACCAATAAGCCTAACCTCCATAGTGGGAAAATTTTTGGAAACAATAATTGGCCCAGGCAGTTCGTAACCATCTTTAAAGCATTTAAAATTAATCAAAAGATCTCAGCATGGTTTTACAACGGGCGTTCCTGCCTTAAGAATTTATTAATTTTTTTTCACTAAGGTATTTGAGGAGGTAGATCATGGTAATGAATATGATATTGTGTATATGGACTTCAGTAAGGCTTTCGACAGGGTCTCTCATCAGAGACTATTGAGGAAAATTAAGGCACATGGAATAGGAGAAACTTTTTCCTGGATAGAGGCATGGTTTGACAAATAGGGAGCAAGAATTTGCCTATATGGGGGGAAATCGGAGTGGGGAGGCGTCGCGAGCTGTGTTCCACAGGGGTCAGTGTTGGGCCCGTTGTTGTTCACAATCTACATAAACGACATAGATGAGGGAATAAAGAGTAACATAAGGAAGTTTGAGGATGACACCAAAATAGGCCGTCGAATTCATTCTGACGAGGACACTAGAGCACTCCAGGAAGATTTGAATAGATTGATGCAGTGGTCGGAGAAGTGGCAGATGCAGTTTAATATAGACAAATGCAAAGTTTCTAATGTTGGACAGGACAATAACCATGCCACATATAAACTAAGTAATGTAGATCTTAATATTACTGATTGCGAAAAGGATTTAGGAGTTCTGGTTAGCAGTAATCTGAAGCCAAGACAACAGTGCATAAGTGTTTGCAATAAAGCTAACAGAATTCTTGGCTTCATATCAAGAAGCATAAATAATAGGAGTCCTCAGGTTGTTCTTCAACTCTATATATCATTGGTCAGGCCTCATTTAGATTATGCTGCACAGTTTTGGTCACCGTATTACAGAATGGATATAAATGCTCTGGAAAACGTACAAAGGAGGATGACAAAGTTGATCCCATGTGTCAGAAACCTTCCCTATGAGGATAGACTAAGGGCCCTGAATTTGCACTCTGTAGAAAGGCGTAGAATTAGGGGGGATATGATTGAGGTGTATAATGGAAGGCAGGAATAAATAAAGGGGATGTAAATAGCGTGCTGAAAATATCTAGCCTAGAAAAGACTCGCAACGATGATTTTAAGTTGGAAAAATTCAGATTCAGGAAGGATATAGGAAAGCAATGGTTTGGTAATAGAGTTGTGGATGAGTGGAAAAAACTCCCCAGTACCGTCATAGAGGCTAAAACATTGTGTAGTTTTAAAAATAAGTTAGATAAAAATATGAGTGGGTGTGGGTGGGTGTGAGTTGGACCTGACTCTTGTGCTACTAGGTCAGTTGCAGTGTTCCTTCCTTAAGTGAATGTGAACTAACCTGACTAGCTTGGGGTATTAGCTTGAGCCGGTAGGAGGCTTGGACCTGCCTCGCATGGGCCTTTAGGCCTTCTGCAGTGTATTATACAACAGCACTACCAGCTGCACGAGTGTATTATACAGCAACACTACCAGCTGCACCAGTGTATTATAAAGCAGCTCTGCTAGCTTAACCAATGTATTATACAGCAGTGTATTATACAGCTGCACTACATGAAAACATAAGAACATAAGAAAGGAGGATCACTGCAGCAGGCCTGTTGGCCCATACTAGGCAGGTCCTTTACAATCCATCCCACTAACAAAACATTCTCCCAACCCAATTTTCAATGCTCCCCAAGAAATAAGGTCTGATAATTCTGTCCACTGATTTGCAAGTCCCACTCAAATCCAACCCCTCCCTACCAGCTGCACCAGTGTATTATACAACAACACTACCAGCTGTACCAGTGTATTATACAACAACACTACCAGCTGCACCAGTGTATTATACAACAACACTACCAGCTGTACCAGTGTATTATACAACAACACTACCAGCTGTACCAGTGTATTATACAACAACACTACCAGCTGTACCAGTGTATTATACAACAACACTACCAGCTGCACCAGTGTATTATACAACAACACTACCAGCTGTACAGTGTATTATACAACAACACTACCAGCTGCACCAGTGTATTATACAACAACACTACCAGCTGTACCAGTGTATTATACAACAACACTACCAGCTGCACCAGTGTATTATACAACAACCACTACCAGCTGTACCAGTGTATTATACAACAACACTACCAGCTGCACCAGTGTATTATACAACAACACTACCAGCTGTACCAGTGTATTATACAACAACACTACCAGCTGCACCAGTGTATTATACAACAACACTACCAGCTGTACCAATGTATTATACAACAACACTACCAGCTGCACCAGTGTATTATACAACAACACTACCAGCTGCACCAGTGTATTATACAACAATACTACCAGCTGTACCAGTGTATTATACAACAACACAACCAGCTGCACCAGTGTTATTAATACAACAACACTACCAGCTGTACCAGTGTATTATACAACAACACTACCAGCTGCACCAGTGTATTATACAACAACACTACCAGCTGTACCAGTGTAATTATACAACAACACTACCAGCTGCACCAGTGTATTATACAACAACACTACCAGCTGTACCAGTGTATTATACAACAACACTACCAGCTGCACCAGTGTATTATACAACAACACTACCAGCTGTACCAGTGTATTATACAACAACACTACCAGCTGCACCAGTGTATTATACAACAACACTACCAGCTGCACCAGTGTATTATACAACAACACTACCAGCTGTACCAGTGTATTATACAACAACACTACCAGCTGTACCAGTGTATTATACAACAACACTACCAGCTGTACCAGTGTATTATACAACAACACTACCAGCTGCACCAGTGTATTATACAACAACACTACCAGCTGTACCAGTGTATTATACAACAACACTACCAGCTGCACCAGTGTATTATACAACAACACTACCAGCTGCACCAGTGTATTATACAACAACACTACCAGCTGCACCAATGTATTATACAACAACACTACCAGCTGCACCAGTGTATTATACAACAACACTACCAGCTGCACCAGTGTATTATACAACAACACTACCAGCTGTACCAGTGTATTATACAACAACACTACCAGCTGTACCAGTGTATTATACAACAACACTACCAGCTGAACCAGTGTATTATACAACAACACTACCAGCTGTACCAGTGTATTATACAACACTACCAGCTGTACCAGTGTATTATACAACAACACTACCAGCTGTGCCAGTGTATTATAAAACAACACTACCAGCTGTACCAGTGTATTATACAACAACACTACCAGCTGCACCAGTGTATTAAACAACAACACTACCAGCTGTACCAGTGTATTATACAACAACACTACCAGCTGTACCAGTGTATTATACAACAACACTACCAGCTGTGCCAGTGTATTATACAACAACACTACTAGCTGTACCATTGTATCATACAACAACACTACCAGCTGCACCAGTGTATTATACAACAACACTACCAGCTGTACCAGTGTATTATACAACAACACTACCAGCTGTACCAGTGTATTATACAACAACACTACCAGCTACACCAGTGTATTATACAACAACACTACCAGCTGTACCAGTGTATTATACAACAACACTACCAGCTGTAATAGTGTATTATACAACAACGCTACCAGCTGCATCAGTGTATTATACAGCAGCACTACCAGCTGCATCAGTGTATTATACAGCAGCACTACCAGCTGCATCAGTGTATTATACAACAACAATACCAGCTGTACCATTGTATCATACAACAACACTACCAGCTGTACCAGTGTATTATACAACTGCACTACCAGCTGTACCAGTGTATTATACAACAACACTACCAGCTGTACCAGTGTATTATACAACAAGACTACCAGCTGTACCAGTGTATTATACAACAAGACTACCAGCTGTACCAGTGTATTATACAACAACACTACCAGCTGTACCAGTGTATTATACAACACTACCAGCTGTACCAGTGTATTATACAACAACACTACCAGCTGTACCAGTGTATTATACAACAACACTACCAGTTGTTCCAGTGTATTATACAGCAGCACTACCAGCTGTACCAGTGTATTATACAACAACACTACCAGCTGCACCAGTGTATTATACAACAACACTACCAGCTGTACCAGTGTATTATACAACAACACTACCAGCTGCACCAGTGTATTATTCAACAACACTACCAGTTGTACCAGTGTATTATACAACAACACTACCAGCTGTACCAGTGTATTATACAACAACACTACCAGCTGTACCAGTGTATTATACAACAACACTACCAGCTGTACCAGTGTAATATTCAACAACACTACCAGTTGTACCAGTGTATTATACAACAACACTACCAGCTGTACCAGTGTATTATACAACACTACCAGCTGTACCAGTGTATTATACAACAACACTACTAGCTGTACCAGTGTATTGACGTTACTCCTGCTGTGCGTGTGAGACTGGTGGACGTGTCTCGATATTATACCTGGATAAAGTTGAGGAATGTCCCCTTCGAGGCAAACGAAGCTGACATCAGAAACGTATTTGAGAAATATGGAACTGTGCATTCTGCCCAGCAGGGTAAGTGGATAATGGGTGCCTACACAGGTATGCCGGAAGGTTCGAGCGGATTTTGTGTGTGAGGACCTTGTTTATTTTTTGCGTGGTTTTCCGGAAGTAGCGATAGTGGGGGGTGACTGGAACTGTGTCATAAGGGCGGCTGACGTCGAACCCAAAGGGGCTGAGCATGTGTCTGCACCTCTCAGAGATTTGTTGAGGGATGTTAAGTTAAGAGATGTGTTTGGGGGAGGTGTGTGGGAAACAGAACATACTTTTATCAGAAGGGGATATGCTGCAAGGTTAGACAGAGTGTATTTTTCCCGCAGGAGTAGTTGTAAATTCTTTTAATACGGTGGAGACGGTCTTGTCAGATCATGGGCAGTTGTAGTGGAGGTAGGGTGGGAGGGAATGGCAGAAATTAATAGGAATTTTTGGGAAATTAATATTAGTGTGTTTAAGTGATGAGGAAGGGTTGGAGGGTTTTTCTATGCTAGGGAAAATGAGCTTTCAAGGGAAGCTCAGGAGGTGGAAGACATTGTAACGTGGTGGGACTCGGTGGCAAAGGAAAGGATAAAGTCCTTTTATGTGAGGGAGGGTGGGCGTATAAACACTTTAAAATATGGGCTAGCGAATTATTTAGAGGATCGATTACGAAGTGTTATGGGCAGGGGTCGGTTTTGTGGTGTTTACCCATGGACGAGATTTTAGACATAAAAGAGAGCTTGCGAACTTTTCATAATGAGGGGTTTAAAGCGGTGCGGTGCAAGCAGGATTAAAAGAATTTTGGGGGGAATAGCCACCGCGTGGGGTTTTGAGACAAAAGCAAAAGGGGGCGCGACGGCAATCCCGGTTTGGGGGAAAAAACGTGGAATCCAAGAGCAGGTCAATGATACAAACACAAAACTAGATGCATAGCGGATACATGGTATAAAAAACAGGGACTGTAGGGGCGTGGATAAGGGAATTTAAGTAAGGTGTGCCGTTGCTAAGTGTTTTTTGGGGTCCATGATGGGAAAGGGTTTTTGGGTGGGTTTTATTACTGAGGAGGAAATTGAAATTGCCTTACAGGGAATGAGAAGGGCAAGCCCCCGGATTGATGGTTTCCCCGGTGGAATTTTTTATTTGCAGCAGGGGGATTGATTGGAATTTATGGAAAGATTTTTAAATTTGTATGAAGGAGAAGGGTACGTTAGGGGAAAGCAGAATCGGCAGTTGTGGTGTTGGTCCCGAAAGGCGGGGCACCCCAAACCCTTTGGGGGGAAGTATGGGGCGATATCGTTGCCTTGTGAAACTTAAGGTTTTTCAAAAGTTTTGGGTAATAGGGTAAAATGCGGGTGTGGAGGGTCGTTGCCACGAAAGTATGGGTTCCCGGGCGGGTCGATTAGAAGTCCGGGCTTATAAGAATTTTTTGGGGATCAAAGGGGGGAGGGGAGGGGGGGTTTTACGGACCTTGGACGGGCGAGCCGCCTATAAAAAGGGGGAAAAAGGGGTGCACGCAGAGTATTCTTCGGAGACGGGTTAGGAGAAAAAATATTTGGGTGGGTAAACACCGTAAAAGGGGGCAAGGGATGAGGGTACAAATAAAGGTGTAGGGGACGGATTTGAAAGGGTAGGGGGTTTAAGACAAGGGGTCCCCAGTCACAGATCTTTTTTGCTGTTTTCCCGGGACCCCTTTTTACGGGATGGTTGAGACACAGTTATTTCCCCGGGTGGGGGTGGGGTAGGGGAAGGGGGATTGTTGGCCGGGCATTAATAGTTATGTGGATGAACGACGTTTTGGTGTGTGAACAATGTCTATAAGGTGTTGGAAGTGTGGGTTGTTTGAACTGCCAGGGGTATAAGTAAATGTAAAAAATCGATGATCAGGGGGGTTGGGTACCTGGAAAGGGGGAGGAATGTAGCTGTAACGGGGTTTAACAAAAAACCGATGTCTTTTAAAGATTTGGGGTTTTATTATAGAGACTTTTGGAGTGGCGTGGGGGGAAAAATTCGTAAGGACGTTGGAAAAGGCTTTGGGTGTCTGGGTTTTTTTGAGCCCCAACTTCACTCTGGCCAACGTTGGATCGTTTTAACGTTTTATTGTATGAAGGTGTGGCACGTTGGGGGCTTATTCCCAATTACGGAACAGTGATCAAGGAATTTGAAAGAGTATTTCCCTTTCGGGGGGATCGGGGTGTGATTGGTTAAAACGTGGGTTTGTTATTTACCTTCCGTCGAGGGGGTTTTGGGGATTGTTGGACTTAAACGTAGGGGGGAAAATGTTTTTTCTAAAGGGAGGTTTTTCGTGTGGGGTGTGGGGGGGAAATGGACCAAGTATAACAGGGAAAAAGGGGTATAGGGAATGGAGTTAAAGGGGTTTGTGAGATTGACTACAGCTTTGTTGATGTAAAGGGAACGGGGAACATTCGCATAAGGGTTTTAATAGTTATAGGGGGTACGGCGCGCCCAGTAAAAGGTTTGTCCCCATGTACTCGGGGGAAAATATAGGGCCCCGATTTAGCAAGTTGAAATTACGGCCTAGGGGGGAAGACATTTTCTTTTTAATGGTATTTGCCGTCAGGGGCAATACACGATCCAAAGAGTCGTGGAGGGAGGCGGTGGGGTTTTGTGGGGGGGAAGACACGGCTTTCACGTTTCTATTTTTGCGAAGGTTTAGAAGTGTCGGAGTTTGGGTTGGGGGAGGGGGGTACGGGGTGGGGGGCAGAGGGTGCAGGTCCGCTCGTTAAGTTCGACACGGGAATTAAACCCGGGCGTTGAACGGGCTTTAGATATATACGTGGGTTACATTTTATTTCGGGGTAAGCGGGGAAAAGGGGTCAGTGAGGGAGAGGGGTGTCCCTTTCAATAAAAGTTTTATGTACAAAGTGTAGGGAAAAGGGGGAAATTTATGGGAGGGTGGGAAAAAGGGTTTTTTTTGGGCGGGTTTAAAAGGGACATTGAAAAAACCTTTTGAACGTGATAAAATTTCGGGGATGCCGAATAAGTTGTGGTAGGGCAGTGGGGAATAGGCTCGTCTCTTGGGGGAAAGGTGTGAGTTGCGTGAATATGAGTTTGGGGAGAATTTTTTTAGTTTTTTATGGAGGTGGTTGTAGATTCAGGGGGTTTTGGGTTTTAATTTTTGTTCCTTTTTTGTTCAAAATAAATGAGGTGCCTTTACATATTTGTTATGTTTTTTGATGCTTTCCCTTTGTTAAAGACTCTTGTATTCTTGAGTCACTAGTTTTTTAGTTTTTTTTTATTGTGTTTGGGGGGTCCCGATATTTGGGTATATAAACGTCTATTATATATATATATTATTAATATAAAATATATATATAATATAAAAAATATATATATATATATATTAAAAATATAAAAATTTTATATATATATAAATATACCCGGGGTTTTTCCTGGGGAAAAGTTTTTGGGGGTCAATGCCCCCGCGGGCCCCGGCTGTGACCAGCCTCCTGGTGGATCACGCCCCGATCAACCAGGGTGTTGCTGCTGGCTGCACGCAAAACCAACGTACGAGCCACAGCCCGGGCTATCAGGGAAAGCTTTAGGTGCTTGTCCAGTGCCAGCTTGAGACTGCCCGGGGTCTGTTGGGGAATTTCCCCTAGTGTGCTGGGGGGCATTGAACAGTTGGGCCCCTGACAATTATTTATGGTCCCTTTTAAAAGGCAGTGCACCCCTCTTTTCATGGGGGAGGTGCATCTCTGCCAAGTCTTTTGCTTTCGATGAGTATTTTGTGTGCAAGTTTGGTACTAGTCCCCTAGGATTTTCCAGGTGTAAAAAACAGTATCTCTCCCTCCCCGCTTCCAGGGAATACAGTTTTGAAACCCAAACGCCCCCGAATTGAGGTTTTTATCTCCGTTATGTGCGCCGTGAAAGTTCTCTGTACATTTCTAGGGCGGCAATTTTACCTGCCTTAAAGGGCGTTTAGAGGCAGCAATATTTCCCGCCCAGATAGAAAAGTGACCCGAAGAAATGTCATCATGGCTTGGCCCCCCTTGTTTGAAGGGTTCTCATTATCATCCGTCATTTTTTTTAGCAGATGCGATTGATACAATGTTATGGTCCTTGAAGGTGAGATCCTCCGACATAATCACTCCCAGGTCTTTGACGTTGGTGTTTCGCTCTATTTTGTGGCCAGAATTTGTTTTGTACTCTGATGAAGATTAATTTCCTCATGTTTACCATATCTGAGTAATTGAAATTTCTCATCGTTGAACTTCATATTGTTTTCTGCAGCCCACTGAAAGATTTGGTTGATGTCCGCCTGGAGCCTTGCAGTGTCTGCAATGGAAGACACTGTCATGCAGATTCGGGTGTCATCTGCAAAGGAAGACACGGTGCTGTGGCTGACATCCTTGTCTATGTCGGATATGAGGATGAGGAACAAGATGTGAGCGAGTACTGTGCCTTGTGGAACAGAGCTTTTCACCGTAGCTGCCTCGGACTTTACTCTGTTGACGACTACTCTCTGTGTTCTGTTAGTGAGGAAATTATAGATCCATCTACCGACTTTTCCTGTTATTCCTTTAGCGCGCATTTTGTGCGCTATTACGCCATGGTCACACTTGTCGAAGGCTTTTGCAAAGTCTGTATATTTTACATCTGCATTCTTTTTGTCTTCTAGTGCATTTAGGACCTTGTCGTAGTGATCCAGTAGTTGAGACAGACAGGAGCGACCTGTTCTAAACCCATGTTGCCCTGGGTTGTGTAACTGATGGGTTTCTAGATGGGTGGTGATCTTGCTTCTTAGGACCCTTTCAAAGATTTTTATGATATGGGATGTTAGTGCTATTGGTCTGTAGTTCTTTGCTGTTGCTTTACTGCCCCCTTTGTGGAGTGGGGCTATGTCTGTTGTTTTTAGTAACTGTGGGACGACCCCGTGTCCATGCTCCCTCTCCATAGGATGGAAAAGGCTCGTGATAGGGGCTTCTTGCAGTTCTTGATGAACACAGAGTTCCATGAGTCTGGCCCTGGGGCAGAGTGCAAGGGCATGTCATTTATCGCCTGTTCGAAGTCATTTGGCGTCAGGATAACATCGGATAGGCTTGTGTTAATCAAATTTTGTGGCTCTCTCATAAAAAATTCATTTTGATCTTCGACTCTCAGTCTGGTTAGCGGCTTGCTAAAAACTGAGTCATATTGGGACTTGAGTAGCTCACTCATTTCCTTGCTGTCATCTGTGTAGGACCCATCTTGTTTAAGTAGGGGCCCAATACGGGGCGTTGTTCTCGATTTTGATTTGGCATAGGAGAAGAATACTTTGGGTTTCTTTCGATTTCATTTATAGCTTTTAGTTCTTCCCGCGATTCCTGACTCCTAAAGGATTCTTTTAGCTTAAGTTCGATGCTTGCTATTTCTCTGACCAGTGTCTCCCTGCGCATTTCAGATATATTTACCTCTTTTAGCCACTCTGTTATTCTTTTCCGTCGCCTGTAAAGGGAGCGCCTGTCTCTTTCTATTTTACATCTACTCCTCCTTTTTCTTAGAGGAAATAAGCCTTGTGCATACATCGAGTGCCACCGAGTTAATCTGTTCTAGGCATAAGTTGGGGTCTGTGTTGCTTAGTATATCTTCCCAGGGTTATATCGTTAGACTTGGTTTACTTGGTCCCACTTTATGTTTTTGTTATTGAAGTTGAATTTGGTGAATGCTCCCTCGTGACTAGTCTCATTTTGTCGGTCTGGGGCTCCTCGCATACATGTCTGAACCTCAATTATGTTGTGATCTGAGTATATTGTTTTTGATATGGTGACATTTCTTATCAGATCATCATTGTTAGTGAAGATGAGGTCTAGTGTATTCTCCAGCTAGTAGGCTCTATTATTTGCTGGTTTAAATTGAATTTTGTGCAGAGATTTAAAAGCTCGTGTGAGTGTGAGTTTTCATCAGAGCTGCCTCCGGGTGTTATTACTGCAACAATTTTAAATTTGCATATTCCTCCATTTTAGGTGCCTTAAGTTGAAATCCCCCAGGAGCAAGATGTTGGGTCAGGAGCTGGAAGATTTTCCAGACAGTGGTCAATTTTTAACAGCTGTTCCTGGAATTGCTGGGATGTTGCATCCGGGAGGCTTGTAGACTACCACAATGACTAGGTTTTGGTTCTCGACCTTTACTGCTAAAACTCCAAACTACGTCATTTGAGGCATTAAGCAGTTCTGTCAAAAAAGTGACCTGCAAGGGTACAGGCCAACCCCCCCCCTTTTGCCGTTCACTCTGTCACATCTGTATAGGTTGTAACCTGGGATCCATATTTCATTGTCCAAGTGATCCTTTATGTGGGTCTCAGTGAAAGCCGCGAACATTGCCTTTGCCTCTGCAAGCAGTCCATGGATGAAAGGTATTTTGTTGTTTTGTTGCTGGCTTTAAAACCCTGTATAATTTGCAAAGAAGATGTTATCGACTGGTGGTATTGTTGGTACTGGGGGGGGATTTTTTTTTCCCGCATTAGTATCTGTATCTGTTGGTTTGGAGTGGAGGCCATCGACTGTGGTTCCACTCCGGGAATGACTGGATTTGGTGTACGATTTCTGCCTTTTCCTGCCATTTTTTTTTTTCTTCCTGGCACTAAAAAACCTCTCCCTCTTGAGGGGCTGTGGCTACCCAGGTTTTCCCATGGCCTGGATGTTTTGTATCTTTTTGTCCCCTTTAGATGGTATGCCTGGCAATTTAAGTTATAGCACAGTCTTTCCTGTACTGAAGAGGTACACATTTCAGGGTGAAAAAGCTTACAGGAAGGGAGTTTGCTTTTTCCCTGTTGTCATATGGGCATGGCATTTTCTAGGGTGGTCATAGTTGCATGTCCCATCTGTTTTTCCAGATTTCCCATGCCAGCAGATACCAAGTGCATAGTATGTGCACAGGCTTGGTTTCCGCTTGCCTTGGGTTTCTGTATATATATATATATATATATATATAATGTATATATGTATATATATGTATATATATATGAATGTTTTATCCCTTCCCTGTTACTGTTCAATCTAGTCTGTGAGCCACCAAAGTATTAAAGGGATATAACACGTGTACATTACCCTGAGTCGTCCAAATTTTTGTTTGTGATTCAAACGTAGTTCATAGTTATCAAGACTGAACACATATACAATGGATGGAAATTGCTGACGATTAATATGATCGTCAATTTATATAATATTTATTATGTTAATGAATTTGTGTTAGAGTAAATCATTGAATTTGTGTCTAAGTTGAAATTTCTATAATCAATTGTATATTTTGTATGCAAATTACATAACATTGTTTAAACATCAATGTAACATGTTTGTATGATGTGCATGTAGGTTATAATGGGTTTAGTGGGGTTTCCACCAGTGTTATATTTGTTACACAAACAGTTATATCTTTTGGTATTGTGTGTGTTTAGTGAAACGTACGTATGTGTTTTATGGTGTGTTTGTCGTATATATCTATACGTATTAGTTAAAGATTTTTTTTGGTATTTATGGTGTGTACCTCATTGTACTCTATAGATTATGTATGGTGACGCTATTTAATTTTTAAGCAGCCTTGTATTTATGATGTTTTAAATAAAATATAAAAAAAAAAATTCCTTTGTCCCTAATTTTTGAGTATCTATACCTGGCTTCCCCAATGAGCATGTTGTTGGAGTCATTATATGAGTCAAGAGCCTTCAATGATGACATAGAATCAGTAATGATGATAGAGTCAAGCTCAGTGTCATAGGTTAGCTTTAGCGCCATTAGGATTGCAAACAATTCAGTTTGCAGTGTAGACGCCCAGTTGTTAATTCTTATGCCTAACTCAACAAATTTATTATCGTTCTTAACTAGGAGGTGGCAACAAGAGCAGATGCAGCCCTGCCAGAAGACTCCTGTTTAGATCCATCAGTGTATATAACTTTTGATAACTTAAATTTCTACCGGCTAGGTGAGAAATTTCTTCTTGAGCAGTTGCTCTAAAAAGAGATTTAAGGAAGGGATTACTAGCAATGACTTCTTGGGAGGGACTTGTAGGTATGTGATATTAAATGACCACATCTTCCACGGAGGGGTGAAATGCTCTTGTTGCCTACAGTGATACAGTTCATGCAGGTTATAAAACTTTAAAGCAATTGCACGTTTTCACAATCCATTTAGATCTGTGGTGATTTACCTCTAGACACTTGGTAAGATTCACTGTGACAGTGTCTGGTTCGTTTCTCAACATTCTAATACCGAGTACAGTGTTAATTTCAACAATCCTATCACTGATACTAGAAATACCAAGCTCCTTCCTCATGTTTAAAACTTTTGTAGATCTGGGACAGCCAAGAAAATCCTGAGAGCTTCATTTTGCATTAACTCCAAAGGGTCGGGGAGAACTTTCCCCTAGCTAATATCAACATGGGAGCAGCATAATCAATTAAGGACCTAACATAGGCTAATGTACATCATTCTCACGATTTTTCACATTTGCCCATAGTTGGGATTGTAGCCAGCAACAGCTTTGAGAGCATTTACCTAGCTTTACATTTCTTGGGTTTAGTTGTGGTATAGTGGATTTGTTAAAGGGAACATCTAAAACCAAGATATCTGTAAGTTTTAACGTAGCTAATGATTTCACCCTGCAAATAGATTTGGGGGGGGGATGTCGTTTGCTTGTTAATATCTTTGTTTTTGAGGGGAAAATATTATGAGGCCTAGTCCATTACAAATCTTCCTTCAGCAGTTTGTTTAATATGTTTATTATCACCCCATCCCATCCTGTGGGTGGTAGTCAAAAAAATTTAAAAAATACAAATTTTTTTTTTTTTTATTTTATTTAAAACCAATACAGTTTAACATAAAATAAAAAACATATGGAACCTAATCAATTATACATGACAACCGATTGTACTACATGTCGCAAGATATTACAACAAAAACTACATCAAGACCATAACCTAAAACAAATTTACATGTCACAGTCATGAATTGAACATTATACAAACCTTGCATATTATAATTGTACATTAATATGACGCTGACAAAGGGTCAATAGCACTTGAACATAATATATTCAAGAAGTTAATACAGTTTAGTTTAATCCCATCCTTAACATTAATCAAAAAAACCAAAACTATACTTAATAATCAGGACTAGATAATCTACATTACTTATCCCTAACAATACCAGCTGAAACATATCCTCAACATACAAATAAAACAGAAAATCGTATACAGCTTAGAACTCACTAACTAGCTCCAATACTGTTACAATTCGCCATATACAAGATTTTAAGACAAAGGACTACGTCACTAAACTGTCTAGATATTGTCTGTAATAACCATAACAGAGTAAAAACTTAACACAAGAAAACTTGCATGAACATCCTAAACCGGTTACAGGGGTACAGACCATAATTATAAAACTTTAAAAAGAATCGATCTTGCATATTATATTATATATACATATATATTAAAAAAATATATATATATATATATATATATATACACATACATTTATAAATATACATACATACATTACATATACATACATACATATCTTAAATTTTACATATATATATATCATATATATTTAAAGTATTTCATAACGCTTGACCCTGACAAAGGCTAAATACATAGAAAGATATATCTTTATATATATACACTACACTACCCACATCCACACACATCAACACACACCCACACGTACACAATTTTTCACAAAATAACATTAATCAGAGCATGTATGCACAATGCAAAACAGTTACAGTTATGTCTCTTCGTCGCCAAAAAACCTGCACGTAACAGAAATACAAACTAAAACCACTTCATGTCGCAAATAACTTATTTCCAAGAATAATGTTATACAGATGATACACATCATATTATACATAAAAAAAATATTATTTTACTACATTCGAAGTGTTATATCTACCTGAACGAGACCTTGAAGCTCTACATCCACCACTTGGATGACATAAAGTCCAATTGAAACAGGAGAAAACCATTCCAAAACACATTCACAACACTTCCGGCACCCCCCCGTCCCAGGGAGGCGAGCCCGCTGTTGCCCATGACTCCCTCCAACTATGAAAAACCCTTCACTCACCTTCATAACCAATCACAGATTTTCGGAGAATCCCTAACGTTAGCATTCTATACCCCCTCTGAGAACAGCCCTGCCTGTCCACTACTCCCATACAATCTCGGTTACGACACCTAGTACTATAGGAACGTTACCGAGAATTTCTTCTCTCTCACTATCCCTCTCCTCATCACCCACGACTATATATATAATCTACCATGATATAATCTAAAGCTCTTATGACACCCGTTATAAACCCACCCATATCTAGACCTTAGAGCACGCAAAACGACACCCACGGCCCCCCACCCTCTGTACCAACCTACTTAACAGCACCTAACCTCCTCCTAGCCCCCTCCCCAAAAGTAAATACTTGGAACGCTGTCTATACCCCTCCACAGATACCACACCCCCCACCCTCTTACATCTGATCGGTTTCGTAGTTTCACCAGACGGAAGGATACATGCAGGAAAACGAAAAACTCCACCTCAGGCCCGAGCAAGGGTTTTAACTCTATTTAAAAAATCTAAACCTTACTCTTCCAACGCATACATGGGGAACAAACCCTCAACTGGACAAGCAGCCTACCTACAGTAACCTACACAAAGAACCCTTATACGATCTCTTCTCAGTTTCCATACCTCATCCATCACAGCCCTCAAAACTATTTCACATTCCCTCAACTCCAATCCTCGTACCACATACCAGCAGTGTGTTATCCTTCCATAACGCCCGCGTTCACACCCTCACGCAAAACTTCCCATTTAATAAAAAACACACATTTAGCCTCCGTTCAAATCCAACAACCCCAACCACCTGACTTACAGGTAACATTCAAACTCCCTCCGTAACCAATCACATCGTGAAACCCCATAAAATTTGTACACCGTCTTAGCTATCCCGCAATCGCTTGTCCATGCTAATTGGGAACACAGCTGCAACATTACCAAACCTTTCTATACAATAATATGTTCCACGACTATCCACTCGCTGTATCAGAAGTTTTGGTGCTGGGGTCTCAGGTACACCCTAGAGCCCCGATCCTTTCCAATAACTATCCGAATTTTCTCCCGGCGCAACCATGTCATCCTATAAATAATACCACAAATCTATAAAGACCCCCGCCATTCTTTAACAACATTACATCTCACCCCACCCCCCACCCAAGAACCCTAACCCCATGAACCTTGACTTCGCACTATTTACCTGCATACCCGTGGCACTTCCAAAAAAATTGTTTTTTTTCTTACACCACCTCGTCCAACACTCTCATTGACATCCTGCACGAATGAGAACAGTGGTGTCGTCAACATAATCCCAATAACCGGCCAGGCCCTCCCACCCCCACATTCCCTCACACGGCGTACATAAGCAACGGTCAACCATTCTATAAAAGGGGTCCTGTGATACAACGCAAACAATATTTGGGGACTTGGGGCATCCCTGTCTAGGCCTACTTCCCATTGCAATTTACCTCCCCATACACCCATTACATCTGTACCTCATTTTCGCCCCCTTGGTAAACGTATTTTCCCACTCGACTATTTCATCCCAAAACCTGTCTCTAAGTATAACCTGCAATGCTCCCCTTTCCCACCTCTACATATGCCCCATCGCAGTCTAGAGCCAATACAAAGCAGCCCCTCCACCACACCCTATGCTTCCACAAAATTCTCAAAGTATCCCATGTCCTTCATCATCGACCTTCCCGAGCAACCCGGAACTGAGATTTTGGACACCACCCTCTCCACTACAACATTTGATCCTATTACTTAATGTTTGCAAACACCTTATAGTCTGCACACATAAGTGATGTGGCTCGGTATTCCCGATGGGTGGGCTGCCCCTTGGACCTTAGGGACCAACCTATTACTACTGTGTTTACGCTTCTCCCCCAGCTTACCCTTCTTCCTTCATTCTATTTAAATAACAGAAATTAAATTCCTTTATAAACGCCCCACATTGCTTCGTAAAGAAATTCTACCGGGAGACCTTCATACGGGAGCGTATCCCCTTCCTCATTCCCCTTTACGCATTCTCTATTTCCTCTGCGGTACATCTTCCCACCCTAAGCCTTTCGTTCACTATTTCCTAATATTACTCGTTCACATAGTTACACACTTGTCAATGCCCCGTATCACCCCCCCACTGTTCCGTATTCTCGTACCAAGCCTCAGCATACGCACACATCCCCTCGTGAGTTCGTATCTCTGCCTACTCTATATTTCCAACATCTCCGTTACTCTTATACTTGGTATAGCGTCAGCGCCTGCCTTGCTTTTGATGCCGCAAATACACACGCTGTCGGTTGTCGCCCCAAAGCACTTCCTCCAACCCTTGCATGCATTCCTTACTGCTTGGATAACCTTTCATTTTGCAAACACCCTCAACCCCCCATTTTTTTCAGTTATTTCTCATGGAAAAACATTCCCAACCACCCCCCTCACATAGCACCTCGTAACCTATCATCTAATATTTAGCAGTCCATATTTAAAATTTATTAATGCGTTTGCCTTCTTCACATAAAACTTTATAATCCTTTCCTTTGCGACACTTCCCACCATGTCACAAATGTCATCACTCCCTGTTCTGCCACACTAAGCTCCCTCCATAGGACTGAAACCCTCCAATCCCTCCTCATCACTAACACACTTTTATTTAATTTCCTATTATTCTTATATAGTCGCGAGCGTCCCCCACCAACCTCCACCACCTATGCCCTATGATCTGACATGGTAGCCTAAACAGTACTGAAAGATTTCCGTCAACTCCTGAGAAAGGTACACTTATTAGTCTCGCAGCATAACCTCTCCTAACAAACGTATATTCAGTCTCCCACACGCTCCCCAAAGGACATCACGTAACCTAACTCCCTTAATAAATCATAAGAGCCACAGACATATATCCAGCCCCTTTTGGGTCCTTCAGCCACCCTGATTACACTATTCCGTCCCACCCAATTTGCCACTCTGGCAGTGCACTTAAGAAAAAACAGATCCTCAACACAAAATCATTCTTTACCTTTTATGATATTTTCTGCTGGAGCAAATACACACTCACAATAGACAACAGCTTACCATCCACCACCCATCCACGCGTCACCCTCCCTCCCCTCCCTCCCTCGCTTCTCTGCAAAACAAACGGGCTCGTCTACTTATTAAAATTCCCACACACCTTTTAGAGGGGAGATGGCAGGGTATATACCCGAAATCTGACTCCAACACCCTACCTCTTTGAAATTTGTGCTCCTGCAGGAAAACAACATTACACTCTGATTTATTTCAGAAAATTACGAAACCAATCTCTCTTCATTACCGAGCATAACCCATTAAACATTTACAGACATACACTAAGGCTATTAAAGGTTTCCACCCCTGCTTCTCTCCATCACTCTTTACAACTCCAGAGCTTGAATTTACGTTCAACACCTGCAGAGTGCTTATCTTTCTCACACTTCTTCGGTGCCTCCTATTCATGGCTACCACCACTACAGCACTACATTCACACTCACCTCAGTCTTTTTTCCAGCTTTGTGCAGGCGTAAGGACGTCATCAGAATCTGATGTAGCGCCCTCTTCTCGTGACTGTCTTGTATACAATTTTCTGATCAGATGTTACTCTCAGATGAACCTCCACCTCCACCTGAGGAATGGTGTAATGAGTTCAATGGATGACTCACAATCCACCATCACGTCCAAATTATCATGTCGCAGACTTTTGGAAGCGACGATTCTCCAAGATGGACCCACGCTCAGATGTAACTTCCCTCTTCTGAGGTGGTGACAACAGTCTTCAACACCTCACCAAATTTCCTCTCTATCTCAAGAAACCTTCTTTGTACTTGTGCTCCTCCTTTTATCACACTGGAGACGAAACATGATCAGGCTGTAGGGGGCTGGACTCCATCTCACCACCAGTCCTAGTGTGCCGATACCACTATCTCGCTCAACAAAAACACCACGCCCTCCATCCGATGTTTGTGGTCCTCTACCTGCCACCTTTGAAGCTGGGCTGCGACGTCCACCACAGGTCTGGCACCAGTCTTCGCTTGTCACAGGTCGGCTATGTGATTTTACCACCACATAGGCGGCCGTTCGTCGTTGTCCTGGGTACATTACATTTCCTGCGTCCTGAAATCTTTGTAGGTACACAATAGGATGGGATTTGGTGCTCAAAGTCATTTTGAGGTTGAAAATTTGGGAACCCTTGGTAACCCGATTGCTCCTGCCGCACACGTACCATTGTTGAGCATATGCACCGTCCCATACTTCTCAAAAACTTTCCTTATATATGCCCGTCCCGCTCAATGGGAACGTTGCGTAACTTGATCCACGTATAATACCGTGAAACTTTATCATTCTTACAGTGACAGTGGTGTGATGACGTTAAGAATCACGTCCTGAAAACTGGTGATTAACGATTCATAAACGTTGTGGATAGCAGTTTGACGAAAATTCGTTGTCCTCCGTTTCAATGATACACCATACAAGTCACTATCTTGTACTCCATATGTTCTCCGTATGCATCTTTGGCAATATGACTTGCGCAGAATGGTCGTTATTCGTTCTTTATGTAGCTCAGATGCCTACAGTAGGTATCCTTGTCTCAGGACTAACGCCCATCTTGACGATCACAGTGCACCTAAGTTGTTAGCCGAGGTGTGCAGCACCACTTCACTCCACTGCAGCAGGTAACTGACAAGGGCGCTCGCCTTTTTTACACACAGCAGAGGGGTGCAGAGCACTACCGCACACTACCGTGGTCGGCAGCGAATAACGGTACATAAGTGGTTCCAGGGACTGGACTCAAAGTTTTGATAGCTAGTAGCAAGTTACAAAAGTAATGAAATTCCAATTTTAACAAAGGTAAGGAAACTCAATTTACAAAGGTAATGAACTCACAATTTACGCAAAGTAATGAAACTCACAATGTTACAAAGGTAATGAACTCATTTACAAAAGGTAATGAACTCAGGGCACTAATGAATCAGCAGCAATAATATTTTACATCATAAACTATTAAAAAAACAGTAAATCGAAATATGAATTTTATAAATAGTAAGATGCTTAAGATATTACTTACGTTTTTTAAATTTTAAAATATGTCATAAAAGTAAAAGAGGTTCTTAAAACAATCTTAAAATAATTTAGAAATTATTTAAAATTTACATAAGATTTTGCAGTTTCTAAAAATACTTTTATTTACTTGTTTAAGAAAAAATCTATTCTATTTGTCACTTGAAGTAGACAGAAAATGACCGTTGTATGCTAACAAATTTTGTATGCCCCACTAAACTGGGGTAATAAATCTTGAATTCAGATTATTATAGGTAGATCACTGGATGCTGGTGTAGATCACTGGATGCTGGGGTAGATCACTGGATGCTGGTGTAGATCACTGGATGCTGGGGTAGATCACTGGATGCTGGTGTAGATATCTGGATGATGGGCGGTAGATCATGGATGATGGGGTAGATTCACTGGACGCTGTGTCGATCAATGGATGCTGGGTAGTTACTGGATGATTATGTTGATCAGTGGTTGATTTGTAGGGATCACTGGATGCTGGGGTTAGATCTCTGAGGCTTGTGTAGATCAGTGGATGCTGGTGTTAGATCACTGGTTGCTGGGGGGAGAATCTCTGATTGCTGGTGTAGGTCCTGGACTGGTGGGGTAGATCCACCGGATGCTGGGGTAGAATCACTTAATGTCTGGGTAGATTCCCTTGAAACACTTTGTGGTTGCATCCTAGCACTTTGGTTTATTCAAGGGCTCATTGGACTTTTTCATTAATCCTGTTACCCTTGGATACAATCTTTCTGCCTCCTTGCTCATTGTTCCTACATATTCCATTATTTATTAAATGGCTTCCCCTACCAGTTCATCTTTTCCCATTGAACCCCGCTTCAGGAAGTTCACTTCAATTCCGTGTAGTCCTCTTTCTTGTACTTTGGCTTCATCTCGTACTGGCCTTCCTGCTTTCCCCTCCTCTTGTAGTCTACTGTGTATTCGAAGCTTAAAAACCACTTGATCGCGCCCAAGGGGTCTTTCTTATGTGATGTCTCAGTAATCTGCATACTCAAGATGAATACTTGGTCCAGTCTTGCTGGGGTTCATCCTCTCCTCTATCTCTTGTAGTGTCACATATGTTGATGGTACATGAGTTTTCCAGTACCAACTCATATCTTAGCCCTCCATCTTGTCTTGGCCCATGGTGGCTCCAAGTTCTCCCAATCGATCTCCTTGTGGTTAAGTCAGACTAATGGTCAGAAAGCTTTGCCCTGCTACATGAGCTCTCCTGGCCACTTGAAGCCAGTTGCGTCTCAACCATCGCTCTACTGCTCTCGTCATACTCTTGCCTTGGCCTCCTGATGTTATCTGGGGGGTTAGATAAATAAGATAAGATTTTGTTCGGATTTTTAACCACCGAGGATTTGCCCACCAGGATACCAGAAAGTCAGTGAGTCATCGAGGACTGTCTAACTTATTTCCATTTGGGGTCCTTAATCTTGACCCCCAGGATGCGACCCATACCAGTCGACTAAAACACCAGGTAACTATTTGCTGCTAGAGTGTACAGAGACATACAGTGTAAGGAATCGTTCGAAATGTTTTCCACCGCCGGGATTCGAAACCCGGGGTCCTCAGTGTGTGAGCTGGAGCTTTAGCCACCAGGCCACCGAGCCATCACTCCAATTACCACCTTGGGACCTCCTGAGTCAGGTGTTTCGCTATGTAATCGCTTCTTCTCCGCTTTTCCTCTCTCCAGATCAATCTTAATTCCATCGGTTTTTGATCTGCAGTGCCACTCCTCCACCCCTTCTGTTCCCTCTGTCTTTCCTCAGGATCTGGTATCCCGGTTGGAAAGATGGCATCTGTTATGATACCTGTTAGCTTGGTGTTGGGTGGAAGATGTGAGTTGTGGATTTCAGTTTTGTGTTGGGATGGTGTTTGAGGATTTAGTTCTGTGTGTGCTTTTGCCCTTGCTTGCTCTGCTTCTGCTTTGATTGACAGCAGCACGACCAGCTGCATCTGTTGAATGTTTCTACTGCAGAGTATTATACAGCAGCACTACCAGTGTACAGTGTTTTATTATACTGCAGCACTTTCAGCTGTTACAGTGTATATACTGCAGCACTACCAGCTGCACCAGTGTATTATACAGCAGTGTTTTATACAGCAGCACTACCAGCTGTACCAGTTATTGTACAGCAGTGTATATGAATGCAGACACACTACCAGTAGTACCATGTGTATTATACAACAACCAATACCAGCTGCCCCAGTGTATTATACAGCAGCACTTTACCACCAGGTACCTGTGTACTTATTCTGCAAGACTACAAGCTGCACCAGTGTATTATACAACAACACTACTGCTGTACCAGATCAGCAAACAAACGGCTGCGTGCCAATGGCTAACCAGCACCCATTCTGAAATCAATTGATAAGAAATCACCAATATGAAAAGCAATATAGACCAGGGCTTAATACACAAAGATATTCTTAAACACTATTCGCATCAGTCCTCACCAAAGTAATAAAGAAAGCCAAAACTACTTACTACTCAGTGATTCACAGACACTAGAGGAGATATGATATTGACCTGGTAAACTCTCTCTCTGATTCTAGGGACCCAAAAAATTAAACTGAAGAAATATACCAAGATATCGCCCTAAACTAAACCTAATGAAAACACCACTGCATTTTTCCCCCGCCACAAAAAATTGACACAGCTAACAAGATAACGGACTTCTTTCTCAACTATAGGTTCTAATCTCGCCATATAAAATCCACGCACCAATGCCATGCTGTGGGACTACCTAGATGGTAATTTCCCAAAATTCCTTTCTCGTCTTGCTCCAACTGAGCCCATGGAAGTCACCGAGATTATAAAGTCACTTAAAAATAACTCAGGGAATCTGTCTCATGTCCCACCATTATTGTACAAGAGAGCAGCCCATGTCCTCTCGCATGCTATCTCATTACTTTTTAACAAGTCACTAGAAACTAGCACCTTCCCGAAACTACTCAAGACGGCAAGGGTTACACCAATACATGAAGGTGGTGACCCTACAGATTTAAACAACTATAGGCCAATATCAAACTTACCATTGCTATCCAAAATCTTTGAGAAACTCGTGCACAGGAGACTATATTCATTTATAACGGCACAAAATACTCAACCCCTGCCAATTTGGATTCAGGAAAAATAAAAGCACTAACGATGCAATCATAAAAATGCTAGATCTGCTTTACACAGCATTGGAAAATAAGGAATATTCACTAGGAATTTTTATTGACCTAAGAAAAGCTTTTGACACAGTAGACCACGACATCCTACTCCACAAACTTGATCATTACGGTATAAGAGGCCATGCGCTTGCTTATTTCATATCTTACATTACTAATAGGTATCAGTATATCACCATTAAAGACACAGCATCAGCAACACGGCCACTTGATTCTGGAGTTCCGCAGGGAAGTGTCCTTGGTCCCCTGCTCTTCCTCATATACATCAATGACCTTCCAAACGTATCCCAACACCTGAAACCCATTCTCTTTGCTGATGACACGACTTATGTCATCTCTCACCCTAATCTTGCCACCCTCAACACCATTGTGAAAGAGGAGCTGATTAAAATATCGACTTGGATGACAGCCAATAAACTTATGCTTAACACTGACAAAACCTACTATATTATGTTTGGTAGCAGAGCAGGAGATGCACAAATTAACATTAAGATTGACAACACTCTAATTACCAGAAATAATGGGGGCAAATTCCTAGGCTTATACCTTGACAACAACCTGAATTTCAGCACCCATATCCAGCATATAACCAAAAAAGTATCCAAAACGGTTGGGATCCTCTCCAAGATACGATACTACGTGCCGCAAAATGCCCTTCTCACACTATACCACACACTTATTTATCCATACCTCACCTATGCTATTTGTGCTTGGGGATCAACTGCAGCAACTCACCTAAAGCCAATAATAACCCAACAAAAAGCTGCAGTAAGAATAATCACTAAATCCCATCCCTGGCAGCACACCCCCCCACTCTTCAAAGATCTAAACTTACTCCCAGTTCAGTACATCCACACTTACTACTGTGCAATCTACATCTACAGGGCCTTAAACTCTAATATCAACCTTGACCTAAAACGCTTTCTTGATAGTTGTGACAGAACCCACAGGCATAACACCAGACACAAACATCTCTACGACATTCCCTGTGTCCGACTAAACCTTTACAAAAATTCAATGTATGTCAAAGGCCCTAAAATCTGGAATACCCTACCTGAGAACTCTAGAACTGCAGACACATTCATCACCTTCAAAACTACCATTAGAAAACATCTTATCTCCTGATACACCCCGTCAACTAACTACACGAATACCACCTGGTGGTTCACACTTACACTCACTCACTCATTTGACCATAAACAGAAATATTAATTTCAATCTTAAAATAATGAATCCTGTGATACTCCAATACTGAAACTATATACTGTGCCAAAACAAAAGCATTCACATTGCTAAACTCACAAACTAGTATTTAGTCACTTAGCCATAATACCAACTTACCTCATAATTTGTAATATTTTACAATTAAGAATAAAACTAAGTATGCCCGAAATGCCTAGCCATGCTAAGCGTTCTAGTGGTACACTCTGTAATACCTAGCCATGCTAGGTGTTCTAGTGGTACACTCTGTAATACCTAGCCATGCTAGGTGTTCTAGTGGTACACTCTGTAATACCTAGCCATGCTAAGCGTTCTAGTGGTACACTCTGTAATCACAATTTTACTACATGTAAACCAAACAATAACCAAATTTCTGTAAACTCAGCATTGTAATCCTTATAGAGAATAAACTTTGAATTTGAATTGTTCACATATAACATTATCAAAATTAATGTAACTATATTAATTATATTATATTCGAAATTCATGATCTATTACCCCAGTTTAAGGGGGTATCCAAAATATATTAGATAGAATCTATAAATTAATCATTATTAGATCGGCTAAAATAGTATTTTCTTAAACAAGTAAATAAAACTGTTTTTAACAACTTCAGATTATTATGTAAATGTTAAATAATTTCTTAACCTGTTCAGAATTACTTTAGGTTTTTCTTAGTTTTATAATTCCTATAAAATTTTCTGGGGGTAAATAACAATATTTCTAAGTTTCTTACTAGTATTTTTAATATTCACATTTTCATTTACTGTTTTTTTTAATAGTTTGCATTAGCTGCCTGACTGCGGTGGAGTGCGGTTGTGCACAGCACCCCTCTGCTGTTTTGTCAGGAGAGCTCTCATAGCAACAATATGGCGCTGAGTATCCGACGTAGGGTGAACACTGTCGGCGTGGAGCTGCTTCGTGGGGCGATTTCCCCCTCTACGGCGCAGGTGTTACTTCCGGCAATCATCAGGGAAACGTACGGAGTGCAGGATGATGAGGTTTATGATGTGGCCCTGAATGGGGCCTATCGTCTATTTGTCAAGTTAAATTCGACGGCTGTGTACGAGTCGTTAGTGACGAAATTTGAGAATGTGAGTATTGATGTAACTCCAGCTGTCAAAGTGCGACTCATAGACGTTTCTCGCCACTATACGTGGGTGAAGTTGCGCAATGTCCCCTTCGAGGCTGACGAGGAGGACTTACGGAAGGTGTTTGCAGCTTATGGTACCGTGCATCTGGCAACCCAAGGCAAGTGGGCGGCAGGTGCGTACGTGGGACGTCGGAGGGTAAAATTCTCCCTCAAAATGACACTGAGGCACCCGATCCCGTCATACGTCGTGATGCCGGAGTTTAGGACCCAAATTCTAGTGGCGTATGCTGGGCAGCGTCGGACATGCAGGTTGTGTGGAGAGTATGACCATATGGCGGCGGGCGTGTGGGAGGCAGTGGAGGGCGCCGGCGCAAACAGGTGGTGCACCAGTTACCCGGTGTGGATGTCGTAGAGGAGAATTCCAAAGGAAACCGAGGAGATGGCGTCTGTGGAGTGAAATTGTAGAAGAGTCTCTTGTGGTGCATGTTGGGCGGGGCAAAGTTGTGTGGAGCCGACAATGGCCACTTTGCCGGTGACGGGGGAGGAAGTGCTCATTCAGCAGGAGGTGCAAGAGCTGGAGGAGGAGCTCGACGAGGTATTGAAAACTTTACCTTCTTCGGGCGAGGATAATGGCTTGGGGCCGTGAAATGGTGCCTGAGTTGAAAGGAGAGTGTGGCGGGACAGGCACGGGAAAGAAGGAGGACAACTGCAGGCACAGAGAGGAGTCACCGAGCTCTGTGCGACAGGTCACAGTAGAGGTTGATGTTCACTGTGAGGAATCCTTCGGTAGACAGTATGGCGGTAGGAGTGTTACGAGGAAGAGGGCGGCTGCGTCAGACTCAGATGATGTCCTGATGCCCGCGCAGAGGTCTGGGAGGAAGGATGTATATTCTCGTGACAGCCAGGATAAGAGGCATCGAAGAGGGGGGGGGTGGAAAGGTGACAAACCACATGTTGACCCTGGGCAAGGGGCCCTGGGAAGGGTGAGAGGAGAAAGGGTTGGAAGCTTTAGAAAGGCCTTAAGTGCATGACTGTGAATGTGAATGGACTGTGTACTGGTGTGAAGAGGGAATGCTTTCGTATGCTCTTACGTCGATACAGAGTGGACGTAGTCTTTCTACAGGAGCATAATTTCAGGGAGGGTGGGAGTGCTCGAGGTGGACGGGTATACGGTTTTTGACTCTGCCATCGGCACGTTTGAAAGGTGGTGTGGGTTTATTGATAAAGGAGGTGAGCCCGTTTGTTTGCAAAGACGTGAAGGGGGGGGGGGGAGGGTGTTGCGTGTGGATGGGTGGTGGATGGGGCAGAGGGTAACCTTTGTAAGTGTGTATGCACCAGCTGAAAATGATATGAAAGTCAAGAGGGATTTTGTGTGTGATGATCTAGTTTTTGCTTTCCGTGGTTTACCTGAAGTGGCGATTGTAGGTGGGGACTGGAATTGTGTGATCAGGAGAGCGGATGTGGAACCACGAGGGGCGGGGCATATGTTGACAGCATTACGCAATCTTTTGGTGGACGTTCAGTTGAGGGATGTGGTAGGTGGGGGAGCGTGGGAGGTGGAGCATACTTTCGTGAGGCGAGGTTACGCAGCTAGGTTAGACAGGTTGTATATATCTCATAAGGTATTGTCAACGTCTGTCCGTACTATTGAACTAGCTTTTTCAGATCATAGGGCGGTTGTCGCAGAAGTAGAGTGGGATTCTCTAGCTTGTATCTCTGGGGGATATTGGAAATTAAATACGAGTCTGTTGGAAGATGAGGAGGGGTTGGGGGGTTTTAGGAGCGGGTGGGAGAGATTAACTGAGGAGGTACAAGGTGTGGAGGACGTGGTGACGTGGTGGGATGGGTTGCTAAGGACCGGATTCGGCTTTTATTATGAGGGAGGGGGAAAAGGATTAATTCTTAAAATTTGGGGTTGATTAATTTTTTGGAGGACGGGTTTTACGGGGTTGTTATGTAAAAGGGACAGTAGAGGGTGTCTATCCGATGGACGACATTATGATACTTAAAGAGCGGTTGCGAGAAAATTCAGGACGAGCGGTTCCAAGCGGTGAGAGTAATGGCGGGGGTGGAGAGGTGTTAGGGGGAGATAGGCCGTCTGCGTGTGTGTTGCGCAGACAAAAACAACGTCGGCAGGCAACAACTATTCCATGTTTGGAGGTTCTTGAGTCGGTGGGAGGGTATAGGGCGGGTCAGGTTATCCACACTACGGATGGGATTGGGGTTTTTTGGGCGGATCAGGGGTTTACGAAAAGTATTGGCGGAGGAGGGGTAGGATTAGGGGATTTAGAGAGGGTGTGTGGAAGTGTGCCATGTAGGTTAGGACACATTGATAGGGAAGCTTTGGGGGGGGACATAACTGAGGGGGAAATATGGAGAGCTTTGAGTGCCATGCAAAAGGGCAAAGCACCGGGAATCGATGGACTGCCGGTGGAGTTTTTATCAACAGCTTTGGGGGATTTAATAAAAGGTTTTTTGGTGAGGTTACCAAACTTGATGAAGGTAAGGGGAAGGTTGGGTGAAAGACAGGCAACAGCTGTAGTTTTGGTACCGAAGGGTAAGGAACAGCGTTCGCTCAGGGACTATAGAACAATATCGTTGTTATGCGCGGATTAAAATGTTATTGCAAAAATTTTAGGAAATAGGATCAAGTGTGTTGTAGGGAGGGTTGTATCGGAAACCCAGTTTGGGTTGCCAGGTAGGTCTATGGGGGGGACATGTTTTTTTAAAGGGGTTTTTCGTGGAAAAAAAAGGGGGGGGAAGGGGGGGGGTTTGGTTGCACTAGACTGGCAAGGAGCTTATGATGGGTGGAGCGAGAGGCGTTGAGAGCTATCCTTAGGAAACAGGGCTATGGGGAAGAAATAGTGGGAGGGGTAGAGGCGTTATATAGAGGGCAATGGTGGGGAGTACAGTTAATGGAAGATTAGGGGGGAGGTTTGTAATGGCAAGAGGTCTTAGACAGGGGTGTCCTATGTCACAGCTTTTATTTGCGTGCATACGGACCCCTTTTATAGAATGGTGGAGCGCCATAGGGGCGTTAGTGAAGGGGTTGGGGGGGTACTGAGGGCTTTTTGGCCTTTTTCTCATAGGGTATGTGGATGATACCACTGTTTTGGGTTTTAGAGAGGGGATGCCCAATAACGCCTTAGTGGAGTGGTCGACACGTTTGCATGTGCACTGGTATGAGGGTAAATCGGAGAAGTCCATGGTTATGGGGTTAGGAACTTGGGGGGAGAGGGGTCGAGTGGGGTAGTGTAGTCGTAAAGAAGCGGTGATGTCATTAACAATTTGTGGTCTAATTCTATGCTGATGATCTTGAGGTTGCACGTGTTTAATAATTCCCGGGCAGGTTGGTAGCAAGGATCTGGGTCGATTGGGAGATTGCGGCCTTATCATTTTGACCCTTGGCAGCGTGCCATTGTAATTAAACGTTTTTTTTGTATAGCAAGGTTTGGCATGTGGCTGCCGTGTTCCCCTTTTAACGGGGGCGGCAATTGCAACTATACTTAGAGGGGTTTTTAAATTTTTGTGGGGTTCAGGTTGTGACTGGCTTAGAAGGGATGTAGTTAATGTTTACCTGTGCGTCAGGGGGGGTTGGGTTTAATGAAATTAAAGAGGAGGGTTAAATGTATCTTCATTAAAAGGGAGGTGATGAGGGAGGGTGTGAGTGGGGGGGGTTGGTTAAGGGACACAATAAATTGAAATGCATGTTTTCTGGGACGGGAGTTGAGGGAGTGTGAAACTATTTTGGGGGGCAGTGGTGATGGTAAGGATCGGGTAAGGGAAAAATAAGTAGGCTGTGTAGGATGTCGGCGGAAAGGGTTGTGGCTCCGGTGGAGGGGGTTTTCCCCATGTATGACGGGGGTTGTATATGGAGAAGGTTTGGTATTTTGGGTTAAACCCCGTGGACCCCGAGGTGATTTTATGGGTTTTTTTTGCATGGGTTTTTCCCATCGGGAAGTGGCCCTTTCGAGAAAGACGGGGGGTTGTGGGGGGGGGGGGTTTTTGGGGAATATGTGGGGGGGAGGATTCTGCATTCCATTTTGGGTTATTTTTTTTTGGGGGGTTTTGGGGGAGCGTAAAGGGGTTGGGTTTTGAGCAGGGGGGTTCCCATAAGAAAAAGTGGTTTCAATTTTTTCTCTGTTTTGCGGGCTTTTGAGTCTTGTTTGTGGGGGGAAATGGATGAAAGTATTATTAGGGTGGGGGGACATTATGGTAGATTATGTCTACATTTTTGTGGGGGGAAAGAGGGGGGAAAAGGGGGAAGTGAGGGGAAAAGGGGGGTAAATTTGGGTGTTACGTTTTATTTAAAAAGTTGTGCCGTAATAGAGAAAATTTATGGGAGGAGGTGGGAGGGATTTTTTCTGAGGGATATCGAGACCTTACAAATTTAAAGGTTTTTATTAAAAAAAATTTTTAAATTTTGGTGGGGTTGGGGGAGGGGAGGGGTGGTACAAAGTGTTATGTTGAAAGGGCATTTAGGGGGGGGAAAAAGGGGGCGGCCCCCCCCTGGGAAGTAGGGGGGTGAAAAGTGTATGAACTTGGGGGTATGATGTGAAAAAATGGTTTTTGACAGTATACTCTATATTTTGTGTTTTTTTTTTTGGCCCGTGGGATTGTTTTTATGTATGTTATTAAAATGCATGTTTTAGGGGCTTTTAGAGGGGTCGTGTGTTGGAATTTCCCTTTTTTTTATTAATATATTCTGTGTTTTGAAAATTTTTTTTAAAAAATAAATTTTTTTTTACCTTTTTCTCAATACATTACTTAATTGTATTTTAAGTATAAGGTTTTCCTACTTTATAATTTACAACCCGGGGCAATTTTATGCATTTTTAAAGGTGTGTTTTGTTTTAAACATTAAAACAATGCAATTGGGGGTTAGTCGTTTAAATTTGGGTTTTCCCTAGGTGTAGGGGTTTTCAGTATGGGTGAGGAGGGATATTTGTTTTTCTCAATTTTATGTTTGTTGGTTGTTAATGATTTAGTCTGTGTAAGACCTGTTTTTGTCTTTATCTATCTCTTGTATTGTATTGTTCTAAATAAAATATAAAAAAAAAAAAAAAATAGTTTATGATGTAAAATATTATGGCCGCTGAAGGAAGGTTTCTGGAGGCTGGTCAGGGGCTCTTGATCTGGGGAACTGGATGTCTCCTCCAGTTCCCGGAATTTATTTTATTTTTTATTTATTTATTAATTTGCACATGATACAGTGAGGTACAAAGTTATTACAGTGTATTATTATTATTAAAGATTCGCCGGTATTCTCCCGGCCCGGGCCTTTTCCAAGTAGTGGCCCGGCCTTGGCTCCCTCTTTAGGGAGTGTCTGAGACCTAAGTCTCCCATGGGAGGAGGCACAAGTACCTCCTCATCTTTGGGACCAACTGTCCCCAGGCCTAGCCACAAGCTAGGCCTCTCTGGTCTGCCATCCCCGCCCCAAGGGGGCAAATGGGAATGACAGTCTTGTGAGCTAAAGGCTCGGGCTCAGGCACCTACCCTACCCAAGAAGGGCTGGGCATGGTGTCGATCTTCATGTACAAATATCAATAGGTACATATATAAAAAAAATGATCAAGGACAACATCAGTAAAACAATATATAAACACAAAACAATCCAGGCAACATCTGACAGTCTACTATATACAAGTTTTTATAACATATCACAATTTAAGAAGGAATAAAGTTATAATAACAAAGGCCACAAAATGGCTATAAATAAAACTCCTAAAATTACAACCTCAACACAATAATGCACCAAACTTAATAACAATCACCCGTAATACCACTTGCAACAAATTACACCAGACCTACAATATGCCTTATTAATAAACCTGTGCTGCAACACAGGTGACCCATCATCCCCCCCCCACTCACACAACACAGGTGACCCATCACCCTCCCCCCCACCACACAACACAGGTGACCCATCATCCCTCCCCCACTCACACAACACGGGAGACCCATCATCCCTCCCCCACTCACACAACACAGGAGACCCATCATCCCTCCCCCACTCACACAAACACAGGTGACCCATCATCCCTCCCCCCACCACACAACACAGGTGACCAATCACCCCCTCCCCCCCACTCACACAACCAGTGACCCATCATCCCTCCCCCCACTCACACAACACAGGTGACCCATCATCCCTCCCACCACTCACACAACACAGGTGACCCATCATCCCCCCCCCACTCACAAAACACAGGTGACCCATCATCCCTCCCCCCACCCCACACAACACAGGTGACCCCATCATCCCTCCCCCCACTCAAAACAACACAGGTGACCCATCATCCCTCCCCCCACCACACAACACAGGTGACCCATCATCCCTCCCCCCACTCACACAACACAGGTGACCCATCATCCCCCCCCACTCACACAACACAGGGACCCATCATCCTCCCCCCACTCCACAACACAGGTGACCCATCATCCCTCCCCCCACTTACACAACACAGGTGACCCATCATCCCTCCCCCCACTCACACAACAACGGGTGACCCATCATCCCTCCCCCCCCACTCACACAACACAGGTGACCCATCATCCCTCCCCCCACTCACACAACACAGGTGACCCATCATCCCCCCCCCACTTACACAACACAGGTGACCCATCATCCCTCCCCCCACTCACACAACACAGGTGACCCATCATCCCTCCCCCCACTTACACAACACAGGTGCCCCATCATCCCTCCCCCCACTCACACAACACAGGTGACCCATCATCCCTCCCCCCACTCACACAACAAAAGGTGACCCATCATCCCTCCCCCCATTTACACAACACGGGTGACCCACCCATCCCTCCCCCCACTCCCCACAACACAGGTGACCCATCATCCCCCCCCACTCACACAACACAGGTGACCCATCATCCCCCCCCACTCACACACACACATTGAAAACTAACCCCGTCACCAACCTGAATAATCATGACATTAATTATCCTAAAATTTAGGATTATTATGAACACATGTCACTTGGGGAAAACATTATTTACAACCATGAATGGTACAGGACTACCAAAATTACAATACCTTAAATAAGAAAAATTTAATAATAGGTAATTACTACCAAAACTGATGCTGGACCACGTTACAAAAAAAAAAACAAAAATAACTCAGTGCTTCAAGGAAATAGTAAAAGGGAAAAACCCCCTCTCAAGAAAATTCAAATTCAATTTGCAATACCATTTGCAAGTGGAACATAATACTCTACCAAAGAAATATCCCTGTTATAAAATTTTTATGGGTTATACATTAATACAGTTAATAAATTTAATCTGCCCCTTACACCTTCCCCATAAAGGGAACTAAGCAAAACTTATCTTGCACAACCTCTCATCTGGTCACACACTAGTACCTCCAATCACACCCAACCACATCACTGCACCCCCAAAGGAGGTAGCCCGTTGAAATCCCCTGAACCACCCCCCACCCTTTTACCAACCCACTCACCCCGGCATTTAAACCCCTTATAACGCCAATAATTTCCCTATTGTTAGTCCTCTATAACCCTCAGAAAAATACTCTTCCCACCTTTTTCCCAAAAATGTCTCTGTTGCGACACAAAGTTCGATAAAACGTCGCCGCCAAAGCCTTCTCAGCACATCCCCACCCACCTTCCCCCTCATACCCCATAAAACAATATGTAGTCCACGATGACATATGCTAAACCTCTTACCACACTCTCCTCCACACCACTCATATCAAGACTCAACGCTCGCAATACCGACACCGCCTGACCCCCCCCTCACCACTACCTTACGCATCCATACCCTGATGCACTCCAAACCTTCACAAAAATAGACGACATATAAGCATTCTCTTCCCCCACTGCATCTGCCACACCCCCCACCCTCAATAACCCTCCATCTCGAGCATCGCTCCCTTGGCAAAACCCCATGCAGGAAAGGGTACATAACCTCACGGGGCCCTGGGTCGATCCTTAATTTACTAAATCTTCGCCATTTACATCCCATGCAAAACATGGGTAGATCCCTTCAAAAACCGCGCCACTACACTCTCTCTAAAATTTACACAAAGTTCCCACCTTTACTTTTCCTGGTTCCCGGGCTAACATTAAGGTGCTAACACTGTCTCGCATTCCTTCATTTCCCCCCCTCCATACCATTTCCTCAGGTGAGCATGTACCTTATCTAGCTGACCCTCCCCCATCCACCTGCACTCATCACTTCCCTCTTAAAAAAACCACACATTTCACGCGCTTTCTCAAGTCCAACAAACCCAACCCTCCCCTACATACCGCAATGCACTACCTCCCTTCGCAACCATTGAAACCCTGAACCCCACAAAAATTTGAACACCATTATAAGAAACTCGTGATCGCCGTTCCTGTTAACGGCATCACAAGCCGAAACAAACCAGACTTTAACTAATAGTAATACATTGATGACAATTACACTTGCCTAAGGGTTTTAAATGGTTGAGTGTCGCAGCATTCCCAACCGTCGCGCCCTTTTTCCACCATCCTATTCGAATTGCTAACCCTTGCAGCACTCCAGGTCAGCCTCATACATGACACCGCAGATTTTCAACCCCCGGTCCTCCGCTGCAACAACATCACATCCCCAATCTAATCTCTCTGTCCACTCTCCCACCCCATGATCATTGACTTTTCCATTTTTAAACCTTCACCCCAGTAGCTCTCCCAAAAGTGTGTACAACTTCCCCCAAAAAGTCCTAACCGTGTTTCCTCATTTCCCAAAATAGTGGTATCATCAACATAGCCCACCAAACCAGGCCACGGTTTCAGCTCACCATCCCTCCCCCCCCGTCCTTAGACGATCCTCCACCATCCTAAAAAGGGATCCTGAACACATGCAAACAATATTTGTGATAAAGGACATCCCTGCCGAAGCCCCCGCTCCATGTTGACTCCCCCCCACACACCCATTAAATTGCACCCTTACCTTCGCGTTTTGAGTACAACGTATCCACCCACCCCACTATTTCTTCGCCAAACCCCTGTCGTAGGAGAATATCCCCCCAAAGCCTTTCTTTCCACCCTGTCATAAGCCCCTTGCCAATCCAACGCCACCAACGCTCCTCTTTCCTTTCCATGTCCTCCGGGAAAACCCTTGATAATCCCGTGGCCCACGCTCATTGACCTACCAGGTAAACCAAACTGAGACTCAAACCAAAGACCCTCCCCACAACACATTTAAGCCGATCCCAAGAATTTCGCAAATAATTTAAAATCAGCACAAAGGGAATGAAATGGCTCGATAATCCCGAAGGGTACTCTGCTGTTTAACCCTTTGGGACCAACACCACCCCCCGCCGTTGCCTGAGATTCTTCCATCTTACCTCCGTCTTTCATGGGATTCATTAACCTTACTAGGAAAACCCCCAAGCAGACCCCAGTGCTGTACATAAATTCGCTAGGGAAACCATCGATCCCGGTGCCTTACCCTTCCCATGTCCATAAGGGGTCTCCATATTTCCCCCTCCTCAATGACCCCACCCAGTGCTCCCGATCACTCCTCCCCAGTTTGCACGGCACATACTCACATACCTTCCCAAGAACCTCACCATCCACCCCACTACTTTCCCGTATTCCCCAAACCAACTATCTGCATATGCACCATCCCCTTGGTGTCCCTTAATACCTGACCCTCTCTAAAAACCCCCCACAGAAGATATGACTTGCAAACCCCCGGTATTGTAGTCGTTCACTGTCGTACCTTCTGTCCTCGCAGCACACAAGCTGATGGCTTGTCGCCCCAGAGTACTTCGTCTAACCCCGCCTGTACCCGTACAGCTGCAAAACGTTCTTCTTGCAAATCCCGTATTCTGTCCTCAACATGTGTATATCCTCCACCGGGTACACCCCGGCCACCGCCCCCCCCTCGTAACAATTCCGTAATCTAGATTCTAAGTAATTTGACAAACCATACCGCAATTGATTAATGCGTTTGCCCTCCCTCACATAAAAATGACGTATTCATAACTTAGCCACACTTACCCACCCTCCTAAACCCCGTCTTCCTCAGTTCTTCTGTCAGCACAGAGCTGTTCCCAAAATTGCAAACGCTTCCACTCCCTCCCTAACCCCCCCAAAACCATCGGTTCATTTCCATAACTTCCCCGCCTACGACCAAAACATCCCATCCCACCTCCACTAATACCGCCCTATGATCGGGAAAACACCATCTCTATAGTTTTAAAAGACTCTACCAAAACCCTCTGAGATAAATATAACCTGTCCAAACGAGCGCATATCCCCTTCTTATAAACGTATGTTCCACCTCCCACAGACCTCCCCCCCAAAGCATCACGTAACTGAAGATCTCTAAGCAGGGCCCCCCCAAAACTGAGGAAAAATATCCCGCTCCTCTGGGTTCCACGTCTGTCTTCTTAATTACACAATTCCAATCCCCCCCACAATCGCGACAGACGGTAACGTGCGTAGGTAAAACACGAGCTCCTCCCGCACAAAATCCATCTTCACTTTCACGCACTTTCTGCTGGGGCATACACACACACAAACGCCACTCTCTCTCCAATCCACCATCCTTCCACACGTAATACTCTCCCCCCCCCCCCCCCTCTTTCCTATGCAATACAAACGGGCCCCCCCTCCTGATCAACACACCCACTCCTCCTTTTAAACGCTCAGAACGGCAACACATAAGGGCCCGATACCCCGGCACCACTAATTCACGACCAAGCTTAAAAATTTTGCTCCTGCACAAAACACGTCAACCTATACCTATTCAAAAACATCCTGAAGCACTCCCGTTTAACACCATCACACAGACCATTAATATTTATTTTTACACACCTGAGGCCAGTTTAAGGGTTTTCCCTTTCCCCCCCTCATGTCAAGATTCCTTCCCTTTCAACCATTCCCCTGGACTGTGCCTTTGCCACAGATTCCCCCCCCCTTCCCAACCATCCCCCCCCCTTCTGTTTGTGGCCCTCTCGCAGAGTCACTCTGGTACCATAACCCCATGTCTTTTTCCCCGGCCTTTGCGCCGGTGTCAGAACATCGTCCGAATCTGACGCTGCTGCCCTTTTTCCCTTGTAGCTCCCTCAGTTTCCATATCGAGTCCTGGGAGCCAGCACAATGGACTTCCACCTCTACCACCCTTAATCCGCCTCCCTGGCACTCGCACTGTCCACCACAGGTGCCACTTGATCCTCCCCTTCCCCACACACACCTTCTGCCCTGATCCCAGGGGCTTGTCACTGTAACTCTCCACCCCGAGACTGTAACATAGCTGTATCACCGTCTCCAACTCCTCCTCAATAGCCTTCACTGCTGCGCCCTCCTGTACCTCCTCACTTGACAACTGTACTGTTGATGGCCAGGGGATTCATGATCACCACTTCTTCCGATTCCCCAGAGGGGCCACCACCACTTCACTCCACATGCGACCACGCCCCTCCTCCTTGCACCCGTTCTTCTTTAGGCAAACGGGTGCTCATGCGCAGGTGCACCGCCCCTTGCCGGCCCAGGGGCCACTGTTGATGGCCAGGTGATTCATGGATCACCACTTCTTCCGATTCCACTGGGGGGACCACTACCTCTTCACTCCACATGCGACCACGCCCTCCTCCTTGCCCCGTTCTTCCTTAGGCATCGGGTGCTCATGCGCAGGTGCTCCGCCCCCTTTCCGGCCCAGAGCCATACTCCGCTTGCCACAGTCTGCCGCCATATGATCAAATTCGCCACACAGTCGGCACGTACGTCTCTGCCCCGCATACCTACCATTAAACCTGGGTTCTAAACTCTTCGAGATATACATACGAGGGTATTTGGATGCCTAAGCATCATCTTGAGATTAAAAGAACCCTCAGGAAATCCTGTGTAAGCACCTTTTACTCATTTGCCAGGTTGGGCCAGATGTACATTTTCCCTAACGTTCGAAAACATTTCGAATATCTACCTCATCAGCCTCAAAAGGCACGTTGCGGAGCTTAACCCACGAATAATGTCGTGATACATCAATCAACTTGACCCTCACTGCCGGTGTTACAGTAATGCTGACATCTTGGTAACGATCCACCAACGCCTCGTATACTTGAGCAGTTAGCACTTTCACGAAAATTCTATATACACCGTTCAGTGCCACTCCATATAAATCCTCGTCTCTGATGCCATATGTCTCTCGTATAATTTTGGGCAATAACACATCGACTGACGTAGGTGTTAAAGCCCCACTAATAAGTTCAATGCCCACAGTATTCACTCTCTTTATTATTATTATTAAAGATTAGCCGGTATTCTCCCGGCCCGGGCCTTTTCCAAGTGGTGGCCCGGCCTTGGCTCCCTCTTTAGGGAGTGTCTGAGACCTAAATCTCCCATGGGAGGAGGCACAAGTACCTCCTCATCTTTGGGACCAACTGTCCCCAGGCCTAGCCACAAGCTAGGCCTCTCTGGTCTGCCATCCCCGCCCCAAGGGGGCAAATGGGAATGACAGTCTTATGAGCTAAAGGCTCGGGCTCAGGCACCTACCCTACCCTAGAAGGGTTAGGCATGGTGTCGATCTATATTCACTCTCCTGCGCACACCTGGCGCCATGTCGTTGACTGATGAGCTCGTCTGGGAAACAGTAGAGGGGTGCAAAGCACGTCCGCACTCTACCTCATCCAGGCAGCGAATGCACGACACCTCCTCGTACCACTGCTGTCAGGTTACTGAGGAGCGTCAGGCAAGGGGGTCTGCACGGCCCAATAGCGATGCAGACAATGATAGCCACAAACTAGGCCTCTCTGGTCTGCCATCCCCGCCCCAAGGGAGCAAATGGGAATGACAGTCTTATGAGCTAAAGGCTCGGGCTCAGGCACCTACCCTACCCTAGGAGGGTTAGGCATGGTGTCGATGTGCCTAGCTTTACATTTCTTGTTTAGTTGTGGTATAGTGGATTTGTTAAAGGGTACATCTACACCAAGATATCTGTAAGTTTTAACGTAGCTAATGATTTCACCCTGCAAATAGATGGGTGGGGGATGTCGTTTGCTTGTTAAGATCTTTGTTTTAGAGGAAGATATTATGAGGCCTAGTCGATTACAAATCTTCCTTCATCAGTTAGTTTAATGTTTATTATGCACCCCATACCCATCCTGTGGGCGGTAGTCAAAAGATTACAGAGGTACATAATGGGTCCAGGGACTGGGCCTCAAAGTTTTGATAGCTGAGCAAGTTACAGAGGTAATGAATTTACAATTTACAAAGGTAATGAACTCACAATTTACAAAGGTAATGAACTCACAATTTACAAAGGTAATGAACTCACAATTTACAAAGGTAATGAACTCCAGGTAATGAACTCAGCAGCCAAAATATTTTACATCATAAACTATTAAAAAAAAACAGTAAATAAAAATATGAATATTATAAATAGTAAGATGCTTAAGATATTACTACCTTTCTTAAAATTTTTAAATATGTTATAAAAGTAAAAGAGATTCTTAAAACAATCTTTAAATAGCTTAGAAATTATTTAAAATTTACATAAGATTTTGCAGTTTCTAAAAATATTTTTATTTACTTGTTTAAGAAAAAATCTATTCTATTTCTCACTTGAAGTTTACAGAAAATGACCGTTATGCGGTAACAAATTTTGGATGCCCCACTAAACTGGGGTAATAAATCTTGAATTCAGATTATTATATACTATTGACATTAATTTTGATAATGTTACGTATATGTATAATGTTGACAGATGTATGAGAGAAAACATCCTGGATGATGGGAGTCAGGTTTAATCCAAGGATAATGATGATTACTTCATTTATAGCAAGAACCTCATACCTGTCCCAAGGTATCTTGGATGTTGAGGGAGATTACTGGATGCTGGTGTAGATCACTGGATGCTGGGGTAGATCACTGGATGCTGGTGTAGATCACTGGATGCTGGAGTTTACCTGGAGAGAGTTCCGGGGGTCAACGCCCCCGCGGCCCGGTCTGAGACCAGGCCTCCTGTGACTATCGCAGTGAGTAGGATGCTGGTGTAGATCACTGGATGCTGGGGTAGATCACTGGATGCTGGTGTAGATCACTGGATGCTGGGGTAGATCACTGGATGTTGGTGTAGATCACTGGATGCTGGGGTAGATCACTGGATGCTGAGGTAGATCACTGGATGCTGGTGTAGATCACTGGATGCTGGGGTAGATCACTGGACGCTGGGGTAGATCACTGGATGCTGGGGTAGATCACTGGATGCTGGTGTAGATAACTGGATGCTGGGGTAGATCAGTGGATGCTGGTGTAGATCACTGGATGCTGGGGTAGATCACTGGATGCTGGGGTAGATCACTGGATGCTGGTGTAGATAACTGGATGCTGGGGTAGATCACTGGATGCTGGGGTAGATCACTGGATGCTGGGGTAGATCAGTGGATGCTGGGGTAGATCACTGGATGCTGGTGTAGATCACTGGATGCTGGGGTAGATCACTGGATGCTGGGGTAGATCACTGGATGCTGGTGTAGATAACTGGATGCTGGGGTAGATCACTGGACGCTGGGGTAGATCACTGGATGCTGGGGTAGATCAGTGGATGCTGGGGTAGATCACTGGATGCTGGTGTAGATCACTGGACGCTGGTGTAGATCACTGGATGCTGGGGTAGATCACTGGATGCTGATGTAGATCACTCGATGCTGTGGTAGATCACTGGATGCTGGTGTAGATCACTCGATGCTGAGGTAGATCACTGGATGCTGGTGTAGATCACTGGATGCTGATGTAGATCACTCGATGCTGAGGTAGATCACTGGATGCTGGTGTAGATCACTGGATGCTGGGGTAGATTACTCGATGCTGGGGTAGATCTCTGGATGCTGGGGTAGATCACTGAATGCTGGTGTAGATCACTGGATGCTGGGGTAGATCACCGGATGCTGGGGTAGATCAGTGATGCTGAGGTAGATCACTGGATGCTGGGGTAGATCACTTAATGCTGGGGTAGATTCCCTAGAACACTTTGTGGTTGCATCCCTGCACCTTTGGGTTAATCAAGGGCTCATTCTGGCTTTTTCATTAATCCTGTTACCCTTGGATACAAACCTCTTTTCTGCCTCCTTGCGCCATTGTTCCTACATATTCCATTATCTTATTAAATGGCTTCCCTACCAGTTCTCTGTCCCATTGAACCCCGTTCAGGAAGTTCCTCATTCCCGTGTAGTCCCCTTTCTTGTACTTTGGCTTCATTCTTCCTGGCCTTCCTGCTTCCCCTCCACTTGTAGCTCTACTGTGTATTCGAAGCTTAAAACCACATGATCGCTTGCCCCAAGGGGTCTTTCATATGTGATGTCCTCAGTATCTGCACTACTCAAGATGAATACTAGGTCCAGTCTTGCTGGTTCATCCTCTCCTCTCTCTCTTGTAGTGTCACTTATGTGTTGGTACATGAAGTTTTCCAGTACCACCTCCATCATCTTAGCCCTCCATTTGTCTTGGCCCCCATGTGGCTCCAAGTTCTCCCAATCGATCTCCTTGTGGTTAAGTCACCCATGGTCAGAAGCTTTGCCCTGCATACATGAGCTCTCCTGGCCACTGCAGCCAGTGCGTCAACCATCGCTCTACTGCTCTCGTCATACTCTTGCCTTGGCCTCCTGCTGTTCTCTGGTGGGTTAGATAAGATAAGATAAGATTTTGTTCGGATTTTTAACCCCGGAGGATTAGCCACCCAGGATAACCCAAGAAAGTCAGTGAGTCATCGAGGACTGTCTAACTTATTACAGTTGGTGTCCCACAGGGAAGTGTCCTTGGCCCTCTTCTCTTTCTCCTATACATAAATGACCTACCAAATGCTTCTCAATTACTCAAACCCACACTATTTGCTGATGACACAACATACGTCTTCTCCCACCCGAGCCCAGTCACGCTAGCCAATACTGTAAATACCGAATTACAGAAAATATCTACCTGGATGAGTACTAACAAACTTACACTAAACATTGACAAAACCTACTTCATTCAGTTTGGTAACAGAGCTACAGATGTCCCTCTTAACATAATGATAAACGGATCACCTATCACAAAGCTAACAGAGGGAAAATTCTTAGGAATCCACCTTGATAATAGACTCAAATTTCATACACATATACAACAAATTTCTAAGAAAATTTCCAAGACTGTAGGCATACTATCGAAGATACGGTACTATGCTCCACAGTCAGCCCTCCTGGCCCTATATCACTCTCTTATTTACCCCTATCTCACCTATGGAATTTGTGCATGGGGCTCAACAACAAGTAACCATCTCAGACCACTAATACCAACAAAAGGCTGCAGTTAGAATGATAACAAATTCTCACTACAGGCAGCACACTCCACCAATATTCAATACACTCAACCTACTCACCATACAAAACATCCATACTTATTACTGCACCTATTACATACATAGAACACTCAACTCTGATATTAACCCTCCCCTCAAACATCTCCTTGCCAACCTCAACAGAACACATGACCATAACACAAGGCACAGATCACTCTTTGATATTCCTCGTGTCCATCTCACGCTATGCAAAAACTCAATGCACATAAAAGGCCTAAATCTGGAATTCATTACCTGTTAATATAAAAGAAACACTACCTGTTTATAAATTCAAGTCTCTTCTCAAAGATCACTTACTCACCCAAAACCAAATAAATACTGAATAACTGAACCTTATAAATTGTATATCTTAAATGTTTCTCACAATTATATCACATAAATGTTAAACCTAAAACCCAATCTAACTTTATTATTTTTTAAATTCACTACCTAACAGAATACTCCATTCTACTGAATTTACAACAATGCATGCAACCATATGACCTGTCTTTGTAATACTCACTTGTGCTTTATAGTAATCAGTTTACATTAATGTTTTTCACTGATTTCATCATTGCTTAGTTAATCTTAAGTTAATTTTAAGCCAGCCCGTAATGCTATGCATAGTATAAGTGGCTTTGGCATGCTGCTCTTATCTGTATTTTTTTTTGTACCTCTGTAAGTGTGCTCAAATTATAAATAAATAAATAAATAAATAAATTACCATTTGGGGTCCTTAATCTTGACCCCCAGGATGCGACCCACACCAGTCGACTAACACCCAGGTAACTATTTGCTGCTAGGTGAACAGGACAACAGGTGTAAGGAAACGTGTCGAAATGTTTTCCACCCGCCGGGATTCGAACCCGGGTCCTCCGTGTGTGAAGCTGGAGCTTTAGCCACCAGGCCACCGAGCCATCACTCCAATTACCACCTTGGGACCTCCTGAGTCAGGTGTTCTCGCTATGTAATCGCTTGCTTCTCCGCTTTCTCCTCTCTCCAGCTCATCAAAATTCCATCGGTTTTTGATCAGCAGTGCCACTCCTCCACCCCTCTGTTCCCTCTGTCTTTCCTCAGGATCTGGTATCCCGTTGGAAAGATGGCATCTGTTATGATACCTGTTAGCTTGGTGTTGGGTGGAAGATGTGAGTGTGGATTTCAGTTTGTGTTGGGATGGTGTTCTGAGGATAGTTCTGTGTGTGCTTGCCCTTGCTGCTCTGTTCTGCTTTGATTGACAGCAGCACTACCAGCTGCATCAGTGTATTATACAGCAGAGTATTATACAGCAGCACTACCAGCTGTACCAGTGTATTATACTGCAGCACTACCAGCTGTACCAGTGTATTATACTGCAGCACTACCAGCTGCACCAGTGTATTATACAGCAGTGCATTATACAGCAGCACTACCAGCTGTACCAGTATATTGTACAGCAGTGTATTATACTGCAGCACTACCAGTAGTACCAGTGTATTATACAACAACACTACCAGCTGCACCAGTGTATTATACAGCAGCACTACCACCTGTACCAGTGTATTATATTGCAAGACTACCAGCTGCACCAGTGTATTATACAACAACACTACCAGCTGTACCAGATCACAAACAAACGGCTTGGTTGCCCATGGCTAACCAGCACCATTCTGAAATCCATTGATAAGAAACACCAATATGAAAAGCAATATAGACAGGGCTTAATACACAAAGATATTCTTAAACACTATTCATCAGTCCTCACCAAAGTAATAAAGAAAGCCAAACAACTATACTACTCCAGTAGATTCACAGACACTAGAGGAGATATGAAAAAGACCTGGAAAACACTCTCTCAGATTCTAGGGACCCAAAAACTGAAAAAAACCAAGAATATCGCCCTAACTAAACCCAATGAAACACCACTGCATCCCACTGACACAGCTAACAAGATAAAAGACTTCTTCTCAACCATAGGTTCTAATCTCGCCAATTAAAAAACCACGCACCAATTGCCATGCTGGGACTACCTAATGGGAATTTCCCAAATTCCTTTATCTTGCTCCAACTGAGCCATGGAAGTCACCGAGATTTTAAAGTCACTTTAAAAAAAACTCAGGGAATCTGTCTCATGTCCCACCATTAATTGTACAAGAGAGCAGCCCATGTCCTCTCGCATGCTATCTCATTACTTTTTAACAAGTACTAGAAACTAGCAAACCCTTTCCCCAAACTACTCAAGACGGCAAGGGTTACACCAAACATGAAGGGGGTGACCCTACAGATTTAAACAACTATAGGCCAATATCAAAATTACCATTGCTATCCAAATCTTGAGAAACTCGTGCACAGGAGAAATATATTCATTTATAACGGCACAAAATACTCAACCCTGCCAATTTGGATTCAGGAAAAAAAAAAAGCACTAACGAAAATTTAAAAAAATGCTAGATCTTTTTACACAGAGGGGAAAAAAAAGGAACCCAAGGGAATTTTTTTGACCAAGAAAAGCTTTTGAACAGTAGACCACAATCACTCCACAAATTTTGATCATTAGGTATAAAGGCCATGCATTGTTATTTTATATCTTACTTTACAATGGTATCATATATCCCCTTTTAAAGACCGCTCACAACACGGCCATTGATTCGGGGAGTTCCGCAGGAAGTGTCCTTGGCCCCCTGCTTTTCCTCATATAAAAATGCCTTTCCAAACTATCCCAACCCTAAAAACCCACTCTTTGTGATGACAGACTTATGTCATCTCTCCTAATCTTGCCCCCCTCAACACCATTGTGAAAGAGGAGCTGATTAAAATTTTCGACTTGGATGACAGCCAATAAACTTATGCTTAACACTGACAAAACCTACTATATTATGTTTGGTAGCAGAGCAGGAGATGCACAAATTAACTTTAAAGATTGAAAAACACTCTAATTACCAGAAATAATGGGGGCAAATTCCTAGGCTTATACCTTGACAACAACCTGAATTTCAGCACCCATAAATCCAGGGATATAACCAAAAAAAGTTATCCAAAACGGTTGGGATCCTCTCCAAGATACATACTTTCGTGCCGCAAAATGCCCTTCTCACACTATACCACACTTATTTATCCATACCTCACCTATGCTATTTGTGCTTGGGATCAACGCAGCAATCACCTAAAGCCAATAATAACCCAACAAAAAGCTGGCAGTAAGAATAATCACTAAAAACCCATCCCTGGCAGCACAACCCCCCCACTCTTCAAAGATCTAAACTTACTCCCAGTTCAGTACATCCACACTTACTACTGTGCAATCTACATCTACAGGGGCCCTTTAAAATCTAATATCAACCTTGACCTAAAAAAGCTTCTTGATAGTTGTGACAGAACCCACAGGCATAACACCAGACACAAACAAATCCCCTACGAATTCCCTGTGTCCGACTAAACCTTTACAAAAATTCAATTATGTCAAAGGCCCTAAAATCTGGAAATACCCCACCTGAGAACTCTAGAACTGCGACACATTCATCACCTTCCAACTACCATTAGAAAACATTTTCTCCCTGATACACCCCGTCAACTAAAATACACGAATACCCCTGGTGGTTCACACTTACACTCACTCATTTGACCATAAACAGAAATATTAATTTCAATCTTAAAATAATGAATCCTGTGATACTCCAATACTGAAACTATTACTGTGCCAAAACAAAGCATTTACATTGCTAAACTCACAAACAAGTATTTAGTCACTTAGCCATTTAAAACCCAAATTTCCCATAATTTGTAATATTTTTCAATTAAGAATAAAACTAAGTCTGCCCGAAATGCCTAGCCATGCTAAGCGTTCTAGTGGTACACTCTGTAATACCTAGCCATGCTAGGTGTTTATGGTACACTCTGTAATACCTAGCATGCTAGGTGTTCTGTGGTACACTCTGTAATACCTAGCCATGCTAGGTGTTCTAGTGGTACCACTCTGTAATACCTAGCCCCTGCTAGGTGTTTCTATGTACACTCGTAATACCTAGCCATGCTAAGTGTTCTAGTGGTAACACTCTGTATACCCAGCCATGCTAGGTGTTCTAGTGGTACACTCTGTAATTTCCTAGCCATGCTAGGTGTTCTAGTGGTACACTCTGTAATACCTAGCCATGCTAGGTGTTCTAGTGGTACACTCTGTAATGCCTAGCCATGCTAAGCGTTCTAGTGGTACACTCTGTAATGCCTAGCCATGCTAAGTTTTCTAGTGGTACACTCTGTAATACCTAGCCATGCTAGGTGTTCTAGTGGTACACTCTGTAATACCTAGCCAGCTGGTTTCTAGGGACACTCTTAATACCTGCCATGCTAGGGTTCTAGGGGGACACTCTGTAATACCCAGCCAGCTTGGTGTTTTAGTGGACACTCGTAATGCACCCCGCTAAGTTTGTGGGCACCGTAAAACCTAGCCCTGCTTTGGGGTTCTATGGACACTCTGTAATGCCTAGCCATGCTAAGGTTTTTTTGGGACACCTTAATACCTAGCCATTTTTTCTAGTGAATTT
>NC_069441.1:29116529-29140623 GCF_026875155.1 Cherax quadricarinatus
TCTCAGACACTCCCTAAAGAAGGGAGCCAAGGCCGGGCCACCACTTGGAAAAGGCCCGGCCGGAGAATACCGGCTAATCTTTAATAAATAATAAATAACCTATCCAATTACAACATACCTAACTGGCCAGTATCAGTCTGCTATAACTAGAAGGGTTACTTAACTGTGGGTGATTGATACTCCTTATTTCCTCCATTCACCATCTCATTTCGATGTCCTGCTACACCGACACGGTTCTTATTCCAGCAGGACAAGGTATCCGTTGGTTTGTCCCGGTTTAGAAGTCGTGATTCCATAAAACTTCACTATCCTTCAAAACTAGGGAGGCCAAGCCCATGATGACACTCTTCAGGTCACTTGTTCTATCTAGGCTGGAATATTGCTGCACACTAACAGCACCTTTCAAGGCAGGTGAAATTGCCGACCTAGAAAATGTACAGAGAACTTTCACGGCGCGCATAACGGAGATAAAACACCTCAATTACTGGAGCGTTTGAGGTTCCTAAACCTGTATTCCCTGGAATGCAGGAGGGAGAGATACATGATTATATACACCTGGAAAATCCTAGAGGGACTAGTACCGAACTTGCACACGAAAATCACTCACTACGAAAGCAAAAGACTTGGCAGACGATGCACCATCCCCCCAATGAAAAGCAGGGGTGTCACTAGCACGTTAAGAGACCATACAATAAGTGTCAGGGGCCCGAGACTGTTCAACTGCCTCCCAGCACACATAAGGGGGATTACCAACAGACCCCTGGCAGTCTTCAAGCTGGCACTGGACAAGCACCTAAAGTCAGTTCCTGATCAGCCGGGCTGTGGCTCGTACGTTGGTTGGTTTGCGTGCAGCCAGCAGCAACAGCCTGGTTGATCAGGCTCTGATCAACCAGGAGTCCTGGTCACAGACCGGGCCGCGGGGGCGTTCACCCCCGGAACTCTCTCCAGGTAAACTGTTGCTCGAGATTTTTCTTGGGTTAACCTGAGTAGTTCTTCACCAGAGCTGCGAGGAAACTTGCTTGCAGTCACTTCGAGCCCCATGTCATCAAGAGGGTAAGGCGGTGACATGCTTGCTTGTTCACCCCTCTCATCCCCATCCCCCCATCCTTCCCCATCCTCCCCTCACCCAAACATCAACACTGGCCCACACACTAACACACTACATACATTGCTATCCTTCTGACTTTCCTATCTTCTTCTTTTTCGGCAACTTCGCTTTGGCGAGTTAACACAAGGCATTTTGACCATCCGGTAGCCCGTGTGGTTTTTGAAATCCGGCCGATCTTTGCCTTGGGCCCTTTCCCCTCACCACTCGAGGGTAGGCTATCTTAGGGGCTGACCTTCATAAGTCAGCTGAAATAGGATGGCAGATTAACATTAAGGAAAGATCCTTTTTTGTTAAGAACTCCTTTGCCAGATGTTCCTTCCTAGACATCATGGCGAGGATACGTGTAAGATTAGGTATTGATGGAAATCAAATGTCCAAGAAAGAAATTCTAACATGTATTTGCTCGAACTCAACTGTTGCTCCAGTGGATGTTTTTCAAACCCACGCTGGAGCAGTACTTCTCCTCTCTTCGGAAGAAGAGTTACTTCAACTGCTGAAGCATGATGTTCTTGAGAAACTGAAGACTTCTGGTGTTACCCCAGTTACACCTGAGAGCTATCAAGCTCAGAGGACTGTGTTTGTGGCCAGAATCAACAGTTTTATGAAACATAGCACAGCGAATGAAATTGTTGAGGACATTAATACAGAGAATTCTGAGTTTAGGGCTGTAGAAGCACATAAATTCCCTAATCCTAACAACAACAAGGTAACCTTAAAATTAATACTTGAGACACCTGAGGAGGCCAAACTTGTGTGTCAAAATGGCTTCAAATGTTTTGGCACCAGATGTACACCTGACCAAATCTCTCTTGAACGATTTGTCAGTGTGACACAATGTTTTAAATGTTATGCCTTAGGTCATAACACCAACAAATGCAGTACTCAAGGGCAGATTTGTAGCATTTGCTCTGGCCAACATTCTTATCGAGATTGTAATAATAAAAATACACCCAAATGTGTCCTCTGCAACGGAAAACATCATGCTGTTTCTGCTATTTGTCCTGAAAGGAAAAAGGAAATGCAGAAAATTATTGAAGCCAAGAAACTGTCCACTTCAAAGAAGACCACTCCCCAGGCACCACCAACGATGTCCCAAACTTCCTTCCCAGCTCTGCCTGGATCAAGTGGGACTCCTCAGGTCTCTACCAATGGTTCCAATGTTTGGAATTCTGCCCCTCTTGGAGCACCCCAATCTAACCCTCACCTACAACATACACAACCGCAACAACAAAGTTCAGTCTCATCTATGTCTCAGGTATCCACAGCTGGGGATATGACGAGAGCACAACTAATGTATATGCTGGCCAAAGACATAGCAGGTGGTGACATTCAACTCTGCTCTCAGGTTTTAAATGATCTGTTAATGGCTAATGGGATCACTCCCATCACTATCCCAGAAAATGTGAAGGCTATTATGACCCAGCCTTCTCATAACAAGAAGTATGTACCCTACTCTACATCTAAAAATAAGCCTAAGTCATCCCTGGCCCAGGGATCGCTCACCTCCCATACCCAGGTTGTCAACTCCCCTCAACCCGATAAGTCAACACCTGAACATAACAATGCCCCAGAAATTGGTGCCTACTCTCCCGCTATTGAAGCTGATCCTGTTGAACAGGAACTTTCCCAGGATAACTCACCTTGCCTACCTAATTTTCCCTTGGAGCCTCCACAGTCTCCCATTAACTCTCACGAGCCTCTGCTTCCTGTAACTGGGAATATCATACCTCAGTTTTCTGATGATGACTCTAACGATTCTAATGATTCTGTTAATATTACCACCTCTAGTGAAGATGATGGCATTTTTAATACACAAGCAACTACGCAGAAGTTCCCTCCTCCCCTTGACGAGTCCAGCAGGAATAGTGTGGATACCACACATGACATTACTTGCAGGCGTTCAGACCGCAGTACACGAGCGAAGTGCAAGAAATAATGGGGATTACATTTTTCCAACTTAATGTTCAACATTTCTTTAATAACCGTTACCTTCTTGAGGTTGAACTACATAATTACAATCTCGATGTTATACTTTTGAATGAGACAGCTGCAAGAGTTGATCAACATATTAAATTACGTGGATTTAGATTTTGCCACCGAAGTGGCTAGTTTATTGTGCACCCCATATCCATCCTGTGGACGGTAGCGCGAGAGCATATGGATACACAAAAGGCCTAGGAACTAGGCCCCAAAGGGTTAACAGGAATACATATGGATTTATATCTACATATCTATAGTTCACTTATCTGTTACAAGCAAATTTAGGAAATTTGCTTAGTATATTTGGTATCCTATTTTCATTAATAAGATATCTTGACATGTCACATAGGTTATTATACTGTCTGTCTCTGTATTCCTCAATAAGTGTCTCGAGACTTAAGTCTCCCATGGGAGGAGGTACAGTACCTCCTCATCTTTGGGACCAAGTGTCCCCAGGCCTAGCCATATTCCCCGCCCTCACGGGGCTCGTAGGGAGAAGCTAGGCCTCTGGTCTGCCATCTACCCCGCCTCGAAGGGGCTCGTGGGGATGGCAGCCTTATGAGCTGCAGATGGTAGCAAGCTCAAGCCTTTCAATCAGGCACCTACCCTACCCTAGAAGGGTTAGGCATGGTGTCGATGTAAAACTGTGGTTAGGTTAGGTTAGGTAAAGATTAGCCGGTATTCTCCCGGCCCGGGCCCTTTCCAAGTGGTGGCCCGGCCTTGGCTCCCTCTTTAGGGAGTGTCTGAGACCTAAGTCTCCCATGGGAGGAGGCACAAGTACCTCCTCATCTTTGGGACCAACTGTCCCCAGGCCTTGCCACAAGCTAGGCCTCTCTGGTCTGCCATCCCCACCACAAGGGGGCAAATGGGAATGACAGTCTTATGAGCTAAAAGCTTGGGCTCAGGCACCTACCCTACCCTAGAAGGGTTGGGCATGGTATCGATCAAAAACTGTGATTAATCTAATAATATAATAAAGGAACAAGACTCTCAATTGTAATTGCACTAAGGTCTTATGTAAGTTGTTTACAAGAATTAGAGTATAATTAGATTTAAGTTGACAGGATAAAATACACAAATTAAGGTAGCAAAAGAATAATAAAAAAAATGATAAAAATAAAAATGGCAATGACTTGGTTATAATATGCTAGTAAGATAGTAGACAGGATGATATAAAAGTTGTAGTTGAAAATACTAGGTTAAAAAAGTATGGAATAAAAATGGTCAATAAAAGAAGTTTACAATAAGTTTGATCAATATAGTTTAAAGTAAAATTGGGCAATAATAGGGATTTAGAATAAAATTGGGCAATTGAGTATTTTTTAAAGTGAGGTAGAATTATTGAAGACAAGTTATGGTTAGTTTATAAAAAAAATAAGATGGAACAGTGATGTGGTAAGTTGTAAAAAAGGAGATAGATTCTGTAGATATTAAACAAATTAAGACTATGGGGTAGAATGGTCGTTGAATACAACAATGACAATCAAAAGTAGTTGGAGTATTAGAATTTTAGGGGGGCACAAATTTATGACAATATAACACTAACGGTGGACTATGGGTATTATCTGCACTTTACTCTGATTCTGTTAGTCCAGCCTCACTTAGGAATGTTTTAAGGTCATGTTCTGTAGAGATGAAGTATCTCTTCCCAGTGGGCTGTTTCCTAACTACGATTTTTCCATCCCTCACAAAGCACTGGTGGATTTTTTGGGCATAGCGTAATTTTCTTAGCCGATAAAGGAGGTTTTGTCTTGTTTTGGTAAGACATCATTGACGTAAACATCAGTTTTCATAGAAATAGATGTTTTTAGTAGATTGTTTCTTTGTAGGCTAGTTTGGAATTTTAACAGCACTGTTTGTTGACAGATGTATGAGAGAAAACATCCTGGATGATGGGAGTCAGGTTTAATCCAAGGATAATGATGTTCAATTGCAGACAAGTCAGCCAACAGTCTAAGGATTATAACACCATAATGACTCTGAAGTATCTGGTCAAGTCTCAAAAAGGGGAAAATTAATTCCCACCAGTGTGGTAATAATCATAGTTAAGAGTTTTAAATAGTCCCACAAATCAAGTCAGGAATCAGTAATAATGGTTCCCTCACATCAAGTAAGAGGAAATAAGTACCTCAGTAAGTGTAAACCTAACCCAGTGAATAAGAGTCAGGCAAGGAAAAGAGAGACTGCCTCTTCTGCAGGGGTACTCATTTTCACAAAAATTGTAATGCCTGTAATTCCATGGGATCTTAAAGTGGAAAGAATGAAAGAACTTGACAGATTTAATCAGATGTCTAGACAATCATAATGTAAAGGATTGTCATACCAAATTGAACAGTTGCTATCTAAATGCAACATGGGAAAGCACATACAGTTATGTGCAGGGTTTGTATGTGATTCTTTATAATCATAATGGTGACAATAATGATAAATTGGTCATAACCCTGACCACTACAGTGACTGATGTAAAGGTGCAGCTAATGGCAATAAGGATTGCCTACTGAGGTAGCATTGCGGCGTTGGATGTAAAATCAGGATAAAGGCATAAAATCCAAACCAATGCGGCGTCACTACTCCTCAACACTGGTACGGCCATGTAATATAATGGCAGACTCCGCCGAGGGGTAGTAATAATGACTAGAGGAAGTTAGTGAATACGGTCACGGAGTCTTACTCATGAAAGGTTCAACCCGAGTACAAGTACTCTTCTATCGAGAATGATGTTTGAACCAGTCTAATTTCTGTGGGACTGGACAGCAATAGGGATTACTATAAATGAGGAAAGTCCAAATGATTCCTTACTCAGGAACAATACTGATAGGATGTTTAAATGATTGCATCTGGACATAACTGGTGCGACTTCCGTTGGAAGCTTGACCGTTCCAGAATTACCTACTAATTATAGTATGGCGGTAATGGAACAGTTAACGGGGCCCAGACCACTGCGAACTGAGCAAGACACCAAAATTGTTTGACTGCTTATAAATGATACAATTAATAAACAGTTAAATAATAAATTGTTCGTACTTCAGGCGACGATAAAAGCACACCTTTAAGTGCATAGGTGTTCCACTAGCGAAGTAAATTGGGTAAATAATCTTATGTGGACAATTTCCGGGTGTGACGTCAACTGAAGAGGAACTAATGAGGATAATGTGAAGGGTATAATGAAAATAATGCAGTAAGGGTGTTGGGACTGACTTGGGACACTGAGGAGACATGTTATTGTTAACTGTCTCAATAATTCCAGTATGCCCAATAAATTAACCCAGGGAGCATGAGGCTTATGCCCCTGAGGAGAATGGAACAGTAATTAGTCCATTATTTAAGGGATCAATAAATATGGATGGCCATGGAGTATGAAGTGCCTATATGGCAGTAAGGTGCTGGGGCTGACTAGTCAACCTTGGATACTGAGAGAGACTGATATTGATAAAGTCACATAATTCCCAGTATGCACAACAAATTAGCCCCGAGAGCATAATGCTTAGTTCGTACCTTACAATAAACGAGGGAAATTGTTAATACCAGAAGCATGGAGGCTTGAGTGTGCTTTGGATGGAGTCCTATCCTGAGGAGTTTTCACCAGGTGGAAAGAATTAAATGGGTTGATTAAGTAAATATCAATGCAAGTGATCCCAAGCCAGAGGTCCAGGAAGATGGTAAAAATTGTACTCCACATTATGTCTAGACGTCTAGCAACCGACCTCCGCCGGCGCAGTGTGGAAATTTTTTGATTTTTCGAAAACTAATAGTGCCTTAATCGTTGTTTAATGTGCCCGATAAGAGTCAAAAATGTATTTTGAAAATAGAGTAGACCACAAGAGTTCCCTATTGCGCATGCGCGATGTGGGCGGGGGGGAAGAGGCGCGGATTGTTTTTTATTTTGAATGGTGGTGAGGAAGCTGGAAAGCATGGAACTCACGAAATTGGCATTCAAACGGCGGCCCTAAGGATTTATATAGGCCTCATTTCATAATAAGAAATGTCGCAATCTGTTCTGGTGGAGAGTGCGGGAACGGTGATTACGGGACACGGAATAGAGTTGGTAAAAAGTGATGATATAGAGTAGGACGGGTGACTGACGCGTCACTAAGGACTGTGACCTGGGGAAAATACCTTTGGTTATAATCATCACAACATCGTTCTCATATCTTAAGGGAGTGGACCTCTAATGTGTAAAATAATTATGGACGTTAAATCGTCTGTAAATGTTAATGAAATCAGAGATAATAACCTTGAGTTAAGAGAATGCGGGATGTGAAATAAATCGCCTCTACCGAGTGAACACGTTAGACCTTGTTGTTCCGTGAGGCGAGTAAAGTGAAGCATCAATTGATCCACGATTCTAAACGGGACCAACCGACGGAATACCTCGTCCTGCCGGAATGAGAACCGTGTCGTGTAGCAGGACAATCAAAAAAGAGATGTGAATGGAAGAAATAAGGAGTATCCATCACCCGCAGTTAAGTAACCCCTTCTAGTTAATAACAAACTTATGCTGCCGTTGTGTTATGTTGTAATAAAGAAATAGGTTCTGATTGATCCAGCTACATCAAGATGACCACCAGAGAACATCTGAAAGGTGGTGGGATTATGTAACAAATGTTTTTCCTTGATGGATGTATCCAGTGTATCCTACCCTCCCCCCCTTCATTCAAGCTAAACTAATATAATCATACAGTCCAACAATTATGTAGTAGCACCGTACGTGTGGGAGCTATCCAATCCATACTGGTCTCCGGATAGATAGGATGAAGATAGTGAGCCGAAGGAATGCACTTGCCCGTGACCAGGGGTGGTTAAGATTTTCTCACAATGTCTTCACGGGGTGACTACGGTAAACCAATATGTTGTCTCCCAATGAGATTACAGTATGTATATTATGTTGAGGTACATACAGGTAAGCACCCTAGAAAATTTTCCAAATCTGCCCGTTGGTCGTTCGTGAACGCGGATGCAATCAGATGAAAAAATTAATTGAATTAAATTACTTAATAATAAGTGACTGATTGAAGGAAGGGGTGTAATGGGTACACAAGTTTAATCGGAATCGTGGTGATGGATGATAATTAGCCCAATAAATTGCTAAGCACATGGGTTGGCTAGGATTTATACAAGAGTAAAGTGCAAGAATTACTCTTATAAGGCGCCTACTAAGTTGTATAATCAGTGATTAATAATTCTCTAACCATGACTGGATCTAATGGAGTTAATGAGGCTGACAAGTCCGTGAAATTTTAGAGTAATGAAAGCATCATACAGGCAATTAAAAGCCATTGATAAGGCATTTGATTTATTTGAATCACAGAACCGTGAACCCCTAATGAAATTAAAGTTATATATAGATGCTTTTAGAGAGTAATATTTGATTGAACAAATTGTGTTTAAAGACTGTGAAAGAGATCAGGCTAAGAATAGTGCAGATGGAATGGAAATGAATGTTTTAAATATAATCAACATTCGAATAGGAAAAAAACTGTCCATGTAAAAGTAAAGGCTTTGAATAAATTAAAGGTGTAAGCCGAGGCAGTTGGTCCAACCTATTAATGCAAAGGGTGGGTTTGGGCCAAAACCTCCATAAGTACGGTCTGGAGGAAATAGACTAGGTCGGCAGCAATTAATTGTTCAATTGCAGAGCTCAGTCAGCCACACAGTTCTAAGGATATAACACATAATGACTCAGAAGTATCTGTCCAAGTCTCAAAAGGGAAAATTAATCAATCCCGTGGTAATAATCCAAAGTTAAGAGTAAAATATTGGTATACATACATATCTAGACAGTTTTAGCCCTGTATGGTATACAGACATACAAGACATTTAGTCTGTATGGTAATACAGACATATCAAGAACAGTTTATGTCTGTATGTGGTATACAGACATATCTAGACAGTTTAGTGACGTAGTCCATTGTGTCTGAGATTTTGTATAATGGGGTGTATTGTAACAGATAGAGCTTCAGTTTATTGTGTTTCTAAAACTGTAAGTCCTTTTTCTGTTTATATTTGTATGTTGGAATATGTACAGCTGTATTTTAGGGATAAGTATGTAGATTTTCTAGTAAGATTATGATGTAAGGTTTTGTTTTTTTGATATATGGGTAAGGATGGGATTTAACTGATATAATTTCTTTGTTAATATCATGTTCAAGTGTATTGAACTTTGTCAGATGTCCAATTATATGACAATATTAATATATATGGCAAGGTTTTGTTAATATGTCAATTCATACCCTGTGACATGTAATTTTTTTTTAGCTATGTCTTGCTGTAAAGTATTCTTTGGTGGTATGTTTGGGCAGCAATATCTTTGCCAGCAATGTAGGTTCAAAATCCGTTTGTCAGTTAAATTTGATTGGTTCCATACTGTTTATTTTATGTTTAAACTGTATTGGTTTTAAATAAAATATAAAAAAAAAAAGATTACACTATTCAGTCCCCACCAACTATTTGCCCACCCTCGGCAGTAGGCACTTAAGAGAAAAACACAAGATCCACACACACAAAAATCATTCTTTACGTTTATGTTATTTTCTGCCAGCGCATACAACACTCACGAAAGAGCACCAAAAGACCACAGACGGTTACCCATCCACTATACGCAACAACCCTCCCTCCGTCCCCGTCCTCTCCTCGCTTCTCTGCAAAATAAATGGGCTCGTCTCCCTTATTAAAATTCCCACACCACCTTTTAGACTGGGGAGATGCAGGGTAACTACTCGAAATCCTGCCACCGTCCAACACCCTAACCCTCTTTAAATTGTGCTCCCTGCAGGAACACAACATCCACGTCTAGATTTTATTTCAGAAAATTTCGAACCAATCTCTCTTCATACCGCTACTTAACCCATTAACATTTACAGACATACACCTAAGGGCCTATTAAAGTTTCCAACCCCTGCTTCCTCTCATCACTCTTTACAACACCAAGCTTGAATTTAGTTTGAACACTTCCGATGCTCTCTTTCCTCCTCCCTTCTTCCGGTGCCTCCTATCATGGATACCACCACCTACACCCACTAACCTTCACACACTTCACACCTCAGGTCTGTTCTTCTCTCCTAGGCCTTTGTGCAGGTCGTAAAGGACGTCATCAGAATCTGGATGTAGCCAGTCCTCTTTCTCGTGACCATCCAATGTTACACAGATGTCTTGGTCAGTATGTGCATCTCGATAAACCTCCACCGTTCCACCTGAGAATGGGTTTAAATGATTCCAACGGACGACTCCAAACCACCATCAACGCCCCAAATTATCATGTCTCGACTTTCTGGAAGCGACGACTCTCCGATGACACCACGCTCAGAATTAACTCCCTCTCTGGCAGTGAACAAAGTCTTCAAACACCTCCACCAATTCCTCTTCATCTCAAGGAACCTCTCCTGTAAATGCTGCTCCTCCTTATACACAAAGAGATACCTGATCGAGGCAGCTGGGGGAGGGACACCAACTCACCGCCAGTCTGTGTGCCACCCAATCCACTATCTCGCTCCACAAAACACCACGCCCCTCCATTCCGATGTTTGTTTCTTCTCACCTGCCACCTTTGCAGCAGGGGGCTGCGACGTCTACCACAGTCAGGCAACACTCTTCGTTTGTCACAGGTCGCCGCTATGGTGATACATAACCTCACTCACATGTAGGTGGCATGTACTGTCCGTTGTCCTGGTACATTACCATTACCTGCGTCCTGAAATCTTGTAGATACACATAGGACGGAATTGGGGGCCTCAAAGTCATTTTGAGGATGAAAGAACCCTCCTGGAAAACCACATAGGCACCCTGCCACCCACGTACCATGTTGAGCATAATGCACCTGTCCCATACGTCTCGAAAAACTTTCCCTTATAATCCGCCTCGTTCCGCCTCAAAGGGAGACGTTGCGTAACTTGATCGCACATATAATGCCATGAAATATCTACAATCTTACACTGACAGCCTGGGATGTGACGCTAAAGACTTACGTCCTGAAACCTGGTGGACTAACAATGCATAAACCGTAGCTGATAGCAGTTTGACAAAAATTCTTTGGCCTTCCGTTTAATGCAACACCATACAAGTCACTATCTTGTATTGGGCCATATGTCTCCCGGATGATCTTTGGCAATAAGACTAGCGCAGAACTAGCATTATCGTTTTTTTTTTTTTTTTTCCTTTAAGTATGCTCAATGCCTACCGTAATTTATCCAGGCGTCTCATGACTAACCGCCACTTGACAATCACAGTGCACCTAAGGTTAACAGAGGCGTGACAAGTCACCACTTCATTTCACACCACTGTAGCCAGGTAAAACAGACAAGGGAGCTCCCTAACAACAGCAGAGGGGTGCAGAATCACAACCACACTCTACCGTGGACAGGCAGCGAATGAAAATGAACTAGGGAATATAATGGCAAAAATGGTGAATTTATTACACTTTAGCACCTGAGAATATCGCCTTGATTATTTTAACAATTGTGAATATATGAACTAAGGTTGTTTATGTAAAAGCTATAATAAAGCAAAATAAGCTAAAAATAAAGGAGAAAAAATATAAGGGACTAAATTAAATAATGGTAAACAAAGTTAAATTGGCAGATAGTAACTAAGATATGATACTGATTTGGGAGTAAGGTAGTCGGGAATTATACGCAGGAAGGAATACATATAAATGACCTCATAGGGGACAGGAGCCATAGTAGGGAAACAAGAGTAGTCAAAGATAAGATAAAACCAATATTGCAAACTAGAAATACCGCAGGAAATAGCAAACAAGAGGAATCCAATAGCAATAGTGAGGATAAATTACCAAAAACAACTGGTGGGAGCTCCATTGTTGTTGCTAGGGATGATAGAAGTAAGACAGGGAAACATTGCACCAACAGGAATAACAGTCAAAGAAACCCAAGGCAAGCGGAAACCAAGCCTGTGCACATACTATGCCACTGGTATATGCTGGCATGGGAAATTCTGGAAAAACAGATGGACAAATGCAACTATGACCACCTTGGAAAATGCCATCCCATAAGACAACAGGAAAATGCGAAAACTCCCGTTTCCTGTAAGCAATTTTTCACGCCTATGTTAATGTGTAACCTCTCTCAGTACCGTAAAGACTGTGCGATAACTTAAATTGCAGGCATACCACTAACGGGGACAAAAGATACAAAACATGCCAGGCCATGGTAAAACCTTGGGTAGCCACAGCCACTCAAGAGGGAGAGGTTTTTAGTTGGGCCAGGAAGGAAAAAAAACTGGCAGGAAACAAAAATAAAAAAAAATGGCAGAAATCGTACAGCAAATCCAGTCATTCCTGGAGGTGGAACCACAGTCCGATGGCCTCCACTCCAAACCAACAGATATCAGATACTAAATGCCGGAAAAAAATCCCCCCGCAGTACCAACAATACCACCAGTCCCGATAACATTCTCTTTGCAAATATACAGGGTCCTAAAGCCAGCACCAACAACAAAATAATCCTTTCATCCGTGGACTGCTTGCAGAGGCAAAGGCAATGTTCGCGGCTTTCACTGAGACCCACATAAAGGATCACTTGACAACGAAATATGGATCCCCAGGGTTACAACCTATACAGATGTGACATGAGTGAACAGGCAAAAGGGGGGTTGGCCTGTAACATTGCTGAGTCACTTGTTTGGCACAGAACTGGCTAAATGCCTCAAACGATGTAAGTGGAAGTTTTTAGTCAGATAAAGTCGAGAACCAAAACCAAGTCCATTGTGGTAGTCTACAAGCCTTCTCCGGATGCAACATTCCCAGCAATTTCCAGAACAGCTGTTTAAAAATTGACCACTGTCCTGGAAAATCTTCTCAGCCCCTGCACCCAACCATCTTGCTCCTGGGTATTTCACTTAAGGCCCTAAAATGGAGGAATATAGCAAATAATATGTTGCATGTAAAACACCAGGAGGCAGCTCTGATGGAAAACTTCACAACTCACACGAGCGGTTTAAAATCGCGCACAAATTCCAATTTAAACCAGACAAATATAGAGCCTACTAGAAAAAAAACTGGAGAATACACTAACCTCATCTTCACTATAACAATGATGGATCTGATAAGAATGTACCATATCAAAAAACAATAATACTCAGGATCACAACATAATTGAGGTTCAGACATGTATGCGTGGAGCCCCAGACCGACAAAATGAGACTATATCCATGAGGGACATCAACCAAATTCAACTTCAATAACAAAAACCATAAAGTGGGACCAAAAAAAGTAAACCAAGTCCAACCGGATATAAAGCTGGAAGATACAACTAAGCAACACAGACCCCAACTATGCCTAGAACAGATTAAACCTACTCGGTGGCACTCGATGTATGCACAAGGCTTTATTCCTCTAAGAAAAGGAGGAGTAGATGTAAAAAATAGAAAGAGACAGCGCTCCCTTACAGGCGACCGGAAAAGAATAACCAAGAGCGGCTAAAAAGGAGGTCAATATATCTGAAATGCGTAGGGAGAACACTGGTCGAAGAAATAGAGCAAGCATCGAACTTAAGCTAAAGAAGAATCCTTTAGGAGTCAGGGATCGCGGAAGAACTAAATCCATAAATGAAAATCAAAAGAAACCCCAAGTATTTCTTCTCCTCGTATGCCAAATCAAAATCGAGAACAACGTCCAGTATTTGGGCCCCTACTTATACAAGATGGGTCCTACACAGAATGACAAGCAAGGAAAACGGTGAGCCTACTACTCAAGTCCCAATATGACTCAGTTTTTAAGTTCAAGCCGCTAACCAGACGAGAGTCGAAGATCAAAATGAATTTTTTATGAGAGAGCACAAATATGATTAACACAAGCCTATTCCGATGTTATCCTGACGCCAATGACTTCGAACAGGCGATAAATGACATGCCCATGCACCTCTGCCCCAGGGCCAGACTCAGAACTCTGTGTTCATCAAGACTGCAGAGAAGCCCCTAATCACGATCCTTTTCCATCCTAGGGAGAGGGAGCATGGACACGGGGGTCATCCCACAGTTACTAAAAACAACAGACATATAGCCCACTCCACAAGGGAGTCAGTAAAGCACAGCAAAGAACTAACAGACCAAAAGCACTAACATCCCATATCACATAAAATCTTGAAAGGGTCCTAAGAACAAGATCAACCACCCATCTGAGAAACCCATCAGTTACACAATCAGGCAACATGAGTTTTTAGAACAAGGTGCGCTCGCTGTCTGTCTCAACTATTGGATCAACTACACAAGGTCTAGATGCACTAGAAGAAAAAAACCCAAAAAGAATGCAGATATATGATAATATATAGCAGACTTGGCAAAAGCCATCGACAATGTGACCATGGCGTAATAGTCGCACAAAATGCGTGCTAAAGGAAATAACAGTAAAAGTCGGTCCGATGGATCTATAATTTCCTCACTAACAGAACACAGAGAGTAAGTCCGTCCAACAGAGTAAAGTCGAGGCAGCTACGGTGAAAAGCTCTGTTTCCACAAGGCCACAGTACGAGCTCGCCATCATTGGTTCTCGCTCATCCCTCATATCCGACATAGACAAGGATTGTCAGCCACAGCACGGTTGTCTTCCATTGCAGATGACCACCCAAATCTGCATGGACAGAGTCTCCATTGCAGACACTGCAAGGCTCCAGGCGGACACAAAACCAAATCTTTCAGTGGGCCAGCAAGAAAACAATATGAAGTTCAACGATGAGAAATTTCCAATTAACTCAGATATGGTAAGAACATGAGGAAAATTTAAATCTTTCAACAGAGTACAAAACAAATTCTGGCTCACAAATAGAGCGAAACACCAACGTCAAAGACCTGGGAGTGAGTATGTCGGAGGATCTCACATTTCAAAGGACTCATAACATTGTATCAATATCGCATCTGCTAGAAAAATGACAGGATGGATAATGAGAACCTTCAAAACTAGGGAGGCAAGCCCATGATGACACTCTTCAGGTCACTTGTTCTATCTAGGGCTGGAATATTGCTGAACTTAACAGCACCTTTCAAGGAAGGTGAAATTGCCGACCTAGAAAATGTTACAGAGACCCTTTACGGCACGCATAACGGAGATAAAAACACCTCAATTACTGGAGCGCTTGAGGTTTTCTAAACTGTATTCCCTGGAACGCAGGAGGGAGAGGATACATGATTATATAATCAACCTGGAAATCCTAGAGGGACTAGTAAACGAACTTGGCAACACGAAAAAACACTCACTACGAAAGCAAAAGACTTGGCAGACGATGCAACCATCCCCCAAAGAAAAGCAGGGGTGTCACTAGTCACGTAAAGAGACCATACAAAAGTGGTCAGGGGGCCCGAACTGTTCAACCGCCTCCCAGCACACGATAAGGGGGATTACACAACAGAACCCCTGGCAGTCTTCAAGGCTGGCACTGGACAAGCACCTAAAGTCAGTTCCTGATCAGCCGGGCTGTGGCTCGTACGTTGGTTTGCGTGCAGCCAGCAGCAACAGCCTGGTTGATCAGGCTCTGATCCACCAGGAGGCCTGGTCACAGACCGGGCCCCGGGGGCGTTGACCCCCGAAACTCTCTCCAGGTAAACTCCAGGTATAATAAGTTGAGCAATTTATTGTATTATAAAAAGTAAAAAATAATATGAGGTAGTTGGTAGTAGCTAGCAAAAGATAGTTTTGGGCCTTGAAAAATAATGTAATTGAAATATACACTAATTGCACACTAACCGATATAAGCTGGGAAGATATACTAAGCAACACAGACCCCAACTTATGCCTAGAACAGATTAACTTGGTGGCACTCGATGTATGCACAAGGCTTATTCCTCTAAGAAAACAGAGGAGTAGATGTAAAATAGAAAGAGACAGGCGCTCCCTTTACAGGCGATGGAAAAGAATAACAGAGCGGCTAAAAGAGGTCAATATATCTGAAATGCGTAGGAGAACACTGGGGTCAGAGAAATAGCAAGCAATCAACTTAAGCTAAAGGAATCTTATAGGAGTCAGGAATCGCGGGAAGAACTAAAAGCCATAAATGAAATCGAAAGAAACCCAAAGATTTCTTCTCCTATGCCAAATCAAAGTCGAGAACAACTGTCCCAGTAATGGGCCCCTACTTAAACAAGATTGGGTCCTATCACAGATGAAGCAAGGAAATGAGTGAGCTACTCAAGTCCTCAATATGAACTCAGTTTTTTTAGCAACCGCTAACCCAGACTGAGAGTCGAAGATCAAAATGAATTTTTTTTATGAGAGAGCCACAAAATTTTGATTTAACACAAAGCCTATCCCGATGTTATCCTGACGCCAAATGACTTCGAACAGCGATAAATGACATGTCCCATGCACTCTGGCCCCAAGGCCAGACTCATGAACTCCGTGTTCATCAAGAACTGCAAAGAAGCCCCTAAACGAGCCTTTTCCATCCTATGGAGAGGGAGCATGACACGGGGGACGTCCCACAGTTACTAAAAACAAACAGACATAGCCCACTCCACAAAGGGGGCAGTAAAGCAACAGCAAAGAACTACAGACCAATAGCACTAACATCCCATATCATAAAAATCTTTTGAAAGGGTCCTAAGAAGGCAAGAATCACCACCCATCTAGAAACCCATCAAGTTACTCAACCCAGTGCAACATGGGTTTTAGAACAGGTCGCTTCCTGTCTGTCTCAACTATTGATCACTAACGACAAGGTCCTAGATGCACTAGAAGACAAAAAGAATGCATATGTAATATACTACCAGATTTTGCAAAAGCCATCGACAAGTGTTGACCATGGGCGTAATAGCGCACAAAAGCATGCTAAAGGAATATCAGGAAAAGTCGGTCCGATGGATCTATCATTTCCTCAACAAACAGAACACAGAGAGTAGTCGTCAACAGAGGTAAAGTCCGAGGCAGGCTACGGTGAAAAGCTTAGTTCTCACAAGGCACAGTAACTCGCTCCCTCTTGTTCCTCATCCTCATATCCACTAGACAAGGATGTCAGCCACAGCACACCCGTGTCTTCCTTTGCAGATTGACACCCGAATCTGCATGACAGTGTCCTCCATTGCAGACCCCCCATCCACCCCCCCTTTGGGGCAAGGCTCCCAGGCGGACATCTAACCAAATCTTTCAGTGGGCTGCAGGAAAACAATATGAAGTTCAACGATGAGAAATTTAAATTACTCAGATATGGTACACACGAGGAAAATTAAATTTCTTCAACAGAGTACAAAACAAATTCTTCCACAAAAAAGAAGCGAAACACCAACGTCAAAGACTCTGGGATGTCATGGTCGGAGATCTCACCTTCAAGAGACCATAACATTGTATCAATTCGCATCTGCTAGAAAAATGACAGGATGGATTAATGAGAACCTTCGAAAACTAGGAGGCCAAGCCCATGATTATACCTCTTCAGGGTCACTTGTTCTATCTATAGGCTGGAATATTGGCTGCACATCTAAAGCACCTTTCATAGGCAGGTGAAAATTGCAGACCTAGAAAAATGTACAGAGAACCTTCACGGCAACGCATAAACGAGAGAAAACACCTCAATTACTGGGAGCGCTTGAGTTCCTAAACCTGTATTCGCTGTAACGCAGGAGGAGAGATACAAGATTATATAACCCAGGAAAATCCTAGAGGGACTAGTACCGAACTTGCACAACGAAATCACTCACTACGAAAGCCAAAAGACTTGGCAGAACGATGCAACATCCCCCCAATGAAAAGCAGGGTGGTCAGTTCTAGCACGCTAAGAGACCATACAATAAGTTCAGGGCCCGAGACTGTTCAACTGCCTCCCAGCATACATAAGGGGGTTTACCAACAGACCCTGCAGTCTTCAAGCTGGCACAGACAAGCACCTAAAGTCGGTTCCCTGACCAGACCGGTCTGTGGCTCGTACTTGGTTTGCATGGCAGCCAGCCAGTAAACAGCCTGGTTGATCAGGCTCTGATCCACAGGAGGCCTGGCACAAGACCGGGCCCGCGGCGGGCGTGATCCCACGGAACTCTCTCCGAGGTAAACTCCCAGGTCACATAAGGATGACTTGGACGCTTCTTCTCGAGAGGAAAACTCGAATAGATTAATGGAAAGGATTCAGGGGGCGTCGGGGGGCAATTGCGACCCGTCATCATCCGACTCGTGTAAACGAGTCTGATTGTTTTATAAAAGTATTATTGTAAACTAAGGTTTTGGCACGTAGGCAGAGCCGGCGTTCCCATTAACAGGAGACGGCGATTGTGGGAAGTCTGAGACGAGTGTTTAAACTTTTTGTGGGTTTCAAGTGCGATTGGCTGAGGAGAGAGGTTGTAAATGTAACCTGTGGCGCAGGGTGGTTGGGGTTATAATGGATCTGAGAAGGAGGATTAAATGAGTGTTTCTAAATGGGAGGTTTTGCACCGGGGGGGAAGGGTGGTGAGTGGAGGACAGCCTGGGAAAAGTACGATGAATAGGTTGGTAAGTTGTAATGGTGTGTTGGAGTTGAGGAAAGTGATAACTGTTTTGAGGAGGCGTTGATGTTGGTAGAGAACCCCAGGAAATCGGAGAATAGGGGTTTTTTTGGTGTAGGCTGCTTGCAGACAGATTGTTGTACCAGTTTTGAAGGATTGTTCCCCATGTGCGCATGGAAGAGTATATGGTAAAGGTTTAGCAAGTTTGAATCAAAGCCTAGGTAAGGGAGGTAACGTATCGATTTTTGCATGCATACTACCGACGGGGAGGTACTAAGAACCAGAGGGTAATTGTGACGAAGAGTGGAATCCTGTGAGGGGAAGAGACGGGCGTTTCCATGCAGTATACTTTTCATTTGGGGACTGGAGGGTGTTAGGTATTTATAGGAGGGTTGTACAGGGGGGTGGGGGGCCGAGGGGTTGTCGATCTGCGTGCACTTAAAGCCTAGATGTGGTGGTATCAATGAAGAGTGTTTAATAAGAGCTTTGGATTATATAGTAGTGATTATATATATATAATTCGTGGTTGATGAGGGGGAGGGGGGATTGTGAGGTGCGAGGCGGTACTAGCGGTAACGGTTTATCGTACGATGTGTCGTTAATAAGAACTGTATGGGAGGAGTGGAGAAGGATTTTTCGGAAGTGTATCGAATGATAACGTTAGGGTTTATCATGAATCTACGACTTGGGCTGAGTGAGTAAAGGTGGTATTTGGGGATTAACAAACGAGAAGGGGGACTAACAGGGGGACACAGCGGGTCGCCCTCCAGGGGAGGGGTGAGAGTAAGGTGTATGTGGTATAGAAGGTGTTAGATGTGGTGGGCATAAGTGTATGTAGCAAGCAGTGGGCACAGAAAGCAAGGTGATATCAAGTAATTACGTAGTACCGAATGGAGAATACTGTGTTTGATGTGTCAGGGTCGTCATGGACCTCTTCATGTATTAAGTTTTTTTGGGGGGTTGGGGGGGAATGGTGTCAAGATTATTGGGTGTAAGACCGTTAAGAGCTTTTGGGCTTATGTGAAGTGTGGTATTTAATAGCCTTTATTGGGCATATTTCATGGTGCGATAATTGTAATCGCACTGAGAGGTTATTAAAAATTATGTTGTTTGTGTTTAGTGTTTGGGGGTTTTAGGCGAGTGTACTGACCTTTATTTTAGCATTATATAATGTGCTCATCCAGTGATGACAGATGGAACGCCTAAGACTTCCATATATTGTAAATGCCTCGTAAAAGATTGTAATGGGAGCGTATGGTTTAGTCTCGTTACTTATATAATGTGCTGCTCACCGGTGGAAGAAAGAGAGCTGTATTAATATTTAGTAATATTTATTAATATTTTATTAGTATAAGTGTGAGGCTTAGGATTTTCATTTTTTTTTCAAGGCTTTAAAACCAGGGATAGTAGTGAGGGCACGTATGTATTGTTTCTAGGTAATTCCCTTATTGTATATGGGGGTTACATTTTTGGGAAGGTGGCATGTACTTGTTTTTAACTGAGATTGTGATGTAGGTCATTCCTCTGATTATCTACTGTGATAGTTGTGGAACCTTTGTCATATGTCCAGTCATAAATGTTAACTCATACAAATCTGAAAGGTTTATATAGTTTTTATATTGTTTATATAATAGTTGGGGAAAATTTTTTGATTTTTCCGAAACTATAGTGCCTAATAGGTGTTTAAAATGTGCCGATATGAGATCAAAAATGTATTTGAAAATAGAGTAGACCACAAGAAGGGGGGGGGGGGGGGGTTCCCTTTGCCATGGCGCGATTGTGCGGGGGGGGAGAGGCGCGATTGTTTTGAAATAGTGGGTGAGGAAGCTGGAAGACATGGAACTCACGAAATTGGCATTCAACGGTCCGGCCTAAGGATTAATATAGGCCTCATTTCATAATAAGAAGAGTACGTAACTGTTCCTGGTGGAGAGTGAGGAACGTGATTTACGGGAACACGGTAATAGAGTGGTAAAAAGTGTGATAAGAGTAGGACGGGGTTGACTGACCAGCGTCAACTATGGACTGTGTCCTGGGGAAAATTACATTTGGTTTAATCACACTCATCGTCTCAGAAACTTAAGGGAGTGGTCTCTAATGTTGTATAATAATTATGAGACGTTTAAATCGTCTTGTGAATGTTAAGTAATCAGATGTAAAAACATTGAGTAAAGAGAAATGCGGGATGTGAAAATAAATCGCCTTGCTCCGAGGTGAACACGTAGACCTTGTTGTTCCGAGGCGAGGAAAGTGTAGCATCATTGATCCACGATTTCTAACCGGGACAAAACCAACGGATAACCTCGTCCCTGCAGACCGAATGAGAACCGTGTCGGTGTAGCAGACATCAAAATGAGATGGTGAATGAAGAAATAAGAAGTATCCATCACCCCGCAGTTAAGTTAAACCCTTCCCTAGTTATAACAAAAACTTATGACGTGGATCTAATGGAGTTAATGTGGCTGACAAGTCCGTGAATTTTAGAGTAATGAAAGCATCATAACAGGCTATTAAAAGCCATGTGACGAAGGCATTTGATTTAGTGAATCAAAGAACCGTGAACCCTAATGAATTAAAGTTAATTTAGATGCTTTAGAGAGTAGATTTGATTGGTACAAATTGTGGTTTAAAGACTGTGAAAGAGATCTGCTAGAGAAATTGTGCAGATGGAATGGAAATGAATGTTTTAATTAATCAACATTACGAATTGGAAGAAAAACTGTCTTGTAAAAGAAAGGCTTTGAATAAATTAAAGGGTGTAAGCCAGACAGTTGACCCAACCTATTAATGCAAAGGGTGTGGTTTGCCAAAACCTCCATAGTACGGTCTGGAGGAAATCAGACTAGGTCGGCAGGAATTAATTGTTCAATTGCAGACCAGTCAGCCAAACAGTTCTAAGGATATAACACATAATGACTCTGAAGTATCTGTCAAGTCTCAAAAGGGAAAATTAATCCCAGTGGTAATAATCAATATTTAAAGAGTTAAATAGGCACATATCAAGTCAGGAATCAGTAATAGTGTTTCCTCACATCAAGGTAAGAGGAATAAGTACCTCAGTAAGTGTAACCCGTTAATAAGGTCAGGAAAGGGAAAAGAGAGACCTGCCTCTTCTGCCAGGGTACTCATTTCACTAAAAATTGTAATGCCTGTAATTCAGGGGATATTAAAGTGGAAAGAATGAAAGAACTTGACAGATTTATCAGATGTCTAGACAATCATAATGTAAAGGATTGTCATACCAAATTGAACAGTTGCTATCAATGCAACAAGGGAAAGCACCATACAGTTATGTGCAGGGTTGTATGTGATTCTTATAATAATGGTGACAAAAAATGATAATGTTAATAACCCTGACACTACAGTGACTGATGTAAAGGTTGCAGCTAATGGCAATAATGATGGCCTAGCTGAGGTAGCCTTGCCGGTGTTGGATGTAAAAATTCAGGATAAAGGGCATAAATCCAAAACCATAACGGGTCACTCTCCTCAACACTGGTACGGGCCATGTAATAATGGCAGACTACCGCCTAGAAATTTAATGACTAGAGGAAGTAGTGAATACGGTCACGGTGTCTTACTCATGAAAGGTCAACCCAGTACAAGTATTCTTCTATCGAGAATGATTTTTGAACCAGTCTAATTTGTGGGAGCTGGACAGCATAGGGATTAATGTAAATGAGGAAAGTCCAAATGATTCCTTTACTCAGGAACAATACCTGAAGGATGTTAAATGTGAATCTGGACAATTACTGGGTGCGACTTCCGTGGAAGCTTGACCGTCCAGAATTACCTACTAATTATAGGATGGCGTAATGGACAGTTAAAGGGCCCAGCTCTGCGAACTGAAGCAAGACACCAAAATTGTTGACTGCTTATAATGATATAATTAATAAGCAGTTAAATAATAAATTGTTCTTACTTCAGGGACTGATAAATGCACACCTTAAGTGCACAGGCGGGTCCACTGAGCGAAGTAATTGGGTAAATAACTATTGGACAATTTCCAGGGTGTGACGTCAACTGAAGAGGAACTATATGAGGATATGTGAAGGGGTTAATGAAATAATGAAGAAATGTGCTGGGACTGACTTGGGATACTGAGAGAGACTTGTTATTGGTAAAGTCTCAAAATTCCAGTATGTCCAATAATTAATCCAGGGAGCATAGGCTTATGCCCTGAGAGAATGGAACACCAATTAGTCCATTTTGAGGGATCAATAAATATAGATGGCATGGAGTTGGTGCTATATGCAGTAAAAGTGCTGGGGCTGACTTGGGATACTGAGAGACTTGTTATTGTTAAAGTCTCAAAATTCCAGTATGCCCAATAAATTAATCCAGGAGCATAGGCTTATTCCCCTGAGAAATGGAACACTAATTAGTCCATTTTGAGGGTTCAATAAATATGGATGGCCATGGAGTTGGTGCCTATAGCAGTAGGTGCTGGACTGACTTGGGAATAACTGAGAGAGACTTGTTATTGGTAAAGTCTCAAAATTCCAGTATGCCCAATAACTAATCCAGGGAGCATAGGCTTATGCCCCTGAGAGAATGGAACACTAATTAGTCCATTTTGAGGGATCAATAAATATAGATGGCCATGGAGTTTGGTGCCTAATCAGTAATGTGCTGGGGCTGACTTGGGAAAACTGAGAGACTTGTTATTGTTAAAGTCTCAAAATTCCTATGCCAATAAATTAATCCAGGAGCATAGGCTTATGCCCTGAGAGAATGGAACACTAATTAGTCCATTTTGAGGGTTCAATAAATATGGTGGCCAGTGGGAAAAATGGGAAAGAGTTGGGTACGATACAAATTTATGTTAAGTCTCATCAATGCCCATAAATCGACTAGCTTATGCCGGCCGCAGTGTGGAAAATTTTATTTTCCGAAAACTATAGTGGGCCCATAGTGTGCTTTAGTAATGTGGTCTAATGGGATCAGAAATGTATTTAAAATAAGTAGAAACCAGAGTTCCCTTTTGCGCATGCGATCCCCGGAGGAGGGAAACGCGTAATTAGTTTTGAATGTGGTGAGGAAGCTGAGAAACATGAACCACGAAATTTTGGCTTCACGGCTAGCCTAAGGATTAATATAGGCCTCATTTCATAATAGAAGTGTCCTAATGTTCCTGTGGAGAGTGAGGAGACGTGAATATAGGGACCAACGGTAATAGTGAAATGAGGTGATAAGAGTAGGACGGGTGGCAGGTGCACGGCCAGGGTGTGTGCTCCAGGACATACCCGTGTGTTGAATCCTCCTCATCGGCCTCAGATCTAATGAGTGACCTCTAATTTGTATAATAGTTATGAGACGTTAAATCGTCTTGTGAATGGTAATGTAATCAGTGATAAAACATTGAGTAAGAGGAATGCGGGATGTGAAATAGAGCGCCTTGCTCTAGTGAACGTGTGACTCTCGTTACCGGGATAATGGAGATTATGGAATCACGACTTCTAACGGGACAAACGACGGATACCTCGTCCTGCGGAATGAGAACCGTGTCGGTGTAGCAGGACATCGAACTGAGATGGTTGAATGGAAGAAATAAGGAGTAATCATCACCCAAGTTAAGTAACCTTGTAAATGGGGTTT
>NC_069441.1:29141123-29189392 GCF_026875155.1 Cherax quadricarinatus
GTTAAAGGGGTTTAAAACTGCCGGGGTGAGTGGGTTGGTAAAAGGGTGGGGGGGTTCAGGGGATTTAAAACGGGCTCACCCCCTTTGGGGGAATGCAGTGATGTGGTTGGGTGGGATTGGAGGTACTGTGTGTGACCAGATGAGAGGTTGTGCAAGAAAAAGTTTTGCTTATTTCCCCTTGATGGGGAAGGTGAAAGGAGCAGATTAAATATAAAAACATGTATTAATGTATAACCTAAAAATTTTATATAACATGTATATTTCTTTGGTAGAGTATTATGTTCCACTTGCACTGGTATTGCAATTGAATTTAAATTTTCTTGAGGGGGTTTTCCTTTCACTATTTCCTTGAAGCACTGAGTATTTTTGTTTTTTTTTTTGTAACGTGGTCCAGCATCAGTTTTGGTAGTAATTACCTATTATTATTGTTCTTATTTAAGGTATTGTAATTTTTGGGAGTCCTGTACCATTCATGGTTGTAAATAATGTTTCTCAAGTGACATGTTCATAATATCCTAAATTGAGGATAATTAATGTCATGATTATTCAGGTTTGGGGACGGGGTTAGTTTTCAATGTGTGTGGTGAGTGGGGGGGGATGATGGGTCACCTGTGTTGTGTGAGTGGGGGGGGGGATGGGTCACCTGTGTTGTGTGAGTGGGGGAGGGGTGATGGGTCACCTGTGTTGTGTAAGTGGGGGGAGGGACGATGGGTCACCTGAGTTGTGTTAGTGGGGGGAGGGGATGATGGGTCACCTGGTTGTGTGAGTGGGGGGAGGGGATATGGGGTCACCTGTGTTGTGTAAGTGGGGGGAGGGATATGGGTCACCTGGTTGTTGAGTGGGGGGAGGGATGAGATGGGGTCCACCTGTGTTGTGTAATGGGGGGAGGGAATGATGGGTCAACCTGCTGTTGTGTGAGTGGGGAGGGATGATGGGTCACCTGGGTTGTGTGAGTGGGGGGAGGGAGATGGGTCACCTGTGTTGTGTGGTGGGGGGAGGGACATGATGGGTCACCTGTTTTGTGTAAGAGGGGGGAGGGATGATGGGTCACCGTGTTGTGTGAGTGGGGGAGGGATAGGTCACCTGGGTTGTGTGGGTGGGGGGGGATGATGGGTCACCTGTGTTGTGTGAGTGGGGAGGGATGTATGGGTCACCTGTGGTTGTGAGAGTGGTGGAGGGATGATGTCACCTGTGTTGTGAGAGTGGGGGGAGGGATGATGGGTCACCTGTGTTTGTGGAGTGGGGGGAAGGGATGAAGGGTCACCTGTGTATGTGAGATGGGGGAGGGATGATGGGTCACCTGTGTTGTGTGAGTGGTGGAGGGATGATGGGTCACCTGTGTATGTGTGAGTGGGGGAGGATGATGGGTCACCTGTGTTGTGTGAGTGGGGGGAGGGATATTTGTTCACCCTGTGTTGTGTGAGTGGGGGAGGGATGAAGGGTCACCTGTGTTGTGTGAGTGGGGAGGGATGATGTCTCCTGTGTTGTGTGAGTGGGGGAGGATGATGGGTCTCCTGTGTTGTGTGAGTGGGGAGGGATGATGGGTCCACCTGTGTTTGTGTGAAGTGGGGGGAGGGATGATGGGTCAACCTGTGTTGTGTGAGTGGGGGGGGGATGAGGGCCCTGTGTTGCAGCACAGGTTATAATAAGGCATATGTAGGTCTGGTGTAATTGCTGCAAGTGGTATTACGGGTGATTGTTATTAGTTTGGTGGTCATTTTTATTGGGTTGAGGTTGTAATTTTTAGGAAGTTTTAATTTATAGCATTTTTGTGCCTTTGTTATTATAACTTATTCCTTCTTAAATTGTGATATGTTTATAAAAACTTGTATAAGTAGACTGACAGATGTTGCCTGGATTGTTTTAGTGTTTATATATTGTTTTACTGATGTTGTCCTTGATCATTTTTTTTATATATGTACCATATTGATATTTGTACATGAAGAACGAACACCAATGCCCAGCCCTTCTTGGGTAGGGGTAGTGGCCCTGAGCCCGAGCCTTTAGCTCACAAGACGTGTCATTCCATTTGCCCCCTTCTTGGGGCGGGATGGCAGACCAGAGAGCCTAGCTTGTGGCTAGGCCTGGGGACAGTTGGTCCCAAAGATGAGGAGGTACTTGTCCTCCTCCCATGGGAGACTTAGGTCTCAGACCTCCTAAAGAGAGAGCCAAGGCCGGGCACTACATGGAAAAGGCCCGGGCCGGGAGAATAACCGGCGAATCTTTAATAATAATAATACACGTAATAACTTTTGTACACTCACTGTATCATGTGCAAATTAAATAAATAAATAAAAATAAAATAAATTCCAACGGGAACTGGGAGGAGAAAATCCAGTTCCCCCCAGATCAAGAGCCCCTGACCAGCCTCCAGAAACTCTTCCTTCACGGCCATATAAAAGTTTACATCATAAACTATTTTTTTTTTTTTTTTTATATTTTATTTAGAACAATTACAATTACAAGAGATAATAAAGACAAAAACAGGTCTTACACAGACTAAATCATTAACAACCAACAAACATGAACTGAGATAACACAAATATCCCTCCTCACCCATACATGAAACCACCTCACCTATGATAACCAATAAACGACTAATTCCAATTGCAATGTTATATGATTAACAAAACACACCATAATATGCATATATTGTCCCGTTGTAAATATAAAGTGGACCACCTTATAACGTAAATACAAATAACGTAATGTATTGAGAATAAGGTAAAAACAATATTTCATCAAACCAGAATAATTAATAAACAAGGATCCAACACACTGACACCTCTACATGCACCTAAAACATCATATGAAATAACATACATAGACAACTATATTACGAGATTTGGCTCCTCTGCAAATCAAACACATATATAGAGTATACTCTCACAGACCAATGAATACACATCCATAATACCACCAAGTTCATACACATTTCACACCGCTACTTAGTTTTTTTTATTCCACAGGAGCGACACCCGTTTTCACCCCTGACCACCCATCAACATAACACATTGTACACCCTACCATGTCCCCACCCACCCAATTCACAAATTTAATAAAACCCTAATGTAAGGTCTCCGATATCCCCCTTCAAAGAGAAATCCCGCTCTCTTTCCCCACCTCCTCCCATAGGTTCTCTATTACGGCACAACGTTTTTATAAAACTAACAGCCAATACCCTGCCTCTTCACCTCACTTACCCCTTTTCCCCTCATTCCCTCACATAATGTTAGACATAATCTACCATAATGTACCCCACAGCCCTAATATCTTTCATCCATACCCCCCACCCATCAGAACTCAATGCCCCTCCCCCCCCCCCTACCCCCCCCCAAACTCCCCCCCCCGCAGAACAGAGAAGTTATTGACCCACTTATCTTATGCAACACCCTGCTCAACCAACCCCTGACGCTCCCCCAACCCCTCACAAAAATACACCTACATGGAATGCAGAATCCTCCCCCCACATATTCCACATATACCCCCCGCCCCCCAACCACCCGTCAGCTCGTAAGACCACTCCCATGGTAAAATCCATGCAAAAACCGATACATCACCTCGCGTCCACGGGTTGTAACCTTAACCTACCAAACTTCCTCCCATATACATCCCCGTCATACAGGGGAAAATCCCCTCCACCGGAGCCACAACCCATTCCCCGCCGACACCTACACAGCCTACTTATTTTTACCGTTACCCAGCTCCCTTACCATCACACCACTGCCCTCAAAATAAGTTTCACACTCCCTCAACACCGTCCCAGAAAACATGCATTTCAATTTATTTGTGTACCTTAAGCCAACCCCCCCCTCACATCACACCCTCCCTCATCACCTCCCTTTTAATGAAGATACATATAACCCTCCTCTTAAGTTCATTAAACCCAACCCCCCCTGACGCACAGGTAACATTACTAGGGGGATCCCTTCTAACCATCCACAACCTGAACCCCACAAAATTTAAACCCCTCTTAAGTATAGTTGCAATTGGCCGTCCCCGTTAAAGGAACACGGCAAGCCCCATGCCAAACCTTGGCTATACAATAAAACGTTATTACAATGGCACGCGCACAAGGGTCAAATGAATAAGGCCGCAATGCTCCCAATCGACCCAGTATCCATGCTACCAACCTGAACCGAATATAACACGTGGCAAACCTCAAGATCATCAGCTAGATTAGACCACAAATTGTTAATGACATCACACCGCTTTCTTTACGAATACACTACCCCACTCGACCCTCTCCCCCCAAGTTTCCTAACCCCATAACCAGGACATCTCCGACTTACCTCATAACCATCGCACATGCAAACGGTCACCACCCAGTCTAAGGCGTTTATAGGACATCCCATACTCTACCAATCCAGTGGTATCATCCACAATACCTATGAGAACAGGCCAAACGCCCTCAGTACCCCCCCAACCCCTTCACTAACGCCCATATGGCGCTCCACCATTCATAAAAGGGGTCCTGATATGCAACGCAAATAAAACTGTGACATAGACACCCCTGTCTAAGACCTTCTGCCATTACAACCCCCCCCTAATCTCCATAATCTGTACTCTCACCATTGCCCCTCTATATAACGCCTCTACCCATCCCAATATTTCTTCCCCATAGCCCTGTTTTCCAAGGATAGCTCTCAACGCCCTCGCTCCACCCTATCATAAGCTACCATGCCAGTCTAGTTCAAACCAAACCCCCCCCCTTCCCCCCCTTTTCCTTCCACGAAATCCCTTAAAAGACCATGTCCCACCCATAGCCTACCTGTCAACCCAAACTTGTTCCGTACAACCCTCCCTACAACACACTTGATCCTAATTCCAAAAATTTTGCAAAATAACTTATAATGCCGCGCATAACAACGATATTGTTCTATAGTCCCTGAGCGAAACGCTGTTTCCTTACCCTTAGTACCAAACAACTACAGCTGTTTGCCTGTCTTCACCCAACCTTCCCATTACCTTCATCAAGTTTGGTAAACCCTCACCAAAAAACCTTTTATTAACTCGCAATGCTGTTATAAAATCTTCCACGGCAGTCCATCGATTCCCGGTGCTTTGCCCTTTTGCATGGCACTCAAGCTCTCCCATTTTCCCCCTCAGTTATGTCCCCCCCCCAAAGCTCCCTATCACTGTGTCCTAACCTACATGGCACACTTCCACACACACCTTCTCTTAAAATCCCCTAATCCTACCCCCTTCCTCCCGCCAATACTTTTCGTCCACTGATCCGCAAACAACCCCATCCCTCCGTAGTGTGGATAACCTGAACCCGCCCTATACCTCCCACCGACTCAGAACCTCCAAACATGGAATAGTTGTTGACTGCCGGACGTTGTTTTTGTCCTGCGCAACACACACGCAGACCGGCCTATCTCCCCATAACACCTCCTCCACCCCCGCGATTACTCTCACCGCTTGGAACCAGCTCGTCCTGAAATTCTCGCAACCGCTCTTAAGTATCAAATGTACGTCCATGCGATAGACAAACCCTCTCTACTGTCCTCTTTTACATAACCAACAACCCCGAACCTGTCCTCCAAAGTAATTAAATCAACCACAAATTTTAAAGAATTATCCTTTTCCTTCCTTTCCCCTCCCTCACAAAATAATGCCGAATCCAGGTCCTTAGCCACACCATCCCACCACGTCACCCACGTCCTCCACAACTTGTACCTCCTCAGTTAATCTCTCCGCACAGCTCCTTTAAACCCCCCAACCCCTCCTCATCTTCAACAGACTCGTATTTAATTTCCAATATCCCCTAGAGATACAAGCTAGAGAATCCCACTCTACTTCTGCACAACCGCCCTAATGATCTGAAAAAAGCTAGTTCAATAGTAACGGACAGACGTTGACAAACCTTATGGATATATACAACCGTCTAACCTAGCTGCGTAACCTTCGCCTCACGAAAGTATGCTCACCTCCACGCTCCCCTCCTACCACATCCCTCACATGAACGTCCACCAAAAGATTGCGTAAAGCTGTCACAATGCCCCGCCCCCGTGGTTCCACATCCGCTCTCCTGATCACACAATTACAGTCCCCACCTAAATCGCCACTTTCAGGTAAACCACGGAAAGCAAAAACTAGAATCATCACACACAAAATCCTCTTACTTTCATACATTTTCAGCTGGTGCATACACACTTACAAAGGTTACCCCTGCCCCATTCCACCACCCTTCCACACGCAACACCCTCCCCCCCCACCCCCCACGTCTTTGCAACCACAAACGGGCTCAACCTCCTTTATCAATAAACCCACACTCACCTTCAAACGTGCCGATGGGCAAGTCAACACCGATACCCGTCCACCTCGAGCACTCACGTTGAGCTACCCTCGCTGAAATTATGCTTCCCTGTAGAAAGACACGCCCACTCTGTATCTACGTAAGAGCAAACGAAAGCATCCCTCTTCACACCCACCAGTACACAGTCCATTCACATCACAGTCTGCACTTAAGGCCTTTCTAAAGCTTCCAAACCCTTTCTCCTCTCACCCTTCCCCAGGGCCCCTTGCCCCAGGTCAACATGTGGTTTGTCACCATCCACCCCCCCCCTCTTCGATGCCTCTTATTCCTGGCTGTCACGAGAATTATACATCCTTCCTTCCAGACCCTCTGGCGCGGGCATTCAGGACATCATCTGAGTCTGGACGCGCCGCCCTCCTCTTCCTCGAAACACTCTCTACCGCCATACTGTCTACCGAAGATCCTCACAGTGAACATCAACCCTACTGTTGAACGTCCGCACAGAGCTCAGGTGACCTCCTCTCTGTGGCCTGCAGTTTTGTCCTCCTTCTTTCCCGTGCCTGTCCCGCCACACCCTCCTTTCAACTCAGGGCACCATTTCACGGACCAAGCCATTATCCTCGCCCGAAGAAGGTAAAGTTTTCAATACCTCGTCGAGCTCCCCCTCCAGCTCTTGCACCCCTGCTGAATGACAAACTTCCTCCCCCGTCCCCGCAAAGTGGCCATTGTCGGCTCCACTACCAACTCGTGCCCCGCCCAACATGCACCACAAGAGACTCTTCTACAATTTCACTCCACAGACGGAGCCATCTCTCGGTTTCCTTTGGAATTCTCCTCTACGACCAACCACAACCTTAACGTCACCACCTGTTAGCGCCGCGCCCTCCACTGCCTCCCACAACGTCGCCGCACATATGGTCATACTCTCCACACAACCTGCATGCCGACGCTGCCCAGCATACCGCCACTAGAATTTGGGTCCTAAACTCCGGCATCACACGTAGACGGGAATCGGTGCCTCAGTGTCATTTTGAGGGAGAATGTACCCTCCGGACGTCCCACGTACGCACCTGCGCCCACTTGCCCTTGGGTTGCCAGATGCACGTACCATAAGCTGCAAACACCTTCCGTAAGTCACCTCGTCAGCCTCGAAGGGGACATTGCCAACTTCACACCCACGTATAGTGGCGAGAAACGTTCCTATGATCGCACTTTGACAGCTGGAGTTACATCAATACTCACTCACAATCTCAAATTTTCGTCACTAACGACTCTACACAAGCCGTCGAATATAACTTGACTAAGAGACGATAGGCCCCATTCCAGAGGGCCACATCATAAACCTCATCATCCCTGCACTCCGTACGTTTCCCTGATGATTGCCGGAAGTAACAACTGCGCCTAGAGGGGGAAATCGCCCCACGAAGCACTCCACGCCGACAGTGTTCACCCTACGTCGGATACTCAGACGCCATATTGGTTGCATGAGAGCTCTCCTGACAAAACAGCAGAGGGGTGCTGTGCACAACCCAGCACTCCCCGCAGACAGCCCAAGGCAGCTAATGCAAACTATTAAAAAAACAGTATAAAATGTGAATAATTAAAATACTAGTAAGAAACTTAAGAAATATTGTATTTAACCCCAGAAAATTTTATAGAATTATAAAAACTAAGAAAACCCTAAAGTAATTCTTGAACTGGTTAAAAATTATTTAACATTTACATAATAATCTGAAGTTGTTAAAAAACAGTTTTATTTACTTGTTTAAGAAAATACTATTTTAGCCGATCTATATCATGATTAATTTTATAGATCTATCTAATATATTTTGGATAACCCCCTTAAAGCGGCGTAATAGATCATAATTTCGAATATAATTAATTAATATAGTTACATTAATTTTGATAATGTTATATGTGAACAATTCAAATTCAAAGTTTATTCTCTATAAGAGTACAATGCGAGTTTTACAGAAAATTTGTTATTGTTTGGTTTACATTAGTAAAATGGTGATTACAGAGTGTACCACTAGAACGCTACATGGCTAGGTATTCAGAGTGTCCACTAGACACCTAGCATGGCTAGGTATTACAGAGTGCCCACTAGAACACCTAGCAAGGCTGGTATTTACAGAGTGTACCACTAGAACGGCTTTATCATGGCTAGCATTTCGGCATACTTAGTTTTATTCTTTCATTGTAAAATATTACAAAATTATGAGGTAAGTTGGTATTATGGCTAAGTGACTAAATACTAGTTTGTGATTTAGCATGTGAATGGCTTTTGTTTTGGCACAGTATATATTTTTCAGTATTGGAGTATCACAGATTCATTTATTTTTAAGATGAAATTAATAATTCTGTTTATGGTCAAATAGTGATGAGGTAAGTGTGAAACCACCAGTGTATTCGTGTATTAGTTGAACTGGGTGTATCAGGGAGATAAGATGTTTTTCTAATGGTAGTTTTTTGAAGGTGATGAATGTTCTGCAGTTCTAGAGTTCCAGGTAAGGGTATTCCAGATTTTAGGGCCTTTTGACATACAATTGAATTTTTTGTAAGGTTTAGTCGCGGTACACAGGGAATGGTCGTAGAGATGTTTGTTGTCTGGTGTTATGCTGTGGTTTCTGTCACAACTATCAAGAAGCGTTTTTAGGTCAAGTTGATATTAGAGTTTAAGAAGGCCCCTGTATATGTAGATTGCACAGTAGTAAGTGTGGATGTACTGAACTGGGAGTAAGTTTAGATCTTTGAAGAGTGGGGGGGTGTGCTGCCCAGGATTGGGAATTAGTGATATACTTACTGCAGCTTTTTGTTGGTTATTATTGGCTTTAGGTGAGTTGCAGCTGTGATCCCAAGCAAAATAGCATAGGTGAGGTATGTAAATAAGTGTGTGTATAGCGTGAGAAAGGGGCATTTTGCGGCACGTAGTATCGTATCTTGGAAGGATCCAACCGTTTTTGGATACTTTTTGTTATATGCTGGATATGGGTTTGCTGAAATTCAGGTTGTTTGTCAAAGGTATAAGCCTAGGAATTTTGGCCCCCATTATTTCTGTAATTAGAGTGTTTCACTCTTAATTGTATTTGTGCATCTCCTGCTCTGCTACCAACATAATATAGTAGTTTGTCAGTGTTAAGCAAAAGTTTATTGGCTGACATCCAATCGATATTTTTAAAAATCACTCTCTTTCACAATGGTGTTGAGGAAGGCCGAAAAGGGAAGAGAAGAAATAAGTCGATCATCATCAATGATAATGGGATACAGTTGTTGGGATACGTTTTGGAAGGTCCATTGATGTATATGAGGAAGAGCAGGGGACCAAGGACACTTCCCCTGCGGACCTCCAGAATCAAGTGGCCGTGTTGCTGCTGCTGTGTACTTTAATGGTGATATACTACTGATACCTATTAGTAATGTAAGATATGAAATAAGCAACGCATGGCCCTCTTATACCGTAATGGATCAAGTATTGTGGAGAAGAATGTCGTGTTCTACTGTTCAAAGCTTTTCTTAGGTCAATAACAAATCCTAGTGAATATTCCTTATTTTCCAATGCGTGTAAAGCAGATTCTAGCATTTTTATGATTGCCATCGTTAGTGCTTTTATTTATCCGAATCCAATTGGGCAGGGTTGAGTATTTTGTGCCGTTATAAATGAATATAGTCCCTGGTGCACTAGTTTCCAAAGATTTTGATAAGCAAGGTAAAGTTTGATATTGGCCTAAGTTGTTTTAAATCTGTAGGGTCACCACCTTCATGTATTGGTTAACCCTTGCCGTCTGAGTATTTTCTGGGAAGGGTGCTATCTTCTAGTGACTTTTAAAAAGTTAATGAGATACTATGCGAGGAGGACCTGGGCTGCCTCTTGTACAAATAATGGTGGGACATGAGACAGATTCCCTTGATTATTTTTTAGGACTTTTATAATCTCGGTGAAGGAACATGGCCTCAGTTGGAGCAGACAGAAGGAATTGGGAAATTCCCATCTAGGTAGTCCCCAGCATGGCATTGGGCGTGGGATTTTATTGCGAGATTAGAACCTATAGTTGAGAAGAAGCGTTCATCTTGTTAGCTGGTCAGTGGGATGCATGGTGTTTCATTAGGTTTAGTTTAGGGCGATATTCTGGTTTTTTCAGTGTTTTGGGTCCTAGAATCTGAGAGAAGTGTTTTTCCCAGTCTTTTTCATATCTCCTCTAGTGTCTGTGAATCTACTGGAGTAGTATGTTGTTTGGCTTTCTTTATAACTTTGGTGAGGACTGATGATTAGTTTTAAGAATATCTCTTTGTGTATAAGCCTGTCATATTGCTTTCATATTGGTGTTTCTTATCAATGGATTTCAGAATGGTGCTGGTTAGCCAGGGCAACCAAGCCGTTTGTTGTGATCTGGTAACAGCTGGTAGTTTAGTTGTATAATACACTGGTGCAGCTGGGTAGTCTTCAGTATAATACACTGGTACAGGGTGTAGTGCTGCTGTATAATACACTGGTGCACTGGTAGTGTTTGTTGTATAATACACTGGTAACTACAGTAGTGCGCAGTAAAATACACTGCTGTACAATATACTGGAATCAGCTGTAGTGCTGCTGTATAAATAATGCATGCTGTATAATACACCTGGTGCAGCTGGTAGTTGCTGGCAAGTATCATAACAGCTGGTACAGCTGATAGTGCTGCAGTATAATACACTGGAACAGCTGGTAGTGCTTGCTGTATAATACTCTGCGTATAATACACTGATCAGCTGTAGTGCGCAGTCAAACAAAGCAGAACAGAGCAGCAAGGGCAGAGCACACACGAACAATCCTCAGAACACCATCCCCAACACAAACTGAAATCGCACACTCACCAACTTCCACCCAAGGCTGGTGAGGTCCAAGCTAACAGGTATCAAACAGATGCCCATCTTTCCACGGTACCAGATCCTGAGAAAGACAGAGGGAACAGAGGGGTGGAGGAGTGGCCTGCTGATCAAAAACCGATGGAATTTTGATGAGCTTGGAGAGAGGAGAAAGCGGAGAAGCACGCGATTACATAGCGAGAACACCTGACTCAGGAGGTCCCAAGGTGGTAATTGGAGTGATGGCTCGGTGGCCTGGTGGCTAAAGCTCCAGCTTCACACACGGAGGACCCGGGTTCGAATCCCGGCGGGTGAAACATTTCGACACGTTTCCTTACAACCTGTTGTCCCTGTTCACCTAGCAGCAAATAGTTACCTGGGTGTTAGTCGACTGGTGTGGGTCGCATCCTGGGGGTCAAGATTAAGGACCCCAAATGGAAATAAGTTAGACAGTCCTCGATGACTCACTGACTTTCTTGGGTTATCCTGGGTGGCTAATCCTCCGGGGTTAAAAATCCGAACAAAATCTATCTATCTTATCTAACCCTCCAGAGAACCCACCAAAAAAAATGAGGCCAAGGACAAGAGTAAGACGAGAGCAGTAGAAGCGATGTTGACGCACTGGCTTGCAGTGGCCAGGAGAGCTCATGTATGCAGGGCAAAGCTTCTGACCATGGGTGACTTAACCACAAGGAGATCGATTGGGAGAACTTGGAGCCACATGGGGGCCAAGAACAAATGGAGGCTAAGATGATGGAGTTTGGACTCTGGAAAACTTCAGTACCATCACATAAGTGACACTACAGAGAAGAGGAGAGGATGAACCATCTAGACTGGACTATATTCATCTTGAGTAGTGCAGATACTGAGGACAACACATATGAAAGAGACCCCTTGGGCAAGCGGATCAAGTGTTTTAACTTCGAATACACAGTAGAGCTACAAGTGTAGGGAAGCAGGAAGGCCAGGACGAATAACCCAAAGTAACTAAGAAAGGGGACTACACGGAATGAGGAACTTCCTGAACGGGGTTCAAGGGACAGAGAACTGGTAGGGAAGCCATTTAAATAAAATAATGGAATATGTAGGAACAATGGAGCAAGGAGCAGAAAAGAGGTTTGTATCCAAGGGTAACAGGATTAATGAAAAAGCCAGAATGAGCCCTTGATTAACCCAAAGGTGGCAGGGATGCAACCACAAAGTGTTCTAGGGAATCTAACCCCAGCATTAAGTGATCCACGCCCAGCATACCGGTGATCTACCCCACCATCCAGTGGACAACAACCAGCGATTCAGTGATCTACCCCAGCATCCAGTGATCTATCACCAGCATCCACTGCTCAACACAACCCTCCAGTGATCTACCCGGTTTGGGAGTGGAGCACACTTTTATTCTTTAGGGGATATGAGGCACGGTTAGATAGGATTTATGTTAGGCAGGGCATAGGTGTGGAGAGGGTGAGGCTATCGATGTGGGTTTTTCTGATCATCGTGCTGTTATAGCAGATTTGAGGGTAGAGGCACAGTGAGAGTTTATGCAGGATACTGGAAATTAAATGTGAGGCTACTTAGGGAAGAGGGTGACCCTACGGGTTTGAAGATTGGTGGAAATCCTTTTGGGAGACTAGGAATATGGAAATGGATTTGCTGGATTGGTGGGAAATGAGGGCTAAAGTTGAAATTGCGAAATTTTTTAAAGTACGGGTAAGGAGATGGCTAGGTGGAGCTATGGCCTACAAATTATCTTGAGGGTCAGTTTAAATGACTGTTATGCAGAGGAACGGGTGGGGCGGAGTGAGGACATGGAACGTTTGCGAAATAGGTTGGCGGAAATTCACAATGAAAAATTTGAGGCAATTCTAGTTAGGGCAGGGTTGGAGAATGTCTTAAGGGGATAGGCCATCGGGTTTTGTATTAAGGAGTTTAAGGAACGGCAGGCGAAGACCACCTTGGCGTATATTGAGGCAGGTACAGGGGGGGGTGGCTTTGAGGAGGGTCAAGGCCTATCCACCGCGGAAAATATTAGTTTGTATGCAGATTTTTGGTTTAGGGAGAAGTGGAGGAGGGTTGGCGGGGGAGTGGGTGAGGGACGGTTTGGGGATGAAGGGTTTAATAGGGTATTAAGTGAGCACCACAGTGACAGAATCGAGGTATATTAATGTAGAGGAGGTGGAGGAGGCGTTTTTGGGATGTGCCAGGGTAAACCCCAGGCATAGATGGGAATACCAAACGATTTTTATAGGTATCATTGGGGGAGTGTACGGCATTGTCTGGTGGGGGTTTTGAATTGTATGTTAAGTAGTGGGAGGATGGGGAAATCACAAAGAACGGGTGTCACGGTTTTAGTGCCCAAAAAGAAGGAATGCCGAGTTTTGAATGATTACCGTGCGATTACGTTAATGTGCTCGGATTACAAGATTTTTGCTAAGGTTTTGGGCAACAGAATGAGGAAAGTGTTGGGTTTAGTGTTTACATAGGGGACAGTTGGAATTCCGGGAAGAAGGATGAGGGATGGACATGGTTTGATTAGGGATTTTCTAGAGAGATGTACGGGAGGGGGAATACTAGGTTTAGATTGGGTGAATGCTTATGATTGCGTGGACAGAGATTTCTTAGGGGTTTGCTTAGAGAGGTTGGGTTTCGGGAGGGGGTAGTGGGGTGGGTGAACACCCTGTATGTATGGGGCAGAGGTGAGGGTACAGGTCAATGGGAGGTTGGGTGAAAGTGTACCAATGGAGAGAGGTTTGAGGCAGGGCTGTCCAATGTCACAGCTGCTCTTTGCGTGTGTGCAGAATCCTTTTTATGAGTCTGTTGAGAGGGTAATGAACAATCAGGAGATGGAAGGGGGGTGCAAAGGGGGGCATCGTTGGGTATGTGGATGATACTACTGTTTTGCTAAGGGGTAAGGAGGAGTTAAGGAGGGTGGGTAGAGTGATTCAGATGTTTGGTATGAATACCGGAATGAGAGTTAATACGGTGAAATCAAGGTTACTAAAGGTCTGTAATTGGATAGGGGGGGGCTTGGGGATAGGGTTAGGATGGACAGTGGTTGACAGAATCAAGGTATGTGGGATATGGTATTTGGCGGAAGTGCAGGCATGCAGAAGGGTAAATTCGGAGTCTGTCACGGGTAAGGTTTTAAGTAGACTAGGAGGTTTAAGTGCGAGGGACTTAGCTTTACATCAGAGGGTAGTGGTGGTAAATTCACTTGTCTATAGCAAGGTATGGGGGGTGGCAGAGGTTTTTCCCTTAGAGGTACGAGATATTGTGGAAATGCAGAGGAGGGTTGCTGAAGTTTGTGTGGGTTTGGGGAGGGGGGATGGTTAATAAGTAAATTGCAAGAGGGTAGGGTGATGGAGGGTGGCAGGATTTCGGTAGTTTACCCTGCCATCTCCCCGACTTAAAGGTGTGTGGGAATGTTATAAGGGAGACGAGGGGCCCTACACCCATGTGTTTTGCAGAGAAGCGAGGGGAGGAGGGCGGAGGGAGTGTTGCGTGTGGATGGGTGGTTGGCTGGGTAAGCGTTGTCTTTTGTGAGTGATTATGCGCCGGCAGAAAATAACATAAAGGAAAAGAATGATTTTGTGTGTGAGTATCCATGAGTTTTTCCTAAGTGCACTGCAGAGGTTGCGATAGTTGGTGGGGACTGGAATAGTGTAATCAGGTGGCCTGATGTGGACCCAAGAGGGGCTGGCTATATGTCTGTGGCACTTAGGGATTTCTTAAGGATTTAGGTTACGTATGCCTTTGGGGGAGCGATGTGGGAGACTGAAATATACGTTTGTTAGAGTGGTTCTGCTGCGAGACAAGATAGATGTACACTTTCTCAGGGAGTGGACGTGAAATCTTTCAGTACTGTTGAGGCTACAATGTCAATCATAGGGAAGTGGTGGTGAGGTTGGGTGGGGGACGCATCCCGACATATAAATGAAGTTATTGGAAATTAAATATAAGTGTGTTAGTGGTGATGAGGAGGGGTTTTATCAGTCCTAGAGTAGGAGGGATGCGGTTAGTGTGGAAGAACAGGGAGTGGATGACAAGTGCATGGTGGGGATAGTGTTTGCAAAGGAAAGGATTAGAAAGTTTTATGTGAGAAGGAAAACGTATTAATACTTTAAAATATGGACTGCTTAACTATTTAGAGGATAGGTTAAGGAGTAGCTAAGGGAGGGGTGGGTGGGCAAATTTTTCCTATGGATGAAATAGCTGAAATAAAGGGAGGTTGAGGGTGGTTGCAAAATGAAGGTTTTCAAGCTGTAAGGATGCCAAGGCAGGGTGTAGGAGAGTGCATTGTGGGGGGCGACAAGCGTCAGCGTGATGTTTTTTGAGGCATCAAAAGCAGGCAGGGGCTGACGGCTAATACCATGTATAGCGTACACGGAGATGGTTGGGAAGAGAGAGTAAGGGCAGGAGATACGAACCATGAAGGGGATGTGTGCGTATGCGGAGCTTGGTACGAGAAGTACTGGAACAGTGGGGGGTGGGTGACGGGCATTGGACAAAGGTGTGTACGTATGGGACGTGTAAAATTTAGGAATAGTGATCGAAAGCTTTTAGTGGGACGATTAGCGGCAGAGGAAATAAGAATGCGTTAAGGGGAATGAGAAGGGGAAAGCTCCCGAGGTAATTATGGTCTCCGGTAGAATTTTATTTTACAACATTGGGCATTGGATCAAGGAATTTATAGTATAGGTTTATTTAATAGTATGAAGGAGAAGGGTAAGTTGGGGAGAAGCAGGAAACAGCAGTATAGTGTTGGTCCCCCGAAGGTCAAGGGCAGCCCACCCGTTCGGAGTAACCGAGCCATTATCATCTGATGTGTGCAGACTATAAGGTGTTTGCTAACATTTTAGGTAATAAGGTCAAATGTGTAGTGAGAGGGTGGTGTCAAAATCCTCAGTTCGGGTGCCGGAAGGTCGATGATGAAGGACATGGGATACTGAGAAGTTTGTGGAAGCTAAGGTGGGGTGGAGGGGGCTTTGTTGGCTCTAGACTGGCAGGGAGCCTATGATAGAGAGGAAAGGGGAGCCTTGCAGGTATACTTTATTAGACAGGGTTTTTGGGAGGAAATATCGAGTGGTAAATAGTTGGTACAAAGGGAGCAAAAATGAGGATACCGATTAATGGGTGTATGGGGATGGAAATTGCAATGGGAAGAAGGCCTTAGACATGGATGCCCCAGGTCCCCCAAATATTGTTTGCGTTTTCCCAGGTACCCCTTTTATAGAATGGTTGACCGTAGCCTTTATGTCCCATGTGAGGCAGTGAGGGGGTGGGAGGGCCTGGCCGGGTTAATGGATTGTTGACGACACCACTGTTCTCATTCGTGCAGGGATGTCAATGATAGTGTTGGGACGAGGTGGTGCAATTATTTGAAGTGCCACGGTATGCAGTAAATAGTGGCGAATCAAGGCATGGGTTGTCTGGGTGGGGGGTGTGGGGGGGAATGTAATGTTTGTTAAAGAATGGGCGTGTCTTTAAAGATTTGTGGTATTATTTATAGGGAAGACATGGTTGCGGCGCGGAGGAAAATTCGATAGGTTATTGGAAAGGATCGTGGGGCGTCTAAGGTGTTCTGAACCCGCACCTAACTCTGAACAGCGAGTGATAGTCGTGAAACAATTTATTGTATAGTACGGTTTGGTATGTTGCAGCTGTGTTCCCAATACAGGGACAGTCCTTGCGGGGATACTAAGACGGGTGTACAAATTTTATGGGGTTCACGTTGTGAATGGTTAAGGAGGGAGGTGTAATGTTACCTGTAATCAGGGTGGTATGGGGTTGATGGATTTGAGACGGAGGGCTAAATGTGTGTTTATTAAATGGAAGTGTTTGCGTAGGGTGTGAACGCGGGGCGTTTTGGGAAGGATACACGACAGGCTGGTATGTGGAAAACCGAGGATGGAGTTGAGGAATGTGAAATATTTTTGAGGGCTGTGATGTGGTTAGGGCACTGAGAGAGGTTCGTATAAGGTTTTGGTAGGTTACTTGTAGGAAGGAGCTTGTCCCCAATGTTGAGGGTTTGTATCCCCTGTAATGCGTGGAAGAGTTTGGGTTTAGATTTAGTAAAATTGAAGTTAAACACCTCGGGCGCGTGAGGTGAAGTTTCGTTTTCCTGGCATGGGATCCTTCCGTCTGGTGAGATATTACGAAACAGACAGTTGTAAGTGGGGGTGGTGGTCCAATCCGTGAGTGATGAGACAGCGATCCATGTAGTTTTACTGTTGTTGAAGGGCTAGAGGAGTAGGTCTGGTTATAAGTAGTTGGTACAGAGGGTGGGGCCGTGGGGTGTCGGTATTTGCGTTTCTCTAAGTCTAGATATGGTTGGGTTAGCGAGGGTGTCATAAGAGCTTAGATTATATATTTTTTTTTTTTTTTTTTTTTTTTTTTAATATTTTATTTAAAACATTACAATACAAGGTGGAAATGATATAAAAGGTACACATAATGATTTAAATCACAAATTCCCAATTCACCACCTTACAAAAAGATTACAAACATACGCAGTGTTCTGCCACCCTAATACCACACACCATGGACAACCAGTTATTTACCAAGTTTATATACCTGTGAAGGCAGATACTTTTGACACAATTTCACCCCCCCCCCTCCCTGCAAAAATATAACCATCACCCCCCCCCCAAACCTGACTGCATCTTAACTTAACCTTATAAAGAACATAGGAATTACACTATCATGAGTGAATGCAGTAACCTCGTAACTCTTGACACAAAATATTAATAACAATGAAATGGGATACATGCATTAACTTACACAATGACACCACAACCTGGTTAAAGGGGAAAAACCCCAAAAAGCGTACCTTTTCTAAGAAGGTTGCAATATTAAGTCAACTCTCAAAGGCAACTTATGTGCAGTCTTAGCAATGTACACCGATTCATGAAACATAGTATATAAAAAAGACTGGTATATTATGAAAAACATCACAGTATACAAAGGTATAAAGTATAACCCCAGCCATGTAGCGGCTACACACAAAAAATTCCACATATCCCTAACACAAAAGGGGGGGGGGGGGGGGGGGAATAAAAAATATATATATAAGGGGGGGGGGGGGGGGGGGGGGGGGGAGGGGGAAATATATATATTTGGGGGGGAAAAAAAAAATATAAAATAAAAATACAAAAACAAAACAAAATTTTTTGTGACAACTGCACCTAAACACAACTCACATCATATGACTGTAAGACTGCTTATGTACATAGATTAACATAAAAATGAACGTTAAGACTGCTATGAACATAGATTAACAGAATAATAAATCTAATTTGAATGGAATCACAGTTGATCAAGCAGCCTCACATATCGCGTTAGAGAATAATTCTCATATAGTACAAGTCCAACTTGCATGTAGTCCATCTCCTACATACAATAATATGCGTACTATCTACACATAATACTAACACACTGACAAGCAACTGTCCAATCACTTCAATGCAATAGGCTGCCCTACCCCTCGCTATGCACAGTTGATGTAGGCAACCCCCCCCCTTGAATACCTTATCCATCATCCCTACTAACTTGAAGGACAGAGTACTATATGAATATGTATGTCCATGTCACACAAAAAACTGGCCCAGCTACCACAGGTGCCACACCCTGGTTCACATATTCAACCACGCATCATTCATCCAACACTCACGCAAACAATGTGTTGTCATCCATTCCCAGGGAGGCGACCCCTGTTTTCACCCTGACTTCCCTACCCCAGCAACACTTTCCAATTCGAAACCCTCCCTCCCTCGTAATATTATCCAAGTCTAATAAAACCTGTAAAACGTAAGTTGCCTTATATCCCCTGAAAAATCCTTACCCACCTCCTCCCATAAAATTTCCGTTATTTCTGCATACCGTTTTATAGAACGTTTACGCTAACACCCTCCTCTTCACCTCAGAAAAAAAAAGGGGGGGGGGGGGGGGGGGGGGGGGGGGGGGGGGGGGGGAAAGGGGGGGGGGGGGGGGGGGGGGGGGGGGGGGGGGGGGGGGGGGGGGGGGGTGGGGCGGGGGGGGGGGTTGAGGGGGGGAGGGGGTTAGTTGGGTGAAAAATTTTTGTGATATTATAGTGTGGTGTGATTGAGAATGTTGGTGTAAATATAGAGTGTTTAGGGAAGAAATTAAAAAATAGGATGGTAGGTTGAGAGGTGTGATTGTATTTTGGAAGGGTAAGAAGTGAAAGTGGTGATAAAGTAGGTTAATAAAATGGGTATAAAGATGGATGATATTTTTGTGTAGTATTTTTAATAGAAGAAATATATGTGAAATAGAAAAACAGAAAATAGATTAGTGAAGTTAAATATACATAGGTTTTGAAGTGAGATTTTATTTATTGTAATGAAAGTAAACGAGGTTCTTAACTTCAGCCACTCAACCTATTCCAGATACTTCCCAATCAGACATGGGTAAGTCCCGTCTACAGCCACAACCTCCGCTAACATTCTACACTACCTACCTATTTTAACCTTGCGGCGCTCATCCCACGCCAGAGCCCTCAACCACAGTTCACACGCATGCAACTCAACTCCGGTATACATCCGTTTGCAATCTGTTTAGGATCCTGGCCAAACCCCCCCCACCCACACTTTCCCTCATCACTCCCTTTTTAATGAAGGACACATTTGACCCTCCGCTTTAAGTCCAGCAATCCCAGCCCCCTCCTTACTTAACAGTGTAACATTACCACCTCCCTTTTAATCCAATCACAGCTCGAACCCCACAAGAATTAAACCCGTCCTAAGTATGTACGTATATTGCTGGCCCAAGTTAATTGGGAACACGGCTGCCAGTGCCATACTTTACTATACAGTAAGATATTAAATAGCAATGGCACGCTGTACAAGGTCAAATGATAAGGTCGCATATTGCACTCCAATCGTCCCGAATCCGTTCTACCATCCTAATCGAGTTTTCCGTGCGTGCCACAGTTAGATCCGTCTGCATAATTCAGAACCGCAAATTTGTAAGGGGAGAGACGAATTCACCGCCTCCCCACACCTGCAACTACCCAATCACCCTACCGCCCAAGCCCCTAACCCCATAACCGTTTGGATTTATCCGGAATTTACCCTCATACCAGTTTGCCCCTGTGAACATATACTAACCCCCTCTAATGTACCTTGACATCCCCTCCCTGAATCAGAACAGTTGTAATCATCCCACATACCCAATTATAACTGGCCAAAACCCTCGCAACTCACTCCCAGGCCCTCTCGGGACACATACGATGCTCCACCAATCTATAATAGGGGTCCTGTATGCACGCAAACAATAATTGTGACATAGAACCCCTGCCTAATTCCCCTACCCATTACAATCTTCTCACTCCAATCGACCATTAATCTGTACCCTCGCTATTTGCACCCCATACAACGCCTCAACCCAACCCCCTAGTTCATCCCCAAACCCCTGACCCCTGAGATGGGCTTTTAATGCTTTCCTATCCACTCTAGCGTATCCCCTTGCCATCGAGCACCACCAAACTCCCTCCCGTCCCCCCCCTTTTGCCTCCACGAAATCCCCTAAGTAACCCAGCCCCTCACCATGGAACTCCCTGCAAACCAAACTGAGTTGTTGAATACGATCCGCCCCACCACACACTTGACCCGATTCCCAAATCTTCGCAACATTTTATAATCTTGGCATAACAACGAGATCGCCCGATAATCCCGAAGCTATGCTGCCCCTTACCTTTTGTACCAAGACAACGACAGCCGTGTGCCTGCTTCCACCCAGCTCACCTCTCTCCTTCAGCAATATTAAATAACCTAACCAAAAAACGCCCATAATTCCAATGCTGCTGCTAAAACTCTGCCGGGAGTCCATCACTTCCCGGCGTTGCCCTTTCCGCATTCCACTTAAAGCCCTCCATATTTCTCCCTCAGTTTATTTCCCCACCCATGCTTCCCTATCACTTGTTACGCAACGGACATACCACACTCCACACACCTGTTCTAATACCCCATCCTCTACCCCTTCCGTTGCCAGTACTTCTCATACCACTTGTCACAAACGCCCCATTCCTTCCGTAGCTTGTATACCTGCCCCTCCCTGTACCCTCCTATCGACTCAGAACCTCCAACCATGGAATAGTGCATTGCCTGCGGCTTTGTTTCTGCTACGCAATACGCACGATGAAGGTCTATCGCCCCAATAACACCTCTTCCCCCCCGCCTGTACCCGCACCGCTTGAACCTCTCATCCTGACTTAGACACGCATCTCCCTGTAATTGGCATAATATCATCCATGGGATAATTGCCCCGCCACCCCCCCCCTCACATAGCAACCCCGTAATCTATCCTCCAAATAGTTAGCAAGCCATATTTTATAGGAATTGGATACGTTTCCCTCACCTTTACTAATATTGCTTAATCCTGATCTTTAGCCACACCATCCCACCACATCACCACATCCACTACCCCATTTATCTCTGCACTTAACCCCTCCCACAGCGTTCAAATCCTCCTATCCCCTCCACATCACCTAACACACCTTGTATTTAATTTCCAATAACCCCCTAATATACCTGCGAGTGACTCCCCACGCCACCCCTCTGCTACTATCCCGCTCCCCCCCCCCCCCCCGCCCGATGGTCCGTAAGCTACTTCTATTGTACGAAAAATTTCAACCCAACCCCTTGAGATTCTATACAGCCTATCCAACCTAGCAGCGTAACCCCGTCTACAAAGTGTGTTCTAACTGAAAACCCTCCCACGCCCTCACCTCCAACCGCACCCACAACTGAAAAATATCTCTCAAAAGATCTCGCAAGGCCGCCGACACGTGCCCCGCCCCTTTGGTTCCACGTCAGCCCTCCTAAATAACGCAGTTCCAGGCTCCACCAACGACGGCCACTGTAAGGTAACCCACGTAAAAGAAAACTAGTTCTTCATCATACAAAATCCCTGTTTTACCCTCACATCATTTTCTGCTGGTGCATACACACTTACAAAAGAAACCCTCTGGCCCCCCATGCATACCACCCATCCACGCGCAATATTCTTCCCCCCCCTCCCCCCTCACTTCTGAGCAACACAAACGGGCTCGCCTCCCTGATCAATACCTCCACACCACCTTTCAGAACTGGCAGTATGCAGAGTCATAACCTGAAACCCTCCACCTCAGCACTTCTTATTTTCCCTCCTTGAAATTGGTGTTTCTTTGCAGAAAGCACTACATCCACCCTATTTTATACAGAAACATTCAAACCATTCCTTCTCACAACTATCACAAATCCATTGACGTTCACAGTCATACACACTAAGGCCTCCTTTATAGTTTCCAACCCTTCCTCCTCTCTTCATTCATCCCAGGGCCTCCTGCCCCAGAGCCAGCACAAGGCTTCCACACCATCAAGCCCCCCCCCCTTTTTTTGCGTGCCTCTTATCATGACTACTTCGACAGAGCCTCCCTTCCCTCCCAGACCTCTGCGCCGCTTCAGGACATCATCTTAGTCTGACGCCGCCGCTCATTTTCCTCGTTATGGGCCCTCTACATCCATGTTTATCTTCTGAGGTTCACTCCACGATGTATACCTCAATCCCTCCACCACGCCCCGTTCCACATCACACGGGACAACTCCTACTCTTTACTAGTTGGCCCGTCAACCCTGCTATGTTTTTATCCTTACATTCCTCTACAGCAACGCCCGTGCCTCTCACCAGCGCAGGAAAACAACATCCTCTGCATGCGTGTAATTCTTAACACTTCCTGAAGCTCTTCCTCTAGACCTGCACCTCCCTCCTGCACATGCAACTTCTGTACTTTTCCTTTGGTGTAGTAACAGATACTTTTACATCACAGCTTACCTCACACATGCCAGTCTCCGCTTAGGATTCCTCCACCGCTTCACTCCACATGCGCCCAGCCCTTGCTTTCGCACAGGATCCCTTTCAACAGCTATCACGCTGGTAACTGGTTGTCACCAGTTTGCGCTGGCACCCTCCTCAGCTTCACGCACTCTGCCGCCATATGGTCGTACGCCCCACATATTCTGCACGTACGTCTCTGTCCCGCATACATGACCATAACTTGCGTCCTGAAGTCCTCCAACACGACGTAAACGGTATGGATGTCTCAGAGTCCATCTTCAAGGGAAAAGGTACCCTCCGGACGCCCATGAAAGCACCTGCCGTCCACTTCCCTTTTGTGCCAGATGTACGACCCCATATGTCCTCAAAAACACTCCTTACGTCGCCTCATCTGCCTCAAATGGACATTAACGTAGCTTAACCCACGTAAGTGGCGAGATACGGCCATCAAACGCACCTTCACAGCTGGAGTTAGCGTCAAGATCACTCTTGGAATCTCGTCCACCAAAGACTCAACACGTACTGGAATTCAATTGAACGAAGATTCTTTAAGCCCCTTCAGGCTACACCATACACCTCACGGCCTGGAATTCCATAGGTCTCCCTAATGATTAGTTGGGAGCTAAGACTTGCCACTGAAGAGGGTGAAATTCGCCCCACGATGCAGCTCAAACCAATGGTATTTACGCGCCTCCTCACACTCAGCGCCATGTTTGATACAAGGTAGCTCGCCTGCAACAGCAGAGGGGTGGCAGCGCACAACCTCACTCGACCGTGGTCAGGCACGAAAGGAGGATTTATTACATAGAATGGTTGACCGTTCTTATGTACCCCATGTGAGGGAAGTTGGGGGTGGGAGGGCCTAGCCGGGGTTAATTGGATATGTTGACGACACCACTGTTCTTCATACGTGCAGGATGTCAATGAGAGTGTTGGACGAGGTGGTGGCATTTATTGGAAGTGCCACGGTATCAGGTAAATAGTGCAGTCAAGGTGCATGGGGTGGGTTTCTTGGGTGGGGGGGTGTGGGGTAGATGTAATGTTGTTTAAAGAATGGGCCGGTGTCTTTACATATTTTGTGGTAATTATTTTTATCGGGATGACATGTTGCGGCGCGGGAGAAATTGCGGATAGGTTATTGGAAAGGATCGTGGGGGCGTCTGTGTTCTGAACCCCCAGCACCTAACTCTGATACAGCGAGTGATAGTCCGTGAACATTTTATGGTATAGTAAAGGTTTGGTAAGTTGACAGCTGTGTTCCCAATTACAGGGACAGCGTTTGCGGGGATACTAAGACGGTGTGTACAAATTTTATGGGGTTCACGTTGTGATTGGTTACGGGGGAGGTTGTAATGTTACCTGTAAGTCAGGGTGGGTTGGGTTTGTGGGTTTGAGAGGGAGGGCTAAATGTGTGTTTATTAAATGGGAAGTGTTGCGTGAGGGTGTGAACGCGGGGCGTTTGGGAAGGATACACGACAGGCTGGGTATTTTGGTATGAGGAATGGAGTTAGGGAATGTGAAATAGTTTTGAGGGCTGTGGAAAGTTGGTTAGGGAACTGAGAAAGGTTGTATAAGGGTTTTGTGTAGGTTACTTGTAGGTAGGTGCGTTGTCCCCGTTGGGGTTTGTTCCCCATTTTATGCGTGGAAGAGTATTTTGGTTTAGATTTAGTAAATTGAAGTTAAAACTCGGGCGCGTGAGGTGATGTTTCGTTTTCTGATGGGATCCTTCCGTCTGGTGAGATATTACAAAACAGACAGGTTGTAGAGGGTGGGGGTGTGGATCGTGGAGGGGATGAGACAGCGTTCCATGTATTTTTACTTTTGTGAAGGGCTAGAGGAGGTTAGGTGCTGGTTAAGTAGGTTGGTACAGAGGGTGGGGGGCCGTGGGGTGTGGGGGGGGGGGTTTTGCGTGCTCTAAGTCTAGATATGGGTGGGTTAGACGAGGGTGTCATAAGAACTTTAGTTATATCATGGTGGGAATATATAATATATATGTCGTGGGTGATGGGGGGGAAAGAGGGGATAGTGAGGAGAGAAGAAAGGTTCTTGCGGTAACGTTCTATGTACGAGGTGTCGTAACAGAGATTTGTATGGGAGGAGGTGATCAGGCTTTCTCAGAGGGTATAGAATGCTAACGTTAGGGATTCTCGTAAATCTGTGATTGGAAATGAGTGAGTGAAGGGGTTTTCATGGGTTTTGGGGGGAGTCAGGGGGCAACAGCGGGCTCCCCCTCCCGGGGGGGGGGGGTCGTAAAGAGTGTTGTGAATGGGGGTTTGGAATGGTTTCCTGGTTTTCATTGGGACTTTATGGGCATCCAAGTGTGGATGTAGAGCTCAAGGTCTCGTTATGGGAGATATAACACTTTTCAGAATGTAAAATATAATATAGTAGATTTTTTATGTATAATTATGATGTGTATCATCTCTTGTATAACATGATTCTTTAGTAATAAGTTATTTTGCGACATGAAGTGTGTTTTAGTTTGTTTTTATGTTACGTGCTGGGTTTTTGCACGATGAGTATACTTATATACTGTTTTGCATTGTGCATACAGTGCATTGATTAATGTGATTTTTTGAAAAATTTTGTGTGTACGTGTGGGTGTGTGTTGGTGTGTGGGGGGGTTGATGTGTATATTATTTAAAAATATATCTCTTTCTATTGTATTGAGCCTTTGTCATGGGTCAGACGTTATGTAATACTTTTTATATGCATGATTGATTCTTTTTAAAGTTTATAATTATGGTCTGTACCCCTGATACCGGTTTGGTGTTCATGCAAGTTCTTGATGTTAGTTTTAGTCTGTATGGTATACAGACATATCTAGACAGTTTAGTCTGTATGGTATACAGACATATCTAGACAGTTTAGTGGGCGTAGTCCCTTTGTCTGAAATTTGTATATGGGTGTATTGTAACAGTATAGAGCTTGTTATTGTGTTCTAAGCTGTTTTTCTTTTTCTGTTTATTTGTATGTTGGGATATTGTTCAGCTGTATTGTTTGGATAAGTATGTAGATTATCTAGTCAGATTAAAAGATTTAGGTTTTGTTTTTTTTGATTTAATGTGAAAGGGTGGGATTTAATGATATAACTTCTTTGTATAATTTTATGTTCAAGTGTATTGAACCTTTGTCAGTTGTCATTATATGTACAATTTATATATATGCAAGGTTTTGTATATATGTCAATTTATGACCCTGTGACAAAGTAATTTTGTTTTTTTGTTATGTTTTTTGAATGTAAAGTTTTTTGTTGTAACATCTTGCCAGCATGTAGGTACAATCCGTTTGTCAGTTAATTTGATTAGGTTCCATACTGTTTCTTTATTTTTATGTTAAACTGTATTGGTTTTAAATAAAATTTAAAAAAAAAAAAAAAATTTCTCAAAATCACCACACACACACACACAAACACACACACACACACACATATATATATAATTAAATAATATAACAACATACCCGGGATATTCCTAAACAGATAATATTAAACTATGGGAAACTTTAATTTGCAAAATTTAAAAAAACCGAGTATTTATTAAGAGGTTTAAAACAAAAATAATCCATTATGACCTTGGTCATAACATGTTACTGTACTGTACTGGGCTTGTTGTTATTGTACTGTACTGTTATTGTCGTAATGGGCCCGGTTGTGGCAACACAGTTACTGGCCAGTTGTGGTAAAACACAGTCTACTGGGGCCCGGGTTTTGGGAACACAGTCGTCTGGGCCCGGTTGTGGCACACAGTCACTGGCCAGGGTTGTTTAGTGGTTCTTCGGTGAGTTTGCCGATTCGGTGTGTGGGGAGCGGTATTTATCGGGTGTTAGCGGGGTGAGGGTGCGCGGGTGGGAACTGGTGTGGACTGTTTGGCTGGTAAGTTGTTATGATGTTGCATATTGTCTCAGTGTATAGTTTGTAGTGGGTCCTGTGATGTGTTTAAGGGTGGGTACAGAGATTTTCGGTGCATACGCATGTGTATTTTAATGTCTTGGTTGGTGTGGGTGCATTGGTGTTGTGGTGTAGTGTTGTTGTCTATCTTCTTAGCGGGTCGTGTTTTTTTTTCGAGGCAAGTTCCGTTGGGTGGTTTCCGTTTGGTGCAATTGGTCTTGTAGGGTGGGACGTTTTGTGCTGGGTGTAGGTTTGGCGTTTGGGTGTTGCTGGCGTTAATGTATTTTTTGATCGGGTTCTTCTGATTTGGTTGTTGTACTCTCAGCTGAGTGCGGTTTTCGGGCCTATGCTGTATGGTGTGTTGTTATGTTGGATAGTGTTTTGTGTGGTGGTTGGGTCAGGTGTTCTGTTACTTGCGCTGGGAGGTCGGATGGTTTATTGTATTTCATTGGCGCTCGGCTAGGTTCGCGGTGGCTGTGGTGGTGTTGTGCTGGTTGTGTTGTTGTGCTAGTTTCGGGGGTCGGTGTGTTTGTGCTCTGTTGGTGGTCTTCGTGTATTTTGTGTTTGTGTTTCTTTTTGCGGTGGCGGGGGTGGGCATGATTTGGTTGTTAAGCGGTGCTGTCCTTTTTTAAGTTTGCTTTCCGTTTCAGTGTTGATCTGCGTGGTCGCGGCATTGTTGCGTTGTGTGTGTTAATTGTTTCCTGTTTGTTGGTTTTGTTTATGCTTACTTTGTATTTGTAGTTGTTTGTTTTTTTACGGGCGCGCTTTTTTTGCTGAGTTTTTTTAATAGTCCTTTGTTGTGTCGTTGTTTGCTACTGTATGTTGTGTAGGTTATCTGTTTCTTGTGTAGTGTTGATGGTTTGGCTTGACGTTCCCTACTGTTTTATGTATTGTATGTGTGGATGTGTTTCGGGTGTACGGGCACTAGGGTTCCCTTCAGATGGTGTTTATGGTAGTCTTATGTACTGATACTTTCTCATGTGGCTCCGGATGTCTGTGGTGTGTGTTATCGTTCTTCCTAGTCGCGTAATTTTGGGCTGTGAGTTGTGTCGTTTGTATGTGTTGTTGGTGGGTATGGTGTCGACTTTTATTCGGTGTGTTGCGGGGTTGGTGTTTGGTGTTGTGGCGCACTGTTGTTAGTGATGTATGTGTACACATGTATGTATATATGTGTGTGTAGGTGTGTATGTGATGACTCATGTTTGTTTTAGGTGTGTGTTTTGATGTATGTGTACACATGTATGTATATATGTGTGTGTAGTGATGTATGTGTACACATGTATGTATATATGTGTGTGTAGTGATGTATGTGTAGATGAACTATATGAACTTATATGAACTACATAATAATTCACAATAAAGAAGATCACAGTTCCGTGGTACAGCTGTCAGACTGGCTGACTCTGCTGTCAGCCTTACTCGTCATCTAGGCTGACTGCTGTCAGCCTGGTTGACTCTGCTGTATCCTGGCTGGACTGCTGTCAGCCTGGTTGACTCTGCTGTCAGCCTGGCTGACTCTGCTGTCATCAGAGTCAGTATAAAAGTAATAAGTCAATAATAAGGTTTTAAAACTGCGTTAATTTAGAATGCATTAGATTAACAGTTGTGAGACAGTTATATAAATTACTGGAATAGTAATGATTTTGTTCAGAATCTTTATAAAAGAAGAAAAGGGTTAAATCTTTTAAAGATGTAATATATGCAAGAAAGACGGTTTGTGATGCTACTGTGGTCTTAAAAAAAAAGTCGTGTGATGTCACCTGTGGTCTAAAGTCGTGTGATGTCAACTGTGGATTAAGTCGAGTGATTGTGATGTCACCTGTGGTCTTAAAGTCGTTGTGATGTCACTGTGGTCCTTAAAGTCGTGTGATGTCACCTGTGGTCTTAAAGACGTTGTGATGTCACTGTGGTCTTAAAGGACTCGTGTGATGTCACCTGTGTCTTTAAAGACGTGTGATGTCACCTTGTGGTCTTAAAGTCGTTGGTGATGTCACCTGGGTCTTAAAGTCGTGTGATGTCCTGTGGTCATTAAAGCGTGTTGATGTCACCTGTGGTCTTAAAGACGTGTGATGTCACCTGTGGTTAAAAGACGTGTGATGTGATTGTCACCTGTGGTCTTAAAGACGTGTGATGTCACCTGTGGTCTTAAGACGTGTGATGTCCCCTGTGGTCTTAAAGAGTGTGATGTCATCACTGTGGTCTAAAGTCGTGTGATTCACCTGTGGTCTTAAAGGACGTGTGATGTCACTCTGTGGTCTTAGGTCGTGTGATGTCACCTGTGGTCTTTAAAGACGTGTGATGTCACTGAACTTTGGTCAAATACATTATATACAAAGTTCTCATGTAGACCAGATGTACTGAAAACACAGATCTTATTTAACATACTACGTTTAAAACTCTGTACACACCACACAATATATATATATATATTATATTTATATATATATATATATATATATATATATAGATTATATATATATATATATATATATATATATATATAAGATAAAGAATAACCACACAAAGTGGGAGTTGTTCACAGCTGCTATTTGTGATGACACTGTGCTCTTGGAGATTCTGAATCGAAAAGTTGTATTCAGAGATGGTGGATGAATTTGGTTAGGCGTGCTAAAGAAGAAAATTAAAGGTGAATCATGAAAGAGTAAGGTTATGAGGATAACAAAAGATTTGGTGATGAAGATTGATATCAGATTGGAGGGAGACGAGAGTATGGAGGGGGTGAACGTATTCAGTATTTGGGAGTTGGACGTGTCAGCGGATGGGTCTATGAAAGAGAGGGTGAATCATAGATTGATGAGGGGAAAAGTGTGAGTGTTGCACTTAGGAGTCTGTGGAGACCTAAAGAACTTTGTCCTTGGAGGCAAAGAGGGGAAGTTTGAGAGTTATAGTTTTACCACGCTCTTATATGGGTATGGTGAAGCGTAGGTGATGAATGTTGCAGCGAGGAGAAGGCTGGAGGCAGTGGAGATGTCATGTCTGAGGGCAATTGTGGTGTGATGTGAATATAATACAGAGGAATTCGTAGTTTGGAAGTTTGGAGTGAGGTGCGGGAATACCAAACTTGTTGTCCAGAGGGCTCGGAGGAAGGGTTGTTGTAGGTGGTTCGGACATTAGGAGAGAAATGGAGCGAAACAGAATGACTTCAAGAGTGTATCAGTCTGTAGTGGAAGGAGGCGGGGTAGGGGTTCGGCCTAGGAAAGGGTGGGAGAGGGGGTAAAGGAGGTTTTGTGTGCGAGGGGGGGATTCCAGCATGCATGCGTGAGCCGTGTTTGATAGGTTGTGAATGGTGCAAATGGTTTTTAATACTTGACGTGCTGTTGGAGTGTGAGCAAGTAAACACTTTATGAAGGGATTCAGGGAACCGGCAGGCCGGGACTTGAGTCCTGGAGATGGGAAGTACATGTGCCTGCACTCTGAAGGATGGTGCGGGTGTTAATGTTGCAGTTTTAAAAACTAGGTAAAGCCACCCTTTGGCAAGACAGTGACGGAGTGAATGATGGTTGGTAGTTTTTCTTTTTTCGGGCCACCCTGGCCTTGGTGGGAATCGGCCTGTGTGATAAATAAATATATATATATATATATATATATATAGATATATATATATATATTATATATATACTATATATTATTATGTGTGTGTGTGTGTGTGTGTGTATATGTGTGGGTGTGTGTGCGTCCCATGTATGTATATATGAATGTATATATTTACGACCTCCAATTTCATTTAATAAAAACACAAGAAACATGTACATGTGACACGATCACATTACATAAAACAGTTAGCAATCATTCGTACATAAAACATGTACACATATACATTTCAAACACATAACATGTAAACATGACACATATACACAATAAACATAAAAACATTGTATTTATTTATATATTCTAACATACATATTAACATGTCTTACATATTCTGTACATTGATCCACATAAATATTACTGTCAGTCACTTCTTCCACAAGTCTGTCATGTCAGGTCACTTCTTCCACAAGTTGTCATCGTCAGTCACTTCTTTCCACAAGTTCTGTCATGTCAGTCATTCTTCCACAAGCTGTCATGTCAGTCACTTCTTCCACAAGTCTGTCATGTCAGTCACTTCTTCCACAATCGGTCATGTCTCAATGAACGTCACCTTCGTCAACATAGTCTCTCATTGTCAGGCACTTCTTCCACAAGTCTCTATGTCAGTCACTTTCTTTCCACAAGTCTGGTCATTGTCAGTCCACTTCTTCACGAGTCTGTCTGTCAGTCACTTCTCCACCGTCTCTCATGTCTGTCCACTTCTTTCACAAGTCTGTCATGTCAGTTCACTTCTTCCACATGGTTCTGTCATGTCAGTCACGTCTTCCCACAATGTCTGTCATGTTCAGTCATTCTTTCCACAGTCTGTTTGTCAGTCAATTCTTCACAAGTCTGTCATGTCAGTCACGTATTCCACCAGTCTGTCATGTCAGTCACTTCTTTCACAAGTCTGTCTGTCAGTCACTGCTTCCATCATCGTCATGTCAGTAACTGCTTCCTCAAGTCTGTCATGGTCAGTCTAGTCTTCCACAAGGTCTGTTCATGTCACGTCTCTTCTTCCACATGTCTGTATGGTCAGTCATTCTTCCAAAAGTCTGTCTTGTCAGTCACTTCTTCCACAGTTGTTTGTCAGTCACTTCTTCCACAAGTCTGTCATGTCAGTCACTGTCTTTCACAAGTCTGTCACTCAGTCACTTCTTCCTCAGTCTCCTCATGTCGGTCCCTTCTTCTACAAGTCTGTCATGTCAGTCACTTTCTTTCACAAGTCCTGTCATGTCAGTCACTTCTTCATCCAAGTCTGTCATGTCAGTCACTTCTTCCACAAGTCTGTCATGTCTGTCACTTCTTCCACAAGTCTGTCCATGTCAGTCACTTCTCCACAGTCTGTAATGTCTGTCACTTCTTTCACAAGTAGTCATGTCAGTCACTTCTTCCCCACAAAGTCTGTCATGTCAGTCACTTCTTCCACAAGTCTGTCCTGTCAGTCACTTCTTCCAACAAGGTCTGGTCATGTTCAGGGTACTTCTTCCACAAGTTGTCTGTCAGTCACTTCTTCACAAAGTCTGTCTTGTCGTTCACTTCGTCCACAGTCTGTCATGTCAGTCACTCTTCCACAAGTACTGTCATGTCAGTCGCTCTTCCACAAGTCTGTCATGGCAGGCCTTCTTCACAAGTCGGTCTGTCAGTCGCTCTCGTCCACAAGTCTGTCATGGGGGTCTGTCACGTCTTCCACATGTCTGTCTTGTCAGTCACTTCTTCCTCTAGTCTTTCATTTGTCAGTCCACTTCTGCCACATTGTCTGTCATGTCTGTCTCTTCTGCCACAAGTCTGTCATGTCAGTCTCTTCTTCCACAAGGTCTGTCAAGTCAGTCACATTCTTCCACAAGTCTGTCATGTCAGTCCTCTTCTTCACAAGTCTGTCATGTCAGTCACTCTTCCACAAGTCTGTCATGTCAGTCTCTTCTTCCACATGTTGTCTGTCAGTCACTTCTTCACAAGTTCTGTCCGTCAGTCTCTTCTTCAATGGTTGTCATGTCAGTCACTTCTTCCACATGTCTGTCATGTCAGTACTTTTCCACATGTCTGTCATGTCAGTCTCTTCTTCCAAAAGTCTTCTGTCAGTCACTTCTTCCACATGTCAGTCATGTCTGTCACTTTTCCTCATGTCTGTCATGTCAGTCACTTCTTACCACAAGTCTGTCATGTAAGTTCTCTTCTTCACAAGTCTGTCATGTCAGTCACTTCTTCCACCAGTTGTCATGTAGTCCACTTTTCCACAAGTCGGTCATGTCAGTCACTTCTTCCACATGTCTGTCATGTCAGTCACTTCTTCCACAAGTCTGTCATGTCAGTCACTTCTTCCACAGTCTGTCATGTCAGTCACTTCTTCCACAAGTCTGTTCATGTCAGTCGTTCTTCACAAGTCTGTCATGTCAGTCACTTCTTCCACAAGTCTGTCTGTCAGTCTCTTCGTCCACAACGTCTGTCATGTCAGTCACTTCTTCCACAGTCTGTCATGTCAGTCACGTCTTCCACAAGTCTGTCATGGTCTGTCATTCTTCCACAAGTCCTGTCATGTCAGTCACTTCTTCCACATGTCTGTCTGTCAGTCGCTTTCTTACACAAGTCTGTCCATGTCAGTCACTTCTTCCCTAGTCGTCATGTCTGTCCTTCTTCCACAAGTCTGTCATGTCAGTCACTTCTTCCACAAGTCTGTCATGTCAGTCACTTCTTCCACAAGTCTGTCACATGTCAGTCCATTCTACCACAAGTTGTCATGTCAGTCATTCTTCCAAAAAGTCTGTCATGTCAGTCACCTTCTTCCACATGTCTGTCATTGTCAGTCACTTCTTCCACAGTCTGTCAGGTCAGTCACTTCTTCACTAGTGCTGTCATGTCAGTCACTTCTTCCACAAGTCTCTCATGTCAGTCACTTCCCTTCACAAAGTCTGTCATGTTCAGTCATTCTTCCCAAGTCTGTATGACAAGTCATCTTCTTCCACAATGTCTCTCATGTCAGTCATTATTCCACATGTCTGTCCTGTCAGTCACTTCTTCCACAAGTCTGTCATGTCGTCCACTTCTATTCAACAAGTCTCTCATGTCCAGTCACTTTTCCAATGTCTGTCATGTCAGTCACTTCTTTCAACCAAGTTGTCATGTCTGTCACGTCTTCACAAGTCCTCATTGTCTGTCACTTCTTCCACCAAGTCTGTCATTTGTCAGTCACTCTTCACAAGTCTCTCAGGTCAGTCACTTCTTCACAAGTCTGTCATGTCAGCTCACTTCTTCACATGTCTGTCATGTCAGTCACTTCCTTCCCACAAAGTCTGTCATGTAGTCACTTCTTCCTCAAGTCTGTCGGTCAGCACTTCTTTCACATGTTGGCTTGTCATGTCACTTTTTCCTCTAGTATGTTTTGTAGTCACTTTCTTCCACAAGTATGGTCACTGTCAGTCACTTCTTCCACAAGTCTGTCATGTCAGTCAATTCTTCCCAAGTCTGTCATGTCAGTCACTTCTTTTTAACAAGTCTGTCATGTTCAGTCACTTCTTCCACTAGTCTGTTCATGTCAGTCACTTCTTACACAAGTCGGTCATGTCATCACTTTTCACAAGTCTGTCATGTCAGTCACTTTTTCACAAGGTTGTCATGTCAGTCACTTCTTCCACAAGTCTGTCATGTCAGTCATTCTTCCACAATGTCTGTCATGTCAGTCACTTCTTCCATAAGTCTGTGTGTCAGGTCACTTCTTCCACATGTCTGTCATGTTCAGTCACTTCTTCCCACAAGTCTGTCATGTCAGTCACCTTCTTACACAAGTCTGTCATTGTCAGTCACTTCTTCCACAGTCTGTATGTCAGTCACTTCTTTCACATGGTCTGTCCATGGTCAGTCACTTTTTCCCACAAGCTCTCATGTCAGTCACTTATTTCACAAGGTCTGTCTTGTCAGTCACTTCTTCCACAAGTCTGTCATGTCAAGTACTTCTTCACAAGTCTGTCATGTCAGTCCTTCTTTTCACAAAAGTCTGTCTGTCAGTCACTTCTTCCACAAGTCTGTATGTCAGTCACCTTCTTCACAAGTCTGTATGTCAGTCACTTCTTCCACAAGGTCTGTCTTGTCAGTCACTTCTTCACAAGTCTGTTTCGTGTCAGTCTCTCTTCCACAAGGTATGTCATGTCCAGTCTCTTCTTCCACAGTTCTGTCATGTCAGGCACTTCTTTCCACCAAGTCTGTTTGTCAGTCACTCTTTCCTCAAAGTTCTGTCATGTCAGTCTACTTTTCCACAAGTCTTTCAGGTCAGTCACTTCTTTCAAACCCCAAGTCTGTCATGTCATTCACTTCTTCCACAAGTCTGTCATGTCAGTCACTTCTTCCACAAGTCTGTCATGTCAGTCACTTCTTCCACAAGTCTGTCATGTCAGTCACTTCTTCCACAAGTCTGTCATGTCAGTCACTTCTTCCACAAGTCTGTCATGTCAGTCACTTCTTCCACAAGTCTGTCATGTCAGTCACTTCTTCCACAAGACTGTCATGTCGTCACTTCTTCCCACTAGTCTGTCATTGCAGTCTCGTCTTCCACAAGTCTGTCATGTCAGTCAATTCTTCCCTAGTCTGTCATGTCAGTCAAGTCTTCCACAAGTCTGTTTCATGTTCAGTCTCCTTCTTCACAAGTCGTCATGTCAGTCACTTCTTCCACAAGTCTGTCATGTCAGTCACTTCTTCCACAAGTCTGTCATGTCAGTCACTTCTTCCACAAGTCTGTCATGTCAGTTCACTTCTTCCACAAGTCTGTATTGTTCAGTATCTTCTTCCACATGGCGGTCATGTCAGGCACTTCTTCCACAAGTCTGTCATGTCTAGTCCTTCTTCCGGCAAGTCTGTCATGTCATTCACTTCTTCTCAAGTCTGTCATGTCAGTCTCTTCTTCCACAAGTCTGTCTTGTCACTGTTCACTTCTGCCACAAGTCTGTCATTGTCAGTCTATTCTTCACAAGTCTGTCATGTCGTCACTTCTTTCCCAAGGTCTGTACATGTCAGTCACTTCTTCCACATGTCGTCATGGCAAGTCTCTTAGTCACATGTCGGTATGTCAGTCACTTCTTTCCACAAGTGGTCATGTCAGTCACTTCTTCCACAAGTCTGTCATGTCAGTCACTTCTTCCACAGTCTGTCTTTCAGTCCCCTTCTTACACAAGTCTTTCTTGTCCTGTTCTTCTTCCACAAGTCTGTCATGTCAGTCACTTCTTCCACAAGTCTGCATGTCAGTCACTTCTTCCACGAGTCTGTCATGGTCAGTCACTTCTTCCCCAAGTCTGTCTTGTCAGTCTCTTCTTCCACAAGTCTTTGGTCATGTCAGTCACTTCTTCCACAATCTGTCATGTCAGTCTTTCTTCCAGTCTGTCATGTCAGTCACTTTCTTCCACAAGTCTGTCACTTCAGTCAATCTTTCCACAAGTCTGTCATGTCAGTATCCTTCTTACCAAGTCTGTCATGTCTGTCACCTTCTTCCACAAGTCTGTAATGTCAGTCATTCTTCCAAAATGTCTGTCTGTCAGTCACTTCTGCCTACTATGTCTGTCTTGTCAGTTCTATTCTTCCAGACAAGTCTGTCATGTCAGTCACTTCTTTCCACAAGTCTGTCATGTCAGTCACTTCTTCACAGTCTGTCATGTCAGTCACTTCTTCCACAAGTATGTTCTGGTCAGTCACTTTTTCCACAAGAATGTCATGGGCAGGCAACTTCTTCCACAAGTTGTTCATGTCTGTCTACCTTCTGCCACATGTCTGTCATGTCAGTCTCTTTTCACACTAGTCTGTCATGTCAGTCACTTCTTCCAAAGTCTGTCCATGGCAGTCTCTTCTTCCACAAGTCTGTCATGTCAGTCACCTTCTTTCCACAAGGTCTGTCATGTCAGTCACTTCGTCCACAAGTCTGTCATGTCAGTCCATTCTTCCAACAAGTTGTCATGTCAGTCACTTCTTCACAAGTCTGTCTGTCAGTCACTTCGTTCACAAGGCTGTCATGGCAGTCACTTCTTCAACTAAGTCTGTCATGTCCAGTCACTTCTCACCACGTCGGTATGCATTCATTCTTCCACATGTCTGTCATGTCAGTCACTTCTTCCACAAGTCTGTCATGTCAGTAATTCTTCCACAAGGTCTGTCATGTCAGTCACTTCTTCCACAAGGTCTGTCCATGTCTGTCACTTATTCCACAAGTCTGTCATTGTCAGTCTCTTTCTTCTCAAGTCTGTCATGCAGTCATTCTTCCACAAGTCTGTCATGTCAGTAATACTTCTTCCCACAAGTCTGTTCATGTCAGTCACTTCTTCCACAAGTCTGTCTTGTCAGTCTACTTCTTCCACAAGTCTGTCAGGTCAGTCCACTTCATCCACACGTCTGTCATGTCAGTCACTTCTTCCACAAGTTGTCATTGTCAGTCATTCTTTCCACAAGTCTGTATGTCGTCTCTTCTTCCACAAGTCTGTAATGTCAGTCACTTTCTTCCACTAGTCTGTCATGTCAGTCACTTCTCCACAAGGTCTGTAATGTAAGTCCTCTTCTTCCACATGTTGGTCATGTCAGTCTGCTTCTTACAAAAGTCTGTATGTCTGTCACTTCTTCCACAAGTCTGTATGTCAGTCACTTCTTCCACAAGTCTGTCATGTCAGTCCACTTCTTCCACATGTCTGTCATGTCAGTCTTTCTTCCACAAGTCTGTCATGTCGGTCACTTCTTCCACAACGTCTGTATGTCAGTCACTTCTTCACACGTCTGTGATGTCAGTCAAGTCTTCCACATGTCTGTCATGTCAGTCATCTCTTACACATGTCTGTATGTCAGTACTTCTTCACAAGTATGTCATGGCAGTCACTTCTGCCACAAGTCTGTCTTGTCAGTCACTTCTTCCACAAGTCTGTATGTCAGTCACTTCTTCCACAAGTCCTGTCATGTCTGTCACTTCTTCCCACAAGTCTGTCATGTCAGGTTCAACTTCTTCCACAAGTCTGTCATGTCAGTTTCACTTCTTCCACAAGTCATGTCATGTCAGTCACTTCTTCCACAAGTCTGTATGTCTGTACTTCTGCCACAAGTCAGTCATGTCAGTCACTTCTTCCAAAGTCTGTCATGTCTGTACTTCTTCCCACAAGTCTGTCATGTCAGTCACTTCTGCCCCACAAGTCTGTCATGTCAGTCTCAATTCTTTTCAACAAGTCTGTCATGTCAGTCACTTCTTCCAACAAGTTGTCTTGTCAGTCACTTCTTCACAAGTTCTGTATGTCAGTCACTTCTTCACACAAGACTGTCATGTCGTCACTTCTTCCACATGTCTGTTCATGTCAGGTCACTTATTCCTACTAGTCTGTCATGTCCAGTCACTTCTTCCACAAGTCTGTCATGGTCAGTCCAATTCTTCCGCAAGCTGTCATGTCAGTCACTTCTTCCCACAAGTCTGTCATGTCAGTCACTTCTTCACAGTGGGGCTTGTCATGTCAGTCACTTCATCCAAAAGTCTGTCATGTCAGTCTCACTTCTTCCACAAGTCTTGTCATGTCAGTCACTTCTTCCACAAGTCTGTTATGTCAGTCACTTCTTCCACAAGTCTGTCATGTCAGTCACTTCTTCCACAAGTCTGTCATGGACAGTCTCTTCTTCCACAAGTCTGTCATGTTCAGTCACTTCTTCCACAAGTCTGTTCTTGTTCAGGTCACTTCTTCCACAGTCTGTATGTCAGTCACTTTCTTCACACGTCTGTCATGTCAGTCTCTTCTCCACAAGTCTGTCATGTCAGTCTCTTCTTCCACAAGTCTGTCATGTCAGTCACTCTTCCACAAGTCCTTGTCTTGTCAGTACTTCTTCCACATGTCTTGTCATGTCAGACACTTCTTCCACAAGTCTGTCTTGTCAGTCTTCTTCTTCCACAAAGTCTGTCATGTCCGTCTCTTCTTCCACAAGTATGTCATGGCAGTCACTTCTTCCACAAGTCTGTCATGTCAGTCACTTCTTCCACAAGTCTGTCATGTCAGTCACTTCTTCCACAAGTCTGTCATGTCAGTCACTTCTTCCACAAGTCTGTCATGTCAGTCACTTCTTCCACAAGTCTGTCATGTCAGTCACTTCTTCCACAAATCTGTCATCGTCAGTCAATTCTTCACAAGTCTGTCTTGTAAGTACTTCCTTCCCCCAAAATATTTCATCAAAATATTGTAACATTTATTCCATTTTTTTAAGAAAATTTAAATTTTATGATCAAGAATTTTCTTAATTTTCTTACACTATTTATAGAGTAAATATTAATTTAAACAATGTTGTGGGAGAGTGCAGATGTACTTATGTATACGTGTACACATGTATGTATGTGTTTGTAGTGATGTGTATGTGTACACATGTATGTATAATGTGTGTTTGTAGTGATGTGTATGTGTACACTTGTATGTATATATGGGTGTGTGTAGTGATGTGTATGTGTACACCATTTATGTATATATGTTGTTTGTGTGTGTGATGTTGTATGTGTACAATGTGATGTATTATGTGTGTGTGTAGTGAATGTGTATGTGTACACTTGTATGTTATATATATGTGTGTTTGTAGTGATGTGTATGTGTACACATGTATGTATATATGTGTGTTTGTAGTGATGTGTATGTGTACACATGTATGTATATATGTGTGTTTGTAGTGATGTGTATGTGTACACATGTATGTATATATGTGTGTGTGTAGTGATGTGTATGTGTACACAAGTCGTTTATATGAGTGGTGAGTGATGTGTATGTGTACACATGTATGTATATATGTGTGTGTGTAGTGATGTGTATGTGTACCCATGCTAGGTATATATGTTGTGGTGTAGTGATGTGTATGTGTACACATGTATGTATATATGTGTGTGTGTGTAGTGATGTGTATGTGTACACATGTATGTATATATGTGTGTGTTTAGTGATGTGTTTGTGTAACATGTAGTATTTTGTGGGTGTGTCGTGATGTGTTGTGTACACATGTAATGTAATATATGTGTGTGTTGTAGTGATGTGTATGTGTACACATGTATGTATAATATGTGTTTGTGTAGTGTTGTGTATTGTGTACACAAGTGTGTATTATATGTGTGTGTGTAGTGAGTGTATGTGTACACATGTATGTATATATATGTGTTGTGTAGGATGTGTTATTTGTACACATGTATGTATATTGTTGATGTTGTGTAGTGATGTGTATGTGTACACATGTATGTATATATGTGTGTAGTGATGTGTATGTGTACACATGTATGTATATATGTGTGTAGTGATGTGTATGTGTACACATGTATGTATTATCTGTTAGTTGATGGGTATGTGTACACATGTATGTATATATGTGTGTAGTGATGTGTATGTGTACACATGTATGTATATATGTGTGTAGTGATGTGTATGTGTACACATGTATGTATATATGTGTGTTGTAGTGATGTGTATGTGTACACATGTATGTATATATGTGTGTGTGTAGTGATGTGTATGTGTACACATGTATGTATATATGTGTGTAGTGATGTGTATGTGTACACATGTATGTATATGTGTGTGTAGTGATGTGTATGTGTACACATGTATGTATATATGTGTGTAGTGATGTGTATGTGTACACATGTATGTATATATGTGTGTAGTGGTTGGTATTGGTACACATGTTATGTTTATATGTGTGTTTTGTAGTGATGTGTCTGGGTACACATGTATTGTTTATATGATGTGTATTGATGTTTATGTGTACACATGTATGTATATATGTGTTGTGTGTGTGATGTGTGGGTGTTATCTTGTTGTATATATGTGTGTGTGTAGTGATGTGTATGTGTACACATGTATGTATATATGTGTGTGTGTAGTGATGTGTATGTGTACACATGTATGTATATATGTGTGTGTGTAGTGATGTGTATGTGTACACATGTATGTTATGTGGTGTGTTAGTGATGTGTATGTGTACACATGTATGTATATGTGTGTGTAGTGATGTGTATGTGTACACATGTATGTATATATGTGTGTAGTGATGTGTATGTGTACACATGTATGTATATGAGTGTGTTAGAGATGTGTATGTGTAACATGTTGTTATATGTGTTGTAGTGATGTGTAGGTGTTACACATGTATGTTTATAAGTGTGTTGTGATGTGTATGTGTACACATGTATGTATATAGGGTATGTTGTAGTGTTGTGTTATGTGTACACATGTATGTATATTTGTGTGTAGTGGATGTGTATCGTGTACACATGTATGTATATATGTGTGTGTGTAGTGATGTGTATGTGTACACATGTATGTATATATGTGTGTGTGTAGTGATGTGTATGTGTACACATGTATGTATAGTTGAGTTGTGATGTAGTGATGTGTATGTGTACACTATGGATGTATATATGTGTGTGTTGTAGTTATGTGTATGTGTACACATGTATGTATATATGTGTGTGTGTAGTGATGTGTATGTGTACACAGGTATGTATATATGTGTTGTGTGTAGTGTGTGTATGTGTACACATGTATGATTTTTGTGTGTGTGTAGTGATGTGTATGTGTACACATGTATGTATATATGTGTGTGTGTAGTGATGTGTATGTGTACACATGTATGTATATATGTGTGTGTGTAGTGATGTGTATGTGTACACATGTATGTATATATGAGTGTGTTTAGTGATGTGTATGTGTACTCATGTATGTTATATATGTGTGTGATGATAGTGAGTGTATGTGTACACATGTTTGTATATTTGTGGGTGTGTAGTGATGTGTATGTGGACACAGGTATGTTAATATGTGATGTGTGGTAGTGATGATATGTGTAACACTTGTATGTGTTTATATGTGGGTGGTTGTAGTGATGTATGTGTACACATGTATGTATATATGTGTGTGTGTAGTGATGTGTATGTGTACACATGTATGTATATATGTGTGTGTGTAGTGATGTGTATGTGTACACATGTATGTATATATGTGTGTGTGTAGTGATGTATGTGTACACATGTATGTATATATGTGTGTGTGTAGTGATGTATTGTGTACACATGTATGTATGATATGGGGCTTGGGGGGGGGTTGCGTTGTGTCTAGTAGGCGCCCTGTGGTCTATGCGTGGCGGTGGTGTTAAGCGTACTAGTAGATTTTTTGCTCGATGGGGTGTAGTCGCTGTTCTTAGGTTTGTTATGGTCTGTTGGTGGTTAACCTATGCTTGTTCTATGGTACGTACGTGTAGTGGGGGTATTTGGGTGCGGGTGGTTCTTGCGGTATTTGTTGGGGCTGTTGTTTGTGTGTGTTGTGTTGGCGGTCTGCATTGGTGTTCTTTCTGGAGTTTTAGTGGTTCTATTTTGTGTTGTGTTGTTTTGTGAGTGGGTTCGTTTGGGGTTGTGGGTTTTGTGGTTGTGTAGGTCGTATGTTGTCGTGAGTGTTGTAGTTTTGGTGTGTTGTGCTGGGTTCTGGTTCGTTTGGTCGGTATGTTGGTGGTTTTTCAGCGGGGGGTTGTTTTTTTTAAGTAGGAAGTGGAGGTTGTTAGGTCATGTGGAGAGTGGTTGTTGTTGTTCGTTATCATTTATTTGATTTTGTTGGAGGGGGATAAGCTACTCCTTGATGGTGTTGCCGTTTGGTTGTGTCGGGTGTGAGTTGTCTTCTTTGCTGGTTTGGTTATTGTGATCGTTGCGGTCGTTGTTTGTGGGTGGTTATGGAGGTTTGTTGTTTGCCTTTACGGCTTTGTATGTGTTGGTCTCTGTAGAGGGCATTTTAGGGTGTGTAATAGGGAGGGCTGTAGTCTGGTGACTGGCTGTTTCAGCGGGGTGGTAGATATGTAATTGGTGATGCGTCTGGCGTTGCGGTGTGGTTTTACTTTGGCATGGTTTCGAGAATGTGTGCTATGATCAAAAGTGTTTGGGGTCTGATCGTGTCAAGTTTTTTGTTTTCGCGTTGGTTCTGGGGTTGTATGTCATCTATGAGCCTGTTGTGATTGCTCTGTTTTTCTTGTTAGGTTTGGTTTTCTGGTTTGTCGTGTTGTGGTTTTGGTGCGCGACTGTGCTGTTCATTAGGTGCGTGGTAGTTTTTGTTCCGTAGGTTTTTTGTTGGTTTTGTGTTGTGTGCTTTGTTTCACGTTCTCTGGGATACATCTCTGTCGGTGGATGCTCGTTGGTTTCGGTGGGCTACGTGCGGTGGCGGTATATTGTGTTGTGATGGATGTGTATACACAATTCTCGGTTGGTAAGTGTGTGGATTTGTTTTGGGGTTATTTCGGTCGTGGTTGTGTCTGGTTGGGTTTGTTCTCCTTTTTGGGGTATTTGTGTACTGTTTTGTGGGTGTGCTGGTGGTTAGTGTTGGTGTGTGTTTCTGGTCTTTGTGGTGTGGGCTGCGTATGGCGGGGCCTGCTTTGTGTTAGTGGTGTTTTGCGGCAAGGAAGTTATCCTTGGGGTGGTATTTTTGTGTTGTGTTTATGGCGTGTGAGATTCGAGTTTGGGCTTTGTTTATGGTGTATTGGTTTTGGTCTGTTTGATTGTGTATTCTGTTGTATGGGGTTGCTGTGTTGGTGTATTGGTAGTTCTTGTAGTATGTGTTCCTGGGGTTTGCATCGGTGTTAGTGCTATTGTGTTATTGTCTTCGAACGGTGTTTGTGTGGATGTTTTACGCCCTGTGTGCGTGTGGTGTTCGGGTGAGAGTGTTTGTTGGGTTGTTTAGTGGTTCTTCGGTGAGTTTGCCGATTCGGTGTGTGGGGAGCGGTATTTATCGGGTGTTAGCGGGGTGAGGGTGCGCGGGTGGGAACTGGTGTGGACTGTTTGGCTGGTAAGTTGTTATGATGTTGCATATTGTCTCAGTGTATAGTTTGTAGTGGGTCCTGTGATGTGTTTAAGGGTGGGTACAGAGATTTTCGGTGCATACGCATGTGTATTTTAATGTCTTGGTTGGTGTGGGTGCATTGGTGTTGTGGTGTAGTGTTGTTGTCTATCTTCTTAGCGGGTCGTGTTTTTTTTTCGAGGCAAGTTCCGTTGGGTGGTTTCCGTTTGGTGCAATTGGTCTTGTAGGGTGGGACGTTTTGTGCTGGGTGTAGGTTTGGCGTTTGGGTGTTGCTGGCGTTAATGTATTTTTTGATCGGGTTCTTCTGATTTGGTTGTTGTACTCTCAGCTGAGTGCGGTTTTCGGGCCTATGCTGTATGGTGTGTTGTTATGTTGGATAGTGTTTTGTGTGGTGGTTGGGTCAGGTGTTCTGTTACTTGCGCTGGGAGGTCGGATGGTTTATTGTATTTCATTGGCGCTCGGCTAGGTTCGCGGTGGCTGTGGTGGTGTTGTGCTGGTTGTGTTGTTGTGCTAGTTTCGGGGGTCGGTGTGTTTGTGCTCTGTTGGTGGTCTTCGTGTATTTTGTGTTTGTGTTTCTTTTTGCGGTGGCGGGGGTGGGCATGATTTGGTTGTTAAGCGGTGCTGTCCTTTTTTAAGTTTGCTTTCCGTTTCAGTGTTGATCTGCGTGGTCGCGGCATTGTTGCGTTGTGTGTGTTAATTGTTTCCTGTTTGTTGGTTTTGTTTATGCTTACTTTGTATTTGTAGTTGTTTGTTTTTTTACGGGCGCGCTTTTTTTGCTGAGTTTTTTTAATAGTCCTTTGTTGTGTCGTTGTTTGCTACTGTATGTTGTGTAGGTTATCTGTTTCTTGTGTAGTGTTGATGGTTTGGCTTGACGTTCCCTACTGTTTTATGTATTGTATGTGTGGATGTGTTTCGGGTGTACGGGCACTAGGGTTCCCTTCAGATGGTGTTTATGGTAGTCTTATGTACTGATACTTTCTCATGTGGCTCCGGATGTCTGTGGTGTGTGTTATCGTTCTTCCTAGTCGCGTAATTTTGGGCTGTGAGTTGTGTCGTTTGTATGTGTTGTTGGTGGGTATGGTGTCGACTTTTATTCGGTGTGTTGCGGGGTTGGTGTTTGGTGTTGTGGCGCACTGTTGTTAGTGATGTATGTGTACACATGTATGTATATATGTGTGTGTAGGTGTGTATGTGATGACTCATGTTTGTTTTAGGTGTGTGTTTTGATGTATGTGTACACATGTATGTATATATGTGGTGTGTGAGTATGTGTACACATGTTGTATATATGTGTGTGTAGTGATGTATGTGTAGATGAACTATATGAACTTATATGAACTACATAATAATTCACAATAAAGAAGATCACGGTTCCGTGGTACATGCTTGTCAGATGGCTGACTCTGCTGTCAGCCTTTACTCGTCATCTAGGCTGACTGCTGTCAGCCTGGTTGACTCTGCTGTATCCTGGCTGGACTGCTGTTCAGCCTGGTTGACTCTGCTGTCAGCCTGGTGACTCTGCTGTCATCAGAGTCTGTATAAAAGTATAAGTCAATAATAAGGTTTTAAAACTGCGTTAATTTAGAATGCATTAGATTAACAGTTGTGAGACAGTTATATAAATTACTGGAATAGTAATGATTTTGTTCAGAATCTTTATAAAAGAAGAAAAGGGTTAAATCTTTTAAAGATGTAATATATGCAAGAAAGACGGTTTGTGATGCTACTGTGGTCTTAAAAAAAAAGTCGTGTGATGTCACCTGTGGTCTAAAGTCGTGTGATGTCAACTGTGGATTAAGTCGAGTGATTGTGATGTCACCTGTGGTCTTAAAGTCGTTGTGATGTCACTGTGGTCCTTAAAGTCGTGTGATGTCACCTGTGGTCTTAAAGACGTTGTGATGTCACTGTGGTCTTAAAGGACTCGTGTGATGTCACCTGTGTCTTTAAAGACGTGTGATGTCACCTTGTGGTCTTAAAGTCGTTGGTGATGTCACCTGGGTCTTAAAGTCGTGTGATGTCCTGTGGTCATTAAAGCGTGTTGATGTCACCTGTGGTCTTAAAGACGTGTGATGTCACCTGTGGTTAAAAGACGTGTGATGTGATTGTCACCTGTGGTCTTAAAGACGTGTGATGTCACCTGTGGTCTTAAGACGTGTGATGTCCCCTGTGGTCTTAAAGAGTGTGATGTCATCACTGTGGTCTAAAGTCGTGTGATTCACCTGTGGTCTTAAAGGACGTGTGATGTCACTCTGTGGTCTTAGGTCGTGTGATGTCACCTGTGGTCTTTAAAGACGTGTGATGTCACTGAACTTTGGTCAAATACATTATATACAAAGTTCTCATGTAGACCAGATGTACTGAAAACACAGATCTTATTTAACATACTACGTTTAAAACTCTGTACACACCACACAATATATATATATATATTATATTTATATATATATATATATATATATATATATAGATTATATATATATATATATATATATATATATATATAAGATAAAGAATAACCACACAAAGTGGGAGTTGTTCACAGCTGCTATTTGTGATGACACTGTGCTCTTGGAGATTCTGAATCGAAAAGTTGTATTCAGAGATGGTGGATGAATTTGGTTAGGCGTGCTAAAGAAGAAAATTAAAGGTGAATCATGAAAGAGTAAGGTTATGAGGATAACAAAAGATTTGGTGATGAAGATTGATATCAGATTGGAGGGAGACGAGAGTATGGAGGGGGTGAACGTATTCAGTATTTGGGAGTTGGACGTGTCAGCGGATGGGTCTATGAAAGAGAGGGTGAATCATAGATTGATGAGGGGAAAAGTGTGAGTGTTGCACTTAGGAGTCTGTGGAGACCTAAAGAACTTTGTCCTTGGAGGCAAAGAGGGGAAGTTTGAGAGTTATAGTTTTACCACGCTCTTATATGGGTATGGTGAAGCGTAGGTGATGAATGTTGCAGCGAGGAGAAGGCTGGAGGCAGTGGAGATGTCATGTCTGAGGGCAATTGTGGTGTGATGTGAATATAATACAGAGGAATTCGTAGTTTGGAAGTTTGGAGTGAGGTGCGGGAATACCAAACTTGTTGTCCAGAGGGCTCGGAGGAAGGGTTGTTGTAGGTGGTTCGGACATTAGGAGAGAAATGGAGCGAAACAGAATGACTTCAAGAGTGTATCAGTCTGTAGTGGAAGGAGGCGGGGTAGGGGTTCGGCCTAGGAAAGGGTGGGAGAGGGGGTAAAGGAGGTTTTGTGTGCGAGGGGGGGATTCCAGCATGCATGCGTGAGCCGTGTTTGATAGGTTGTGAATGGTGCAAATGGTTTTTAATACTTGACGTGCTGTTGGAGTGTGAGCAAGTAAACACTTTATGAAGGGATTCAGGGAACCGGCAGGCCGGGACTTGAGTCCTGGAGATGGGAAGTACATGTGCCTGCACTCTGAAGGATGGTGCGGGTGTTAATGTTGCAGTTTTAAAAACTAGGTAAAGCCACCCTTTGGCAAGACAGTGACGGAGTGAATGATGGTTGGTAGTTTTTCTTTTTTCGGGCCACCCTGGCCTTGGTGGGAATCGGCCTGTGTGATAAATAAATATATATATATATATATATATATATAGATATATATATATATATTATATATATACTATATATTATTATGTGTGTGTGTGTGTGTGTGTGTATATGTGTGGGTGTGTGTGCGTCCCATGTATGTATATATGCATGTATTTATTTACGACCTCCAATTTCATTTACTAAAAACACAAGAAACATGTACATGTGACACGATCACATTACATAAAACAGTTAGCAATCATTCGTACATAAAACATGTACACATAACATTCATCAACACATAACATGTAAACATGACACATATACACAATAACACATAAACATTATATTTATTTATATATTCTAACATACATAATAACATGTCTTACATATTCTGAACATTGATCCACATAAATATTTCTTTATTTCCCTTACATAGCCTCTATTATATTAAGTTTAACCACTATGTGGACGAGTACAGGAATGTCTATGAGAATGTTGTCACGTGTATGTGCGCATGAGAGTTCATGGCAGGGGTTTCGAGTGAGATGTGTGTGTGTGTATGTATGTGTGACCTCATATATGATAGAGTGAGAGGAGATAATTGTGTACATTGTGGTTTGCATGTGTACGTATTTGTAATACCTGGGATTGTGTATGTGGTTTATACATGTAAGTGTATGTATAATGGTGTATGTGTAAGGTGCGTGTGTTGAAACGTATAAATTTATGTGAAAATACTTGTATATGTGTATATTTGTGCACTTGTTAGCCTATGAGTGTAAAATGCAAAAGACCAATAAATGAATAAAAATGAAAACAGTGTAACATTTAATACAGTTTTGATGGAGGTGGAAAAGTTCATCAACACTTGGACATTAATTTAATAAACAAAACTCTCACAAATACTTTTAAACTGCTAAATAAGTAGAAAGAAAAATGTACTTAGTATAAATTCATTGTGTAATATAAAAGGATTTCCAAAATTGTTATTAATTAGCCTCTCCGAGGTGGCCGAGCTGTGTACGAGCTTCGTCCCGTCTACCAGGCCTACTGTTCCAGGCTGTCTTGGTGGGTGTGATTACTGGACGCAGTTTACTGTGTGTCCCCTCCAGTAATTCCACCAACCTGGACAGTCTACAGTAGACCATCTAGACAAGACCAAGTTTCCACCCAGTAAGGTCACTGAGGGTGGCAACCGCTGACTCTGGAGAAGTGGGGAAGGGAGTCCACTCAGTGACACAAGTGGACTCCTGGAGACACTGATCTGGGGAAGGCACCGCCGACCTTAGGTAAGTGAGGAAGGGGAGACATCCCGGGAGCGAGCGGATGAATTCCTGGATACATGAACTTGGGGAAGGTTGTTGTTGAGGCTGACCTTGGGTAAGTGGGGAAGGGGAGACATCCGGGAGCGAGCGGATGGATTCCTGGATACATGAACCGGGGAAGGAGAAACCGAGTTAAAGGGTGACCTTGGGTAAGGGAGAAGGAAGACATTTGGCGGTAGACGG
>NC_069441.1:29189892-29278142 GCF_026875155.1 Cherax quadricarinatus
CAATAAAAAAATGAAGTTTTAGCGAAATATTTGTTTTTTTTGTTGACAAGTACACGGGAATTGGCCAAAAATAGGGCTCAAAGTGGGCAAAACGCCGATGCGTAAACACTTTAGACCGCTAACTTCCAAAGGCAAATTCCAAAGGGTTTCCCCATCAATTTCTATTTTTGGTGTCTTTTGATGGGGGAAAAATCCCTTATCTTTTCAAAGAAAAAAAAACTTTTTTTTTTTTTTAAATTTTTGGGCCACCCGAAACAAGCCCTTGAGAGGGCCGTCGCCATGAAAGGGTTAATTGTAAATATCTTTACAAAAATTGTATCATGTGAAATAAAAACATTTTTTTTTTGTGAACTTTCACCCCCGTTGTGGTAGGAACTGATGAAGGAGCAAAGCCGAATTCATTTTTTAAATTTTGCTAGTTTGGCGTGTAGTACTTGGACGTCAGTTATCACACAAGTGTAAACCGGATGGTTGTGGGACCTTGCTGGCCCGCAATTTTCTTCAATATGTGTGGCATTGAAGAATATTTTACAATTTTTTGATTACGTACACACCCTTTTTTGGATGCCCCTCCCAACCAGTGAACCGCAACAGGGGGTCCCCAATGTTATGCCAATTTCTGGTTCATCAACCAATCATGTAAAACCCCACTAGCTCTTGTCATATTACCATCTTTTTAAATTTTAACCACTGACATATTGCAAATAACTATAAGTTTGGGGAAAGGAATACGGGTTTTAAGACTTTATCTCTGTTTTTTTTTTTCATGCCTCCCTAGTTGGGTTTGCCGACTTTTTTCAAAAAGGAAATACGGGCCCCACAAGACATGCTGTGCTCAAAATAGGGGGTGCCTGCCTGAAGCCTTTGTGCTAAGGTCAAAAAATTGGAGGTGGTAAATTTTTGGGGGTAAAAAAATTGTGCTACATGTGTTGGACACAGACAGTTTGGTACCAGTAATTTGACAAAGTTTAAGGATTAAAAATGAGACTGACGAAAAGGGGGGAAAAATATGTAAAAATATTTATTTTAAGCATCGAAATTTTATTGCCAACCCTTTAAAAAACCAAGACAATTGTAAATAATTTGGACTGTCGGTACTTAAAGCAAAGAAAAAAACATTACTTCTTTGTATGTCCGGGAAAAAATTTTGTGTATTTTTGTATGAAAAGCGGTTTGTGGTATTGAAACACAAAATTACAAATTATATAAATTTACCTTTTACACAAAGCCCATATTTCTCAAAGGAAAATTTTACTTTTTTAAAAAACCTTACCAAAAAAAAAAATTTAATTTTTTTAGCAATCCAGCTACGCACCTCAATTTTTGTCGAACTGTAGTCGCTGATTTTTTTGCATGTGTGAAATGTTAGGTCAACTCCATATTTTTGCTGTTTAAAGTTCTTTTTTGCTGAAAAAAAAAATGAGCTCAATTTTCTTTATTCAGCAAGAAGTACGACAAAATAAAATAAGTTTCTCATCCGCCACTGTGAATTAAAAGATTTTTTTAAAAATTGGCATAAAAATTGGTTTGCAAAAAAACAAATCAATATATGAAAAGTTATAAAAACAATAAATACTGTATGCTGTAAAAATTTTAATTTAAATTTTAAAAATGTGTACTGTAATTACAAATGAAATTAAAAAGATAAAAGAAAAGAACATACCAACAGAAGAAACAGAAAGTGCTACAAACACTAAAACTAAAAAAAAATTTTACCATTTTTAAAAACACTGAAGAAAAAAATACCACCACTACTGGCGCTTGTTATGCTGCATATGATAACCACAAAGCAAAGTGAAAAACGGCATCAAAAAGTAAAACCAAACCAAGGTCATTAAAACACTGTACAAACAGAGGGCCCCATTATATGGCGGGTTGGGGTTCCCAGGCTACCCCAGAAATGGACATCACTGGAAAGCACACCTTTTTTTCCCACTTATAAATGCAAAAATCCGTTAAAAAGTTGCCTAAATATATTAGGCTAAAGCAAAAACTAGGCTTTAACCCCCAAAACTGCCCCAAATGTAGATCATTTTTGTTATTGCCACGCCCAAAATGATCAATTTTTTTATTTTTCCTGCCCAAAAATTTGGCACAAAGGGCCTGAATACCTAGTCATACAGGTGAGTCTTAACCTGGGGGTGCACAGTATTTAAAAAACCTGGGCCATTACTAAAAAATGGGGAGCCCCAGTTCAATTGACCCTGCTAGAGCAAACAGCATCAAACCCAGTGTTTTCATGAGCCTGTTGTTTAACACCCCTTTTTTAAAGGGGAAAGTGATGGTACTAACGTTTAGCGGCTTTGAGTGAAGTCCCACAATGGTTGTAAAATACCAAAAAAGGTCGATAATAACCCATGTGCACATTTGTCCCACACCTTTAAATTTTTGATACCATGGTGTGTACCTGCCAAATACCCTAAAACCCATACACTAAGTACAGAAAAATGATTTAAAAAGTGTAAACAGTTCGACAGGCCACTGGTGGGGGGGGGGGGGACTGGCTGCGGCGGGCTGATTGACTGATTTGGCGTCTCTATCTCCATCTGCCCAAAATCTTTGTTCTTTTTAAAGGCAACAAAAGTAAAGTTTCAACATATGAAAAATTCTAAAAAAACCCAAAAAAACCAGACAAAGGTTTACTGTTTTTTATGAATAAGGCAAAAATGAGCATGACTGGAAATTCGCATTTCCCTTGATCAGGAATCAGATGTGAACACTCTGCATCGTGTGAAATCCTTTTGGGTTCATGAGCACCTCTGAGAAGAAAGGAGACAAGCAGAGAAGGAAGCAGGAAAACACAGCAGGCAGACAGAAAAGCAAGACAAGATAAAACAGACAAGTTGAAGACAGTCATGTTTATGTGTAACGCAAAAACAAAATAAAGCCGGGTTCACTGGAACAGTGCAATCGTCAATGTCACCCCATGCTGCACAGTCAGCCAGTGGAGTGACACTCTTCTTCCCATGCTCAAGGGTTTCATATATACTCCGCATGCTAAACATTGCGGGTCTAAAAATACTTATATTTTTTTTGCAACGTATGTGACCAAGACAGGTAAAAATTTTTCAAAAACCTCGTGAGGAGACAACAACAATGGCTGCCCACATCCTTGAGTTCCCTACCCTCAACAGCTTTTTTGGCCTAAATGCTTTTACTGCTTAAAATGTTTTACCCCATGGAACCGAAAACGACCAAAATAAACCTGCTAATATGTAAAAGTGACCAACCATACTAAAGGGACTGCCCGGAAACCCAAACACCACCTGCTGCCAGACGTAATCCCACCAACAAATTTACCTTCAGAAATCCATATAAACTCCCTAGTGATCTCTGGGACAAAAAATAGAGAAGCAACCCCAAGCAGAACCAAACCCCCTGGGAAAACTTTTACCCAATGTCTACCCCAAAGGTTGCCAGTCATCTTCCTCCCCTCCCCCCCGCCCAGCCCAAAACAAAAAAACAATGGTGGACACTCCAAATTTTTCGTTCCTCGCATTTATCCTCATCCACGGCTCGCACCCAATTGACCTCTTAAATATGGAAAACACTCAAGATCTTTCACTCCAAAGGCAAATCGATTAAAAACTCTCAACCCCCACAGGTATAGCCCGGGAAATGCAGTCCTCAACAACGCCCCCAACATCTTTGATAAAATTTACGGGAAATTTATATGCTCAATGGAAAATGAAACTATGAAAAACTCTTGGGGGCCCAAGGCGTCCTATATCATTGAGACTTCAACTTCCAACTGTTTTCCCCTTTTCTGCGTGTCCCCTCTCTGGAACATCTACCCAAAACCGAGGATTAAAAAGACCAAAGCTATTTTACGACACAAAACTCAAGATTTGTGAACTAGAAAACAAAAAGAAACATTAAAAACTTGTCTAAAGAACAGCAAACCCGCCAAAATATAGACACACTACAAACAAATAAATTCCCCCACCACCAACTGTCAGAAACTACACAAGTTTGGGAAATTAAACATGGAGTCCCATGGAGTGCATGCCTCCCGTATCAAATATATGATTGAACAAGACAAGCTCCTAGACTCTGCATTTTTAACCGCTTTTCTTTTCCAAAATACAAACATAAGAACTGCACCATCAAAGCACTCCAACTAATAAAAGATGATTAAAAGTTAACATGAAACAGAATTTCAAGGAGGTCGACTGAGACAGCCGGGTAAAAAAACAAAGTGTAAAAGTTAAAAAATTTAATTTCCCCTGATGTAAAAAAGGGCCAAAAAAGTTCCCCCCATCAAAAAAGGAGTAATGCGGGGTAAAAGAGTGCCTAACTAAAAAAACGACAGAACCTTTATACGACTTCAAAAATTTTGGCGTGAATAATGAACAAAAAAACAGTGCTTTATTGTGAGGCATTTTTGGTAAAATTTCAGACCGGGTTGTAGGTTTGAAAAACAAATGATAAGAACTAGCAGTTTCCTTCATTCAGGTTTGCCCGAACCTCGTTTTAAACCATACTCAAACAAAAATCAACCATGTACGTGCTGTAGTATAGAGAATTTCCCCCTTTTTTTAAATCATATTTTTAATCTATTTGGAATAACAGTAATTTAAATTCCCCCTTACTTAAAACACTAAAATGCATTCAAGGGGCAATTCAGGGGCTTAGGTTTTTTCTTTTTTTTATTTTATACCAAAAACCCTTTCCTTAACCCTTTGGGGCAAAGGCCAAATCGGAAGGGGTGCCCCCGTGTCCAAGAAATTTAAAAAAAAAAAAAAAAAAATTCTTACGAAATTTAAACCCCTTTTAGGGGCCATCCCCTAACTATGGTTTCACTTGAGTGTCCAAATGTAATCTACGCCAAAATTCTAGCGCCGTCAAATTTAGGGTAAGCGCTCATGAGCCTAATGTGAGAAACGGGGCTGTGTGGTGGGGTGGCGCCATAAACAAAAAATTTGGCCCGCATAGCATTGTGGGGAAAGCCGGCCGGTTTACCCCTTTTTCACCCTGCCTCGTCGCAAGTCGCTTCACTCCCCAAAAATTGGGATTTCCTTTCCCCTTTTTAGTTTGACACTGATGGGAAGTGGAAAAGAAGACGAATTTTGGTTTGATGTTTGGACCGAAAGGAATGACCCGGGTATCGAAAAAGTGCAGAAAACCCACGATCCTAACCCTTTTATCTGGTGTGGGAAACCCTGCTACGGTCGGTTTACCCAACCAAGAAAACAATATTTTCGAGTGGCAAGGCCTCTGATTTTATAAAGATGATGATTGGGGGGGATTTTGATTTTTTTGCGTTTTCGATCATTCGAGTAGTGAAGTGAGGAAACATATTCACCAGGGAAAGTCGGTATTAGCCACCCCATGCCTGGGTAGTGTACCCCAGCTGTCCCAGGGGACGGAAGTACTCCCGGGGTACACCCCGGGGTACTCCCGGGACATCCCGTGGCCCTACACCAGGTTTAATAGTGTAGTGGGGATATCTAAAATTGGGATGGGTAAAACAGGCACAGCAGGGTGGTTTTGGTGATGGTAGTGGCACCACCATCTGACTCACCAGCCCAGGCTGGGCACACGTGGACTCCTCAGTTCAGGGCAAAGCGGAGCTCAGCCACAACCCACCACAACCCCCAAACCCCCCACAACCACCTATATGTCCATATCCACCAGCAAACTGTACTGGATTGGGGAAAAACCAATTTTGTTCCCAAGCCCCCCATTTGAAAAGACTCTCAAGTGGAAAATTTTCCATTATCCCCTTTGGGAACCCCGGCCAAGAAAGGGGAAATTTTTGAATTATTTTTTGACCCCCTTATGGAAACATTCCAGGGAAAGAAAAAGTATTTTTGAGTACACCCTGGCAAAAACGATCATACACCCCAGTCAAGATACACCGGGGGAAAGAGACAAGTTGCAGAAATTTTATTTGCTTTTGCAACAAATGCTTATGCCTAAGTCTATAAGCATAAATAAAGCATACGGTGCAGAGTTTTCTAATTTCTACCCCGGTCTCCAATGAAATCATCCAGGAAAAGGGTTTATCTTTTGGTTTTCGTTGTTGCACTTCTCTGCAAAAACACGCCTGAAGAAGGACAGGTCAAACAAAAAATTCGCATATACTTTTATCTATTCAAGAATCTTGTAATTGAGATCTTTGATTTTTTGCAAAGGGAGACTGTCATTCAAGCGTCAGGGACCCCGCTTTAAAGATCACCTCCCAAAGCGAACCAAATTTTGTAAGAGTATTTATTAAGGCGTTTTTAGTGTATGTTTGGGGGTCTGAAAAAGAACAAACAACTTACAAATTCCCTTTTGGGAAAAATTCAGTCAGTACTGGTACCTGAAAATACTTCTGGAAAGAAAAAAAAAAATCTTTAAACCGGGGGGGCCACTGTAATTTCCGAGCAAAAGGGAAACGTTTGGTATAAAATGTTTGACTCTGTGCTTGAAGTGTCCTGGTGTTGGATATTGTTGTTACACAGGAAGTAAAACATTGAAAGATACCCGGGGTTATTCGGTATCTCAGGTGACGTAGTGAGAAACATGAGGGCACCCTTTCATGGTAAGGGATACATTATATACGATAACTGGGACACAAGCCCTTTACTCAGTGATTTCTTGGATGAACAAGACAGATGTGTGTGGGACGTGCGTTCTAATCTAAAAAATATGCCCAGGCTCAAGCAGGTGCTCGTGGTGAGAGTGCAGGTGTTTACTGCCCAAGCTCATGGCATTACATGGATGACAAAGATGTCACATTTTGAAACCCTTTACCGTAATGAAATGCAAGACAGGGGGGAAAGTTTACGAGTACTAAGAACGTATTCGAAAACCATGACATGTTGTTTAACAAAAAAATCGCTTTGGGTTTACAATGTGACTGCAGATTTTGGTTTTTTTGATTGTGTTGTAAGAGTTACAAGTGGTCATGAACTTTTTTTCCATTCATGGGCATTTCAATGCTCAATCATAAATATGTACAAATAAAAACTGACAACAGACCACCGTATGAGAATTTTTTTTTGTCTGTTGTCAACAACTTAATGAAGTACCGGTAAAAACCCTGCATACAACAAGGGCCCGAATTTCTCGGGGGAAAACCCAAGCGTTTGAGGGGGAAAGGGGATCATTTTATTTTTTTTTACCTTCACAAAAATTTTGCTCTTAAAATTTTGTAAGAAAAAATATTTTTTTTTTTTTTCAAATTTCTTGCATGGAGCACCCTTCGTTTTGGCCTTGGGCCCCGAAGGGGGTTTAAAGGGTATATTTTTGTAAGGTAATAAAATAAAAAAAAATTGATCGTATTCCGGAACATGGCGAGAATTGACCCAAAAAGGGCTGGGTGGGGCAACATCGACGATTTCCACAACTTCATTACTTTATTTTACTTTTTTTATAGTTTTTTCCATTCCTTTTCAAATTTTTTTCTTTTCTTACTAACATTTGGGGCCTGAGAGACCAATACTGTATATGATGTATATATATAAACTCACTATATTGAACACAATAACAGCACTAAAGTTATTATCATATTATTGTTTACGACTTTTCTTTATTACAATAAACATGCACAAATCTTATATAATACTAATGTTCTATCATATACAGTGGACCCCCAACATTCGATATTAATCCGTTCCTGAGAGCTCATCGAATGTCGAAAATATCGAAAGTCGAATTAATTTTCCCCATAAGAAATACAGTGGACCCCCGGTTCATGATATTAATCCGTTCCTGAGAGCTCATCGTAAACCAAAATTATCGGAAAGCGAATCAATTTTCCCCATAAGAAATAATGGAAATCAAATTAATCCGTGCAAGACACCCAAAAGTATGAAAAAAAAATTTTTTTTACCACATGAAATATTAATTTTAATACACGCAAACTGAAGAAGACATGCACAGTTACATGACACTTACCTTTAATGAAGATCTGGTGATGATTGATGGGATGGGAGGAGGGTAGAGTATGAATGGTCTTCGTGTTTAGAAGGGGAATCCCCTTCCATTAGGACTTGAGGTGCCAAGTCCTTTTCCGGGGTTACTTCCCTTCTTCTTTTAATGCCACTAGGACCAGCTTGAGGGTCACTGGACTTCTGTCGCACAACATATCTGTCCATAGAGGCCTGTACCTCTCGTTCCTTTATGACTTTCCTAAAGTGTTTCACAACACTGTCAGTGTAATAGTCACCAGCACGGCTTGCAACAGCTGTGTGAGGGTGATTTTTATCCATAAAGGTTTGCACTTCAAGCCACTTTGCACATACATGTATTTTCTTAATCTTTGAAGTAGGCAACTTCTTCAATTTCTCTATCCCCTCCTCCGGAGCAGTTTCCTCAGGTGTGGCCTCTTGCTGTTGAAGATGATCTAGCAGCTCATCAGTGGTTAGTTCTTCATTGTCCTCCTCCACCAACTCTTCCACATCCTCCCCACTAACCTCCAACCCCAAGGACTTCCCCAATGCCACAATGGATTCCTCAACTGGCATAGGCTTCTCAGGATTAGCCTCAAACCCTTCGAAATCCCTTTTGTCTACACATTCTGGCCACAGTTTTTTCCAGGCAGAGTTCAAGGTCCTCTTAGTCACTCCCTCCCAAGCCTTACCTATAAGGTTTACACAATTGAGGATACTAAAGTGATCCTTCCAAAACTCCTTTAGAGTTTCTGTGGTCACTTCAAAGCACCTTTCAAACATAGCTTTTGTGTACAGTTTCTTGAAGTTGGAAATGACCTGCTGGTCCATGGGCTGCAGGAGAGTAGTAGTATCAGGAGGCAAAAACTTGACCTTAATGAAACTCATGTCCCCAGAAAGTCACTCTGCCAAGTCTGTAGGATGACCAGGGGCATTGTCTAATACCAGGAGGTACTTAAGGTCTAATTTCTTTTCAATTAGATAATTTTTCACATTGGGGGCAAATGCATGGTGTAACAAGTCATAGAAAAAGTCCCTAGTGACCCATGCCTTACTGTTTGCCCTCCAAAGCACACACAAATTAGCCTTGAGGATATTCTTTTGCCTGAACGTTCTGGGAGTTTTTGAGTGATACACCAATAAAGGCTTCACTTTGCAATCACCACTAGCATTGGCACACATGAGAAGAGTAAGCCTGTCTTTCACAGGCTTATGTCCTGGGAGTGCCTTTTCCTCCCGAGTAATGTAGGTCCTGCTTGGCAATTTCTTCCAAAACAGGCCTGTTTCGTCACAATTAAACACTTGTTCAGGTTTCAATCCTTCAGCCTCTATGTACTCTTTGAATTCATGCACATATTTTTTAGCCGCTTTGCTGTCTGAACTTGCAGCCTCACCATGCCTAATCACACTATGTATGCCACTACTATTCTTAAATCTTTCAAACCAACCTTTGCTGGCCTTAAATTCACTCACATCACCACTAGTTGCAGGCAATTTTTTTACCAAATCGTCATGCAACTGCCTAGCCTTTTCACAAATGATCACTTGAGAGATGCTATCTCCTGCTATCTGCTTTTCATTTATCCACACCAATAACAGTCTCTCAACATTTTATAACACTTGCCGTCGCTGTTTCATAATCACAGTTGCACCTTTTGCAAGAACAGCTTCCTTGATTGCCGTTTTCCTGCTCACTATAGAAGAGATGGTTGATTGGGGTTTACTATACAACCTGACCAGCTCCGACACACGCACTCCGCTTTCGTACTTTGCAATTATCTCTTTCTTCATTTCAACAGTCATTAGCACCCTTGGTCTTGAAGGGTTGGCACTAGGAGCTTTCTTGGGGCCCATGGTGACTTATTTTGCAGAAACAAGCACCAAAAACAGTGATAATATGGATAATATGGAATGTACCGAATGTATCCTTAGATGCGCGCACACTGGCTGGCTTGTAAACACTGGCACACACGGGGCAGTTCAGGCCACACGTGGACACGTCTCGTACGAATCGTATCGCATACTGGGTTTTGTAACGGGAACCGAGGCAAATTCTCTGCGATATAATGCATCGGTTACCGGATTTATCGGATACCGATAGCATTGCGAACCGGGGGTCCACAGTAATGGAAATCAAATTAATCCGTGCAAGACACCCAAAAGAATGAAAAAAAAAATTTACCACATGAAATATTCAGTTTAACCCTTTCAGGGTCCAAGGCCCAAATCTGGAGTCACGCACCAGTGTCCAAGATATTTAAAAAAAAAAATTTGTTATTTTTTCTTATGAAATCGTAGAGAATATTTTTGTGAAGGTAATAAAACAAAAAGTACGAAAATTGGTGGAAAATTGACGAAATTATGCTCTCGCGAATTTTGATGTGTCAGCGATATTTACGAATTGGCGATTTTGCCGACTTTGACTCCCATTTTAGGCCAATTACATTATTCCAATCAACCAAATTCTTAGCTATTTCACTAGTATTACTTCTATTCTATCGACTGAGCACAAGAAATCGCCAAGTCAACTGTTTCAACTACAAAATAAAGTGATCGGAAATTGTTAATTTGGCCAATTTAACACAAAGTTCAAAATATTCCAATTTCAAAATAGGGTCCAGAATGAACAATGTAGGCATTCCTGGCACTAAACTAACATTTCCTCTGTTCATTAGTTATGTTTTGAGGCTTTACAAATAAATTCCATTTTGATTTTTTATTCACATAATGAATTTTTATTCACACCAAAAAATAGAAGATTTACTGTTATGCAATACTGTAATAATTGTATAAATATCATCACCATATTTGTGAATGTATATTAGACCCACCAGCTGATGTGTATTAGACGTGTGAGGTCGTTTGTTTACTCTTGAATATCGGCAAAAATTTAACATTCCGCTACTTTGAGCTCAGTTTCAAGCCATTTCCAATGCTAAAACCAATCAAAATCATCTCTATTTCTGTAATATGTCTTCCATTCTATCAAATGAACCAAGAAATCGCAAATACAACTATAAAAAACATACGAAAAAACACTGCAAAGTTGCTGTTTTAATCGAAAAATCATGATTTCATTTTTTTTCTCTCATTATGCACAGTGTGCTGCAGGATCTGTTTTATGTGGTGCACACATACCACATAGATGTATTCTCTCATATCTAGGCCCAAATGTACCACTCACAGTTTATCAGAGTGAGCTGAGCTCATGGCGTAGATCTACGGTTTGGACCCTGAACGTAAAGCCGTAGATCTACGGGACGGACCCTGAAAGGGTTAATGCAATAGAATAATTACAATAGCAACAATAACAATGGATTAATAAGAATATAATAATTGACACTTACCTTTAATGAAGATCTGGTGATGATTGATGGGATGGGAGGAGGGGAGAGTGTGGATGGTGTTAGTGTTTAGAAGGGGAATCCCCTTCCATTAGGACTTGAACTGGCAGTCTCACCATGCCTTACCACACTGTGTATGCCACTACGATTCTTAAATCTTTCAAACCAACCTTTGCTTGCCTTAAATTCACTCACATCACCACTAGTTGCAGGCAATTTCTTTACCAAATCATCATGCACTCTAACACGCACTCCACTTTCGTACTTTGCAATTATCTCTTTCTTCATTTCAATAGTCATTAGCACCTTTTTCTCAAGGGTTGGCACTAGAAGCTTTCTTGGGGCCCATGGTTACTTATTTTACAGAAACAAGCACCAAAAACAGCGATAATATGGAATGTACCGAATGTATCCTTAGATGCGCGCACACTGGTTGGCTTGTAAACACTGGTGCACACACAGGGCAGTTCAGGCCACACGTGGACACGTCTCGTATGAATCGTATCGAATGTCGGGCTTTCCATCGAATGTCGAGGCGAAATTTTTGCGTTAAAATGCATCGAATGTTGGATTTATCGAATGTCGATGCCATCGAATGTCGGGGGTCCACTGTATTTACGTATGTATAATCACTGGACATGTTTCTAGAACTGCTGCAGCTTGTGGAATTCCTTGAAACAAGGCACCATGCACAGAGGTACCTTACATTCCTCGCACGTAAACCGAGTGTCTTTGCATCTTTGTTGCCATTGTTTTGTTTGTGCACAGACAACACATCTCTTCTGAGCAAATTTCTTCTTAGTTGCAGGAAGCTGTATTATGAAGTGACCACCTTCCCTCCTCAAACACTTGGGTATATCCTGAGGAGTTCGAGAACCTTGTTGTATAGCAGGTGTTGTTACCTGGTACTTCATTATGAGTTGTCTGACAACAGACAAACAAAATTCACCATACGGTGGTCTGTTGCCAGTCTTCACTTGGTACATATTATATGCATTGAGCATTGAAATGTCCATGAGATGGAAGAAAAGTTTCATATACCACTTGTAGCTCTTACGAACACAATCAACAAAGCCAATCTGCATATCACATTTGTCAACCAAGTGCATGTTTTGTGTATAATCAATCACTGTCACTGGTTTTCGAATGTGTTCATTAGTCATTCTAACAACTTTGTCACTGTCTTGCATTTCATTACGGTGAATGGTTGTCAACAATGTGACATCTCGTTTCTCATGCCACCGTAATGCAATGATGTCATTGGCAGTAAACACCTGCACCTCATCACCACAAGTGTCTACGTTGAACCTGGGCACATGTTTACGATTAGAACGCACTGTGCCACACACATCTGTCTTGTTCACTTGCAAGAAATCAGAGTAAAGGGCTTGTGTACAAGTTATCGGTATATAATGTATACCCTTTACCAAGATAAGGTGCCATCATGCTTCTCACTATGTCACCTGAGATACCGAATAACATCCTGGTATCTTTCAATGTTTTACTTCCCATGTATACAACAATATCCAATACCAGGCCACTGTCACAGTCACAGAGTACAAACAGTTTTATACCAAAGTGTTTCCTCTTGCTCGGTATATACTGTTTGAATGACAGTCTACCTTTGAACAAAATCAAAGATTCGTCAAGTACAAAACTCAAGTACAAACTTCAATGGATAAAAGTACATGTTGAACTTTTGTTTGAGATACATAAAAACATTTCTAATCTTGTATAACCTGTCACTTCTGTCAGGCCTGGTTTTGTCAGAGAAGTGCAACATACGTAACAGTAAGATAAACCTGTTCACTGGGATGATTTCACTGAAGACCGGGGTAGAAATTAGCCGATCTGTGGACCAGTATGCTTTTATATTATGCTTATAGACATGAGGCATAAGCATTATTGTCACAAAAAGCAAATACATTTCTGCAACAGTTGTCTCTTTCTACCGGTGTAGTCTTGACTGTGGTGATATGATCGTATTTGCCATGGTGTACTCAAAATACAGTGCTCCCTCAATAATCGTCCGGCCTGAAAGTCGTCCATTTCGGAAATACGTAGTCCCATTATTTTGTCTAAAAATTGGCTCGCAAATGGTCCGTTAACTCGTTAACCGTCCTTCATCCGGGACGCGTACTCACGCTCTGAGCCGCCTGGGCCTGCCTTCCCAGCTAGCGTGCCATTGTTTACCAGTGAGCGACAGTCCCCTCACTTGCTCCTAAAAAATATTTCATAATATTCCATTGATTTTAGTGCTTGCAAGTGCTAAATAAGCTACCATGGCTCGAAAGAAAGCTTCTAGTGCCAACCCTTACCTGGAATCTACCTGGTGGGCATTCCGGGGATCAACATCCCCGCGGCCCGGTCCATGACCAGGCCTCCCGGTGGATCAGGGCCTGATCAACGAGGCTGTTACTGCTGGCCACACGTAATCCAACGTACAAACCACAGCCCGGCTGATCCGGCACCGTCTTTAGGTATCTGTCCAGCTCCCTCTTGAAGACAACCAGGGGTCTTCCCGTAATGCCCCTTATTGCTGGTGGGAGGCTGTTGAACAGTCTTGGGCCCCGGACACTTATTGTGTTTTCTCTTAGTGTACCAGTGACGCCCCTACTTTTCACTGGGGGTATGTTGCATCGCCTTTGGTAAAGAATGTGAGAAACACATATAATTTATGAAAACGTTTGTAGAAAAATACAAAGGTGGTGGTGATAGAGTGGAAGCAGTTGTGATAGTGGTTGATGGCAGTAGAGGGTGGTAGTGATGGTGGTTGCAGTTGTAATAGTGGTAGAAGGTGGTAGTGATGGTGGTAGAAGGTGCCTTCTTTAGTGATTCAGTGATTCTACCAACTCCTCCAATGCTGTTGGAGTTATATAGGGCTACAGAAAACACCGCCGCCTCAGCTGCTGCTTCACCACCATTATGGATGGCTTACTCTCAGTGGCCCTTATATACCCAACAACAACACAACACCTCTAGTGACATACGTAATGATTTATTTTATTCATTCTAGAGTATATTCCATGTTTCTATGTTATTAATATTGTTTATTATGTCATATTAGTTGAATTGTGATAGATAAATAAGCCGTAGAGTTGATATTAGTGTCATATTCTCCAACAATAAACTTGCCATCCCCCCTCACACAAACAAGTCTTCAATAAGAACATAAGAAAGGAGGAACACTGCAGTAGGCCTGCTGGCCCATACTTGGCTGGTCCTTCACAAATCCAACCCACTAACAGAACAAATGCTACCCAAGCAATGAGCTCAGGCGCAAGTCCGACTCAAATCCAACCCCTCTCACTCATGTATTTATCCAACCTAAATTTGAAACTATCCAATGTTTTAGCTTTGATCACCCTACTAGGCAGACCGTTCCACTCATCAACTACCCCTATTATCAATGTTCGTTTATACATTTTATTAGTGCTTTACATTTATTTGGCATTCTTTTCTGCATGTAAATCTATATTTATGCTAGGGAAGTGGCCCCTGAAGTGACCTCAAGTCCTTATAGAGGGGGATTCCCCTTCCAAACAATAACCTCTCTTCCCTCTCTCCTCCTCCCTGTCTTCCATTCATCAACAACAGTCTTCAATAAAGGTAACTGTCATGTTGAATGTTCATTCTTTTGTGCATGTAAATCTATCTTTTAGGTAAAAAAAAAATTGTTGTTGATACTTCTGGGTGTCTGGAACGAATTAATTGGATTTACATTATTTCTTATGGGGAAAATTGATTCGAAAATCGTCTATTTCGATAATAGTCCCACTTCCAGGAACGATAATTGAGGGACCACTGTACTTGTTACTTTCCCTGACAATACTTTCCATCAAGGGCTGGTCAAAGAAAAATTAAAAAAATTCCAGTTCCATTTGCAGTTTCCAAGGGGACAAGTAGGTAGAATTCCACTTTGAGAGTCATCAAACTCGTGGGGCTTGGGAACAAAATTAGGATTTTGCTGCCAATCCCACATACGGTTTGCTGGTGGATACTGAACATCATAGGCTGGTTGTGCTGGTAGTTGTGGTTGTGGTGGGCTGGTGGCTGACGCTCTGCTTTGTCCTTGAACTGAGGAGTCAGCAGCGTGGGTCCCAGCCTGAGCTGGTGAGTCATGCATGGCTGTGGCACTACCATCACCACCACCTACCATTGCCTGTTGTCTATCCATGCCAAGTGTAGCCACATCATCCTCACTTTCACTGTCTATTCCTGGTGTAGGCCCCTGGACACTGCATACGGAACACTACCCGAGTGCATGCGGCGGCGTATATACCGACGCTTCACTGGTGAATATGTTTCCTCACTATCACTACTCGAATGATCATCAAGAGCAATAAAATCACAATCCACATCACTATCATCATTACTCAGTCAGAGGCCTGGCCACGAGAAAATAATAGTTTTCTCTTGCGATGAGGTACAACTGACCATCACTGAGGAGTGCCCACACCAGAGGTAGAAGGTTGAGGATTCTCAGGGTTTTCTGCACTATTATCGATATCCTGGTCATTCCTTTCGGTCACTAACTGATCAAAGCCAAAGAATTCGTCTTCATTTCCACTTCCATCAGAGTCAGAACTATCAGACAGGAAGAGGAGAGTCCCAATTTTCCCTGGAGTAAGAGCTGCCTTGCGACGAGGCATGGTGAACAAGGGCGTTCCCACAATGCTATGCGGGTGCCTAGAAATTTTTTTTACGGGGCGCACACACCACGCAAACCCGTTCTCTCACATGTAGGCCTACCAGCCTTTTCGTGCTAAATTTGATGCCGCTAGAATTTTGGCATAGATCTACGGTTTGGACCCTGAACGTGAAGCCGTAGATCTACGGCACAGACCCTGAAAGGGTTAAACTTTAAATTAATCAAGGTGCTAACTCAGGTGCTAAAGTGTCTTCTTTTCTTTGTTTTACTTTTATACTCAGTAGCTCCATTATTTCTAGATTTAAAATAATTATCTTAGGTTATATGTTCATATTCGTTAGTGGTTTAACATCAACTGCTTTTTGTTTTTTAATAATTGTGACAGCTATTTCTCTGCGTATCCCTTATGAATGCAATTACCGATCCTGATATCAACCTCTTATTGAACTGCACACACAATCCTAAAAGTAATTGCCATTACTACACTGCTACCACTACACTGGAAACACAGTCGATGGTCTCCACTCCAAACCAACAGATACTAATGCCGGAAAAAAAAGCCCCCCCCCCCCCAGTACCACCAATACCGCCAGTCCAATGACATTCTTCTTTGCAAATATACAGGGTCTAAAGCCAACAACAACAAAATACCTTTCATCCGTGGACTGCTTGCAGAAGCAAATGCAATGTTCGCGGCTTTCACAGAGACCCACATAAAGGATCACTTGGACAACGAAATATGGATCCTAGGTTACAACATATACAGATGTGACAGAGTGAACAGGCAAAAGGGGGGGTGGGGTGTTGGCCTGTATATCGCAGAGTCACTTATTTGCACAGAACTGCTTAATGCTTCAAATGATGTAGTGGAAGTTTTAGCAGTAAAGATCGAGAACCAAAACCTAGTCATTGTGGTAGTCTACAAGCCTCTGGATGCAACGTCCCAGCAATTCCAGGAATATCTGTTAAAAATTAACCCCTGTCTCGAAAATCTTCCAGCTCTTGCCCCCAGCATCTTGCTTCTGGAGGATTTCAACTTGAGGTGCCTAAAACGGAGGAATATATCAAATAATGTTGTTGCAGTGATAACACCAGGAGACAGCTCTGACGAGAACTCACACACGAGCTTTTAAATCTCTGCACAGAATTCAACTTAAACCAGCAAATAATAAAGCCTACTAGACTGCAGAATACACTAGGCCTCATCTTCACTAACAACGATGATCTGATACGAAATGTCACCATATCAAAAACAATATACTCAGATCACAACATAATCGAGGTTCAGACATGTATGCGCGGAGCCGCAGACTGACAAAATGAGAATAGTCACGAGGGAGCCTTCACCAAATTCAACTTCAATAACAAGAACATAAAGTGGGACCAAGAAAATTAAGTCCTAAACGATATAAGCTGGGAAGATAGACTAAGCAACACAGACCCCAACTTATGCCTAGAACAGATAAACTCGGTGGCACTCGATGTATGCTCAAGGCTTATTTCTTTAAGAAAAAGGAGAAGTAGATGTAAAATAGGAAGAGACAGGCATTCCCTTTACAGGCGATGGAAAAGAATAACAGAGCAGCAAAAAGAGGCCAATATATCTGAAATGCGTAGGGAGTCACTGGTCAGAGAAACAGCAAACATCGAACTTAAGCTAAAGGAATCTTATAGGAGTCAGGAATCGTGGGAAGAACTAAAAGCCATAAATGAAATCGAAAGAAACCCAAAGCATTTTTTATGAGAGAGCCACAGAATTTGGTAAACACAAGCCTATCTGATGTTATCCTGACACCAAATGACTTTGAACAGGCAATAAATGACATGCCCATGCACTCTGCCCCAGGCCAGACTCATGGAATTCCGTGTTCATCAAGAACTGCAAGAAGCCCCTAGCACGAGATTTTACCATCCTATGGAGAGGGAGCATGGACACGGGGGTCATCCCACAGTTACTAAAAACAACAGACATAGCCCCACTCCACAAAGGGGGCAGTAAAGCTATAGCAAAGAACTACAAACCAATAGCACTAACATCCCATATCATAAAAATCTCTGAAAGGGTCCTAAGAAGCAAGATTGCCACCCATCTAGATACCCATCAATTACACAACCCAGGGCAACACGGGTTTAGAACAGGTCGCTCCTGTCTGTCCCAACTACTGGATCACTATGACAAGGTCCTAGATGCACTAGAAGACAAAAAAATGCAGATGTAATATATACAGACTTTGCAAAAGCCTTCGACAAGTGTGACCATGGAGTAATAGCGCACAAAATACGTGCTAAAGGAATAACAGGAAAAGTTGGAAGATGGATCTATAATTTCCTCACAAATAGAACACAAAGTGTAGTAGTCAACAGAGTAAAGTCTGAAGTGGCTACAGTGAAAAGCTCTGTTCCACAAGGCACAGTACTCGCTCCCATCTTGTTTCTCATCCTCATATCTGACATAGACAAGGATGTCAGCCACAGCACCGTGTCTTCCTTTGCAGATGACACCCGAATCTGCATGACAGTGTCTTCCATTGCAGACACTGCAAGGCTCCAGGCAGACATCAACCAAATCTTTCAATGGGATGCAGAAAACAATATGAAGTTCAACGATGAGAAATTTCAATTACTCAGATATGGTAAACATGAGGAAATTAAAACTTCATCAGAATATAAAACAAATTCCAGCCACAAAATAGAGCGAAAAACCAACGTCAAAGACCTGGGAGTGATCATGTCAGAGGATCTCACCTTCAAGGACCATAACATTGTATCAATCGCATCTGCTAGAAAAATGACAGGATGGATAATGTGAACCTTCAAAACTAGAGATGCAAAGCCCATGATGACACTTTTCAGGTCGCTTGTTCTATCTAGACTGGAATATTGCTGCACACTAACAGCACCTTTCAAGGCAGGTGAAACTGCTGACCTAGAAAATGTACAGAGAACCTTCACAGCACACATAACGGAGATAAAACACCTCAATTACTGGGAGCGCTTGAAGTTCCTGAACCTGTACTCCCTGGAACGCAGGTGGGAGAGATACATGATCATATACATCTGGAAAATCCTAGATGGACTAGTACCAAACTTGCACACGAAAATCACTAACTACGAAAGCAAAAGACTCGGCAGATGATGCACCATCCCCCCAATGAAAAGCAGGGGTGTCACTAGCATGTTAAGAGACAATACAATAAGTGTCAGGGGCCTAAGACTGTTCAACTGCCTCCCAGCATACATAAGGAGGATTACCAATAGACCCCTGGCTGTCTTCAAGCAGGCACTGGACAAGCACCTAAAGTCGGTTCCTGACCAGCCGGGCTGTGGCTCGTACGTTGGATTGCGTGCAGCCAGCAGTAACAGCCTGGTTGATCAGGTGCTGATCCACCATGAGGCCTGGTCACAGACCAGGCTGCGGGGGCGTTGACCCATGGAGCGCTCTCCAGATAAAATCCAGGTAAACACAGCCATACATAACTACAGGCCTGACCAATCAGGAGGAGGCACTGCCATCTATTACTCTGAACCAGAATGTATGAAATCAACTAATATACGGGACGAAAATGGCAAATATATAATAGCTAAGTTCACGTCAAGAACACTTAACCCTTAAATGGTCCAAACGTATATATATGTTTTTTCAACATCTGAAAGTATGTAAAAAAATGTAGATCTTCTTTTTTGTTTTACATGTGAAAACGTGTAAAAAAAACTTTTATCTACACTTTTTTTGTTATATTTGAAAATATGTAAAAAAAAGTAGATCTACTTTTGTAGCACTACGAATTTGAACGTCGATCTCTTTGGACCGTTTAAGGGTTAAGAAACCTGTAATGGTTGGTGCAGTCTACAGACTACCACACACAAATACTTACACTTTTAGCAGTAACCTTAGAAACATGATAATTGAGTCAGAGTTGAATAAACACCATCTGATACTAGCAGGAGATTTCAACATCAACCTTATCCAAGCAACTGAAACTCCAGTAGCTGATTTCACAAATACTATCAACAACAGCTTGTTGCTACCCTCTATAACAAAGCCAACAAGAATCTTTGAGACAAATGCCTCATTACTTGACCATATCTGGAACAACACGATATCCCCATTACAAGCAGATATAATCACAGACAACACCACAGGCCACTACCCTACCTTTCTCATAACCAATTTATCTAAACTGCTTCAAGAAACAAGAAAGATCTCATTTCGCCTGGATGATGAGACATCAATAAACAACCTAAAACTAGCACTAGGTGCCAGTGATTGGCAGAGAGAGCTAACTGACAGTAATAATATTGATAAAGATTTCAAAATTTTTTACATAAAACCCTAATCCTCTATAACAAGCATTGTCCAATCAAAACGAAACAGATCACAGAAAAGAGACTAAACAGCACATGGCTAACAAAAAGTATCCTCAAATCTATTAACCCTTTCAGGGTCAAGAGGCCCTCTTCTAAACTCTTTCCCAGGGTTGAAAGTTTTTCGGAAAAAACAAATTATTTTTCTTATGAAATGATAGAGAATCTTTTCCCAATCATAATGACACCAAAAGTATGAAATTTGATGGAAAACTTACGGAATTATGCTCTTGCTAAGTAAGCGGACTCGCTGATGTTTACGCATCGGCGATTTTGCCCACTTTGAGCCCTATTTTCGGCCAATTCCTGTGTACTAGTCAACAAAAATCATATTCATTTCGCTAGAACTCCATTTTTTCTATCGAATGAGTACAAGAAACCACCCATTTACCAATTTCAACTATCCAATAAAGTGGTTAGAAATTGGCAATTTTGCCAATTTCACACAAATTTCATTAGATGCCAATTTCCAAACAGTGTCCAGAATACACAAGACAGACATTCTGTAGACAGCCTGTACTGTCTGCAGAGACAGCCCATGCTGTCTGCCAGCTTAGTTCATATTTCGCGCCACTCAGGTGCTGCCCTCTGTAGCCAGGCCTCTAGGTAGGCACGCCAGCCTGCCGGCCCATGCCTCTCCCTCACTCACACAGCGGCCTAGCAGCAAGACACAAGGCCTCTCCAGCTCTCTCTCGTGGGCATGGCCCTGCCCGGGCCATGGGCACAACACACAAGCCTGTGTACCCACCACGACATTATCAATAAACGAAGAAGCCTCCGAAGACGTATCATTCACACCCGCTTGCAGCACTTACCAAATAAACCTTTAGTTATAAATGGTGACAGCGGTGCTCACAGCAGTTGTGTTTGCCTGGAGAGAGGGAGGAAGAGGTATGAAGTCATCTTCACTTCATCACCCTACACAAGAAGCATCCGTCTCTCAACGAGTTATCCTGATGTCATGTCTGCACGTTTGAGCATCCAGACACAGGTACAAGCAGGATCCATGCCAAAATTTGCCGAAATTCTCCGAGAATTGTAAGTGGCGTCCCAGTGACCCCACGCTGTTTCTCAAGTCACGTGTTCAGCGTCACTTGTATGTTGCTGTTGTTGTTCAGCTCAGCACAGCTGTTTCAGCGAGCCAGAGGCGAGTCTTGTGGTGATTTCTGCGTCCAGTGTGTTCCCCTGTGTTTGTGGGTGGGAGGAGGAGAGATCGCCAGATGCTCGCCCTGCCATACACTCACCCATGCTCCTCGCCACCACACTACCATTCACCACTGCTCACTCCCTCTATGTTCTCTGCTGTTTTTCGTGTGAATTCGTCGCCAGTGCTGTGTATCCGAGTGCCCGAGGCCACTCGAAGCTGCGTGGATCAGCATGCCACGTAGATCATGACACCACGTGGATTGACACCACGTTGGGTGTGGCCGATGTCACGTAGACCTACAAAGCCATGTGAGTTACCAGATATCCCAGGCCACATGCTGTGGTCTGCTGCCCGCATCACATCGACATCACCCACGATGCTGCCCGACTTCATGACGTCACGATGTCTGCTGACGTCACCTCACGATGTCTGCCTGACGTCACCTCGAGATGTCTGCTGACGTCACCTCATGATGTCTGCTGACGTCACCTCACGATGTCAGCTGACGTCACCTCACGATGTCTGCTGACGTCACCTCACGATGTCTGCTGACGTCACCTCACGATGTCTGCTGACGTCACCTCACGATGTCTGCCTGACGTCACCTCACGATGTCTGCCTGACGTCACCTCGAGATGTCTGCTGACGTCACAGTGCTGCTGACGTCACCTTGCGACATCATGCCTGACATCACATGATGTCACATTGAGTGTTTCTAGTAATTATTTTAATATTGTCGAGAAAATTGAGAGAAAATATATGTCGTGTGTTAATTAATTCCTCTCAGTCAGTGTTCTCACATTTTAGTATGTCTTAGAGTCAGTTTTATGCACAGAAAAGCATCACTTGCTAGTTTAAGCCATGTTGTACCGCGGTGTGTGTAAAGATTCCGTGTGTCCAGTGAGGTCTGAGCCAGCCAGACCTGAGTAACACCACTGTGTTAAGTCACCCTTGTGACCAGTGTGTTTGACAGCTATCAGACAGCCCGAGTGACCGAGCCCTCTTGTACAGAAAGCTTTTATGCTTGTCGCTCGTGATGTTCTGTAGAATCGTACCTGCTACGATTCCCATCGAGATTTGTTTCACTTCACCTCCAGACCTTCAGAGTGCAGTTATATGTAGAGAAACAAGTCTGGGGACGCTTAAGCTAACCTCTGCTATAACTCCAACTGTCGAGAGATGATACTCGTCAAGCCGCAGCCAGCCCTGTCGGCAGGCGCTGTGTCAGCCTCGTGTCACAAGCTTCAGTGAGCAGCTTGCACAAAGAAGATGTCACTTTGACTGCTAGCTCGCTCACTGCAGTCTGGTGTATGATGTTACGACTCCCAGATGTTTCGCCCAGTCGTCTCTGCCACGACTCGCTTCACGCTCGCCGGCAGTGACAGCCCAGCGACAGTACCAGTCGAGAAGTGTCCTCCTGAGTCGCTTGCCAGAAGTCCTGCCCAGTTGCCAAGTTTTGTCGACGCCTCACTCGAGGGCACCAGCACGTTGTGCCCCAGGTTGAGTGAAACCTGCAGCGACTCCTACGATGTCTGCTTCACCGTTCCAGAGGAGACCGTACCCTGTTACGTCACAGCTCAGCCGCAGCGATGTCTCCCATGTTGTAGTATCTGTCCAGACCCAGGAAGGCGTGCAGTGATGCACTTCGATGCTCACTGCCTTTGACCACGATGTTTAGCACACCCACATGTTTTTTTCTTCCCTCCCTGTAGGAAGTTTTTTTTCCATGTCCATATGTATATATATGTTTTTATTTTGTGTTCTGTGCCCTGTTCCTATGAGAGAGAGACCGAGTTTCTTTTACCACCAGTATTGTCGCATCGGGACGACGTGCGGTAGGTGGCCGAGCGTATGTAGACAGCCTGTACTGTCTGCACAGACAGCCCATGCTGTCTGCCAGCTTAGTTCATATTTCGCGCCACTCAGGTGCTGCCCTCTGTAGCCAGGCCTCTAGGTAGGCACGCCAGCCTGCCGGCCCATGCCTCTCCCTCACTCACACAGCGGCCTAGCAGCAAGACACAAGGCCTCTCCAGCTCTCTCTCATGGGCATGGCCCTGCCCGGGCCATGGGCACAACACACAAGCCTGTGTACCCACCACGACATTATCAATAAACGAAGAAGCCTCCGAAGACGTATCATTCACACCCACTTGCAGCACTTACCAAATAAACCTTTCATTATAATTCCTGGCACTAAAATAACAAGTTCTCTGTTTGTTAGTCACATCCCCATGCCCCTCTTATATTTCTTTTGCTTTCCACTTTGAATTTTTATTCTTACAAAAAATAGAAGATTTTCTGTTATGCAGACTACTGTATTAGTGTAGAAATGGTATAAATAATATCAGTGCACATGTGAAAGAATATAAGACTCACCAGTTGAAGTGTATTGGACGCTTGGCATGATTAGTTTACTTTTGAACTTTGGCAAAAATCGAAAATTTCTGCTATTTTGAGCTTAATTTCAAGGTACTTTTCATTGTGAAACCAATTAAATCATCTCAATTTCTGTAATATGTCTTCCATTCTATAAAATGAGACCAGGAAAACTAGAATACAACCATAAATACAGTGGACCCCCGCATACCGTACGCATTGCATAACGTACAATCCGCATACCGGACGCTTTGATCGCTAAAATTTTGCCTCGCATACCGCCCAAAAACCCGCTCACCGCCCTTCGTCCGAGACGCGTCCAGTGTGCGGCCTGAGCCAGCCTCATATGTTCCGCCGGAGGCATTGTTTACCAGCCAGCCTCCGCGGTAACATCCAAGCATACAATCGGAATATTTCGTATTATTACAGTGTTTTCGGTGCTTTATCTGGAAAATAAGTGACCATGGGCCCCAAGAAAGCTTCTAGTTCCAACCCTACAGCAATAAGGGTTAGAATTCCAATAGAGATGAAGAAAGAGATCATTGATAAGTATGAAAGTGGAGTGCGTATCGCCGACCTGGTCAGGTTGTACAAGAAACCCAAATCAACCATCTCTACTATTGTGGGCAACAGAAAGGCAATCAAGGAAGCTGTTCTTGCCAAAGGTTTAACTGTGTTTTCGAAACAGAGATCGCAAGTGATGGAAGATGTTGAGAGACTCTTATTGGTGTGGATAAATGAAAAACAGCTAGCAGGAGATAGCATTTCTCAAGCGATCATAAGCGAAAAGGCTAGGAAGTTGCATGAGGATTTAATTAAAAAAATGCCTGCAACTAGTGATGATGTGAGTGAATTTAAGGCCAGCAAAGGTTGGTTTGAGAGATTTAAGAAGCGTAGTGGCATACATAGTGTGATAAGGCATGGTGAGGCTGCCAGTTCGGACCACAAAGCGGCTGAAAAATATGTGCAGGAATTCAAGGAGTACATAGAGACTGAAGGACTGAAACCTGAACAAGTGTTTAATTGTGATGAAACAGGCCTGTTTTGGAAGAAAATGCCAAGCAGGACCTACATTACTCAGGAGGAAAAGGCACTCCCAGGACATAAGCCTATGAAAGACAGGCTTACTTTGTTGATGTGTTCCAATGCTACTGGTGATTGCAAAGTGAAGCCTTTATTAGTGTATCACTCTGAAACTCCCAGACCGTTCAGGCAAAAGAATGTCCTCAAGGAAAATTTGTGTGTGCTGTGGAGGGCAAACAGTAAGGCATGGGTCACTAGGGACTTTTTCTATGACTGGTTACACCATGCATTTGCCCCCAATGTGAAAGATTACCTAACTGAAAAGAAATTAGAACTTAAGTGCCTCCTGGTGTTAGACAATGCCCCTGGTCATCCTACAGACATGGCAGAGCGACTTTATGGGACATGAAATTCATTAAGGTGAAGTTTTTGCCTCCTAATACCACTCCTCTCCTGCAGCCCATGGACCAGCAGGTTATTGCAAACTTCAAAAAACTGTACACAAAAGCTCTGTTTGAAAGGTGCTTTGTAGTGACCTCAGAAACTCAACTGACTCTAAGAGACTTTTGGAGAGATCACTTTAATATCCTCAATTGTATAAACCTTATAGGTAAGGCTTGGGAGGGAGTGACTAAGAAGACCTTGAACTCTGCTTGGAAGAAACTGTGGCCAGAATGTGTAGACAAAAGGGATTTTGAAGGGTTTGAGGCTAACCCTGAGAGGATTATGCCAGTTGAGGAATCCATTGTGGCATTGGGAAAGTCCTTAGGGTTGGAGGTTAGTGGGGATGATGTGGAAGAGTTGGTGGAGGAGGACAATGAAGAACTAACCACTGATGAGCTGATAGATCAACTTCAACAGCAAGAGGCCAGACCTGAGGAAACTGGTTCAAAGGAGGGAGAGAGAAAATTGAAGAAATTGCCAACTACAAAGATTAAGGAAATCTGTGCAATGTGGCTGAAAGTGCAAACCTTTATGGATGAAAATCACCCTCACACAGCTATTGCGAGCCGTGCTGGTGACTATTACACTGACAATGTTGTGAAACACTTTAGGGAAGTCATAAAGGAACGAGAGGTACAGGCCACTATGGAGAGATATGTTGTGCGACAGAAGTCCAGTGACTCTGAAGCTGGTCCTAGTGGCATTAAAAGAAGAAGGGAAGTAACCCCAGAAAAGGACTTGACACCTCAAGTCTTAATGGAAGGGGATTCCCCTTCTAAACACTAACTCTCTCTCTCCCCTCCTCCCATCCCATCCCATCAATCATCACCAGATCTTCAATAAAAGTAAGTGTCATGTAATTGTGCATGCCTTTTTCAGTTTGTGTGTATTAAAATTAACATTTCATGTGGTAAAAAAAATTTTTTCATACTTTTGGGTGTCTTGCACGGATTAATTTGATTTCCATTATTTCTTATGGGGAAAATTCATTCGCATACCGAACATTTCGCATAACAGCCAGCCCTCTTGCACGGATTAAGGTCGCTATGCGGGGGTCCACTGTACCATACGAAAATACAGTGGACCCTCAGCTAACGATGGCATCACCTTACGTTAAATCCAGCATACGATACATTTTAATGCAAAAATTTTGCCTCAGCTAACCCTAAACAACTCACCCTACGCGATTCGTTCGAGACGCGTCCACGTGTGGCCTGAGCGCACCTCAGTTGTCCCCTGGGTGCCAGTGTTTACAAGCCAGCCAGTGCAGTCGCATCCACGCATACAATCGGAACATTTCACATTATCACAGCGTTTTTAGTGATTGTACTTGCAAAATAAGTCACCATGGGCCCCAAGAAAGCTTCTAGTGCCAATCCCTGCAGGAAAAAGGGCGAGAATTACTATGGATATGAAGAAAGATATTAAGGAAATGTGTGCAAAGTGGCTTGAAGTGCAAACCTTTATGGATGAAAATCACCCTCACACAGTGGTGATTGCAGAGTGAAGCCTTTATTGGTGTATCACTCTGAAACTCCCAGAGTGTTCAGGCACAACAATGTCCTCAAGGCTAATTTGTGTGTGATGTGGAGGGCAAACAGTAAGGCATGGGTCACTAGAGACCTTTTCTCTGACTGGTTACACCATGCATTTGCCCCAATGTGAAAAATTACCTCCTGAAAAATAAATTGGACCTTAAGTGCCTCCTGGTATTAGATAATGCTCCTGGTCATCCTTCAGACTTGGCAGAGCGACTTTCTGGGGACATGAGCTTCATTAAGGTCAAGTTTTTGCCTCTTAATACCACTCCTCTCCTGCAGCCCATGGACCAGCAGGTTATTTCAAACTTCAAAAAACTCTACACAAAAGCTATGTTTCAAAAGTGTTTTGTAGTGACCACAGACACTCGATTAACTCTAAGAGAGTTTTGGAAAGATCACTTTAGTATCCTCAGTTGTGTAAACCTTACAGGCAAGGCTTGGGAGGGAGTGACTAAGAGGACCTTGAACTCTGCTTGGAAGAAACTGTGGCCAGAATGTGTAGACAAAAAGGATTTTGAAGGATTTGAGGCTAACCCTGAGAAGCATATGCCAGTTGTGGAATCAATTGTGGCATTGGGGAAGTCCTTGGGGTTGGAGGTTAGTGGGGAGGATGTGGAAGAGTTGGTGGAGGAGGACAATGAAGAACTATCCACTGATGAGCTGCAAGATCATCTTCAACAGCAAGAGGCCAGACCTGAGGAAACTGCTTCGGAGGAGGGGAGAGAAATTGAAGAAGTTGCCTACTTCAAAGATTAAGGAAATGTGTGCAAAGCGGCTTGAAGCGCAAACCTTTATGGATGAAAATCACCCTCACACAGCTATTGCAAGCCGTGCTGGTGACTATTACACTGACAATGTTGTGAACCACTTTAGACATATCATAAAGGAACGGGAGGTACAGGCCTCTATGGACAGATATAAGAACATAAAAACATAAGAAAGAAGGAACACTGCAACAGGCCTACTGACCCATGCGGAGCAGGTCCATGTCCCCCCCCACGGATTAGACCAATGACCACCCCCCCGGATTAGCCCAATGACCCACCCAGTCTGATCATCTCCACTCAAGGATGGAGCACTGCACCAGACCCAGCAGCACAAGCTAGTCAGGTCCAACTCACACCCACCCACACCCGCTCATGTATTTATCTAACCTATTTTTAAAACTACACTAACGTTTTAGCCTGAATAACTGTACTCGGGAGTTTGTTCCACTCATCCACAACTCTATTACCAAACCAGTGCTTTCCTATATCCTTTCTGAATCTGAATTTTTCCAATTTGAAACCATTGCTGCGAGTCCTGTCTTGGCTGGAAATTTTCAGCACGCTATTTACATCCCCTTTATTTATTCCTGTTTTCCATTTATACACCTCGATCATATCCCCCCTAATTCTACGCCTTTCGAGAGAGTGCAGATTCAGGGCCCTCAGTCTATCCTCATAGGGAAGATTTCTGATACATGGGATCATCTTTGTCATTCTCCTCGGTACATTTTCCAGAGCATTTATATCCATTCTGTAATACGGTGACCAGAACTGAGCAGCATAGTCTAAATGAAGCCTAACCAAGGATATATAGAGTTGAAGAACAACCTGAGGACTTCTATTATTTATACTTATAGATATGAAGCCAAGAATTCTGTTAGCTGTATTGCGAACACTAATGCACTGCTGTCTTGGTTTTAGATTACTGCTAACCAGAACTCCTAAATCCTTTTCGCAATCAGTAGTATTAAGATCTACATTATTTAGTTTATATGTGGCATGGTTATTTACCTGTCCAATATTTAGAACTTTCCATTTGTCAATATTAAACTGCATCTGCCACTTCTCCGGCCATTCCATCAATCTATTCAAATCATCCTGGAGTGCTCTAGTGTCCTCATTAGAATGAATTGGATGGTCTATTTCGGTGTCATCAGCAAATTTGCTTATGTCGCTATTTATTCCCTCATCTATGTCGTTTATGTAAATTGTGAACAACAACAGGTCCAACACTGACCCCTGAGGAACACCGCTTGTGACGTGCCCCTATTCTGATTTCTCCCCATTTATGCAAACTCTCTGCTGTCTATTTGTCAGCCTCTACCCAGGAAAAAATTTCTCCTCCTATTCCGTGTGCCTTAAGTTTCCTCAATAGCCTCTGGTGTGGAACTCTATCGAAAGCCTTACTGAAGTCCATATACACAATATCATATTCATTACCATGATCTACCTCCTCAAACACCTTAGTGAAAAAAGTTAGTAAATTCGTAAGACAGGAACGCCCCTTTGTAAAACCGTGTTGAGATTCATTAATCCATCTTTGCCTGTCAAGATGGCTACGAATTGCTTCGGCAATTATTGATTCCATAAATTTTCCCACTACGGGGGAAGGCTTATTGGTCTATAGTTCAAAGCCAAGGACCTGTCACCTGCTTTGTAAATAGGAAATTACATTTGCCATTTCCACTTATCGGCACTATCCCAGTTTGTAGTGATATGTTAAAAAGATTAGCCAAAGGAGGCAAGTTCCTCTTTACATTCCTTTAACACCCTTCCCAAACTTCATCAGGACCGGGGTTTGTTAGGTTTAGTTTCACTATTTGCCCTGAGGACCATGCCACAGTAACCGCAATCGTACTTAGTTTATTTCATCCTGTTCTACATAATCTATTATTTCAGGGAAAATCGCTTTGTATTTTCCTGATGAAAACGAGAGGAAGTAGGTATTTTAGAAATTTCACACATCCTTATCACTGTCATGATCTGACCAGAGTTACTCTTATGTGGGCCAATCTTGTCCCTAATCTTACTTCGGGATACCTGAAAGAACCCTTTTGGGTTAGTCTTTGAATCCCTTGCTACCTTAGCCTCATAATCCCATTTTGCTTTTCTTATTCCTGTCTTTATTTCTCTCTTTAATTGAATATATTGATTTCTTAACTGCCCATCCCCTCTTTTGATACGCCTATATATGCCTTTCTTTTGACCAATGAGATGTTTTAATCTATTGTTCATCCATTTGGGATCATTTTTGTTAGATCTAATTTCCCTACTTGGAACAAAAGTTGTCTGGGCAGTTAGAACTATGCTCTGAAAAATGTCATATTGGCAACCAAGATCAATTTAGCCCACCCACCAATTTAGCCCACCCAGGTAATTTTTCAGTCCCACGAAGTCGGCCAAGCGAAAATCTGGGACAGTGATTTAATTGCAGTTATCTGGGTAATTCCATGATATATTAAAACTAAGTGATTTGTGATCACTTTCCCCAAGCTCATCATTAACCTCAAGATTATTAATTAGTGAATCTTTGTTGGCAAGAACCAAGCCAAGCAGACTGTTTCCTCTAGTTGGTTCTGTCACAACCTGTTCTAAAAAGCAATCCTGAATTGAATCAAGAAAGTCACTAGACTTAAGATTTCCTGTCATATTGTTCCAATCAATTTGTCTAAAGTTAAAATCTCCCATTATCACAACATTTTCATATCTAGATGCCTTATGAATTTCGTCCCATAACAGCTTACTGCCCTCCCTATCAAGGTTTGGGGGCCTATAAATCACACCCAAAATTAATTTGTCATGTCCCTCAAGAAACTGTAGCTCATCTATCTTATTTCTTAGACTCCTACTATTTGTATAGTAAACCTTAAGGGAGGTAGTCACTCGTTGCCCTCTACTATCCCTCTTTGTTTGTTGATAATTGATTTGCCATTACTAGCAACTTTATTTTGAATATTGTCTTTTAAACATATCCCTGAGGTATCCCGGTAATAACTGCTGTTTTTAACCCTAATGCTGCAGCCTGATTGTTTCCCACAAACACCCATACCTCTATAATCTATCAGTTTAAATTCCTAGACAAGTCATCAATTACCCTCTCAATTGAATTGGCTAATGCAACCACTCCATCCCCAGAGAGATGAACCCCATCCCTTGCATACATATCACGTTTGCCAAAGAATAGGTCCCAGTTATCAATGAATGGGATTGCAAGTTCCTTGCAGTACCTGTCTAGCCAGCAATTTATACCAAATGCCCTAGACATCCATTCATTGCCCACTCCCTTTCTAGGCAAGATGCTACATATGACTGGGATCCCTCCCTTAGACCTAACTACGTCTATGGCTGGCCTGTACTTATCCAGCAGCTCCTGTCTCCTGCCTTTCCCAATGTCATTACCCCCAGCACTTGTTCCCATTACCTGCCATAATATTATCCAACCTGCTGACTATGTCACCAACACCAGCTCCAGGAAGACACACTCTCTGTCTGACCTTTCTGTCTCTGTTACAAAATGCACGGTCCATATATCTTACCTGAGAATCGCCTACTATTAAAATATTCTTACCTTGATTAGCAGGGGAATCAGTGGTACCTTCAACCTCACTAACCACTGAAGTACACTTGTCTTGGAGAACAGAGAATCGATTTCCTACCTTCACATCTTCTCTATTAACTCTCCTCATCTTCCTTCTTCCTGAACTGTGAACCACTTGCTACTTAAAGCGGCTGCCACTATCACTGCTGGCGAGCATTCCTTCCTTACCAGCTAAATCCTTCTCACACTCGCTCCCAAACTCATCTATGCGAAGCTTCAGCCTCCTATTTTCCTCCTGAAGAAGTAGAATCTCCTTCTTCAACACTTGAACCTGAGATTCTAAAACACTACAACAAGCCATGGTGCTTGGTAACAGCCCACGCTAACTCCCAAGAGCTTAGGCAGGTATGACCGCAGGTGACCACTGACATCAGCGACAGAGGTCCAGTGACTCTCAAGCTGGTCCTAGTGGCATTAAAAGAAGATGGGAAGTAACCCTGGAAAAGGACTTGATACCTCAAGTCCTAATGGAAGGGGATTCCCCTTCTAAACATTACCAACTTCCACACTCTCCCCTCCTCCCATCCCATCAATCATCTTTAATAAAGGTAAGTGTCAGTTTGTGTGTATTAAAATTAATACAGCAAGGCCCCACTTTACGGCGTTTCGCCTTACAGCGTTCCGCTAATACGGCGATGTCAAATTATGACCAAAATTTGCTATACGGCAAGCGGTCTTTCAAATATGGCGCCCCCACCCATTTGTTTACATTTTCCGTGACCACATCTATTATGTCAGGAAACTTTCCAAAATTTAAAGTGTTTTAAAGTTACTGCATATTTTACATGTACTCTGATAATTATACTTATGTGTACCTGTACCTAAATATACTTACACACTGTGCTGGTGTGCAGGTACACATTAAAATAGCTAAGTCTCTCTCTACTTATGATGCCAATACTACGAATAATAATCATTCTTGGGCACACTAAATTTGACTTATTTTACACCCAATATAGGCATTTCATTAATCCATCTATGTATTTTCCTCAAAATTATATTTTTTGGAAAACCTTTACATAGCATATAAACATGATACTTTCACTCACAGAATAAAAATTTATGTAAATATAAGATTTGTTTACAAAGCGGCTGTGTAGGTAGTGTCGGAAGAATTATTTTTTCTCTAGTCAAACTGGGGATAACTGTAGAAAAGTATTCTTTTCGTATGCCTTCACTCTATATATAGCAATTCACGACCCTTGTGGGTTTAGTGCTTTTTATAACAATAATAATATTTTTTTTATTATTTATTATCACACTGGCCGATTCCCACCAAGGCAGGGTGGCCCGAAAAAGAAAAACTTTCACCATCATTCACTCCATCACTGTCTTGCCAGAAGGGTGCTTTACACTACAGTTTTTAAACTGCAACTTTAAACACCCCTCCTTCAGAGTGCAGGCACTGTACTTCCTATCCCCAGGACTCAAGTCCGGCCTGCCGGTTTCCCTAAACCCCTTTCATAAATGTTACTTTGCTCACACTCCAACAGCAGTCAAGTATTAAAAACCATTCGTCTCCATTCACTCCTATCAACACGATCACGCACGCCTGCGAAGTCCAAGCCCCTCGCACACAAAACCTCCTTTAACCCCTCCCTCCAACCTTTCCTAGGCCGACCCCTACCCCGCCTTCCTTCCACTACAGACTGATACACTCTTGAAATCATTATGTTTCGCTCCATTCTCTCTACATGTCCGAACCACCTCAACAACCCCTTCTCAGCCCTCTGGGCAACAGTTTTGGTAATCCCCCACCTCCCTCTAACTTTCCCAAAAATACGAATTCTCTGCATTATATTCACACCACACATTGCCCTCAGACATGACATCTCCACTGCCTCCGCCTTCTCTCGCTGCAACTTCATCACCCATGCTTCACACCCATATAAAGAGTGTTGGAAAACTATACTCTCATACATTCCCCTCTTTTTCCTCCAAGGACAAAGTTCTTGTCTCCACAGACTCCTAAGTGCACCACTCACCCTTTTCCCCTCATCAATTCTATGATTCACCTCATCCTTCATAGACCCATCCGCTGACATGTCCCCCTCCCAATATCTGAATACATTCACCTCCTCCATACTCTCTCCCCAATCTGATATCCAATCTTTCATCACCTAATATTTTTGTTATCATCATAACCTTACTCTTTCCTGTATTCACTTTTAATTTTCTTCTTTTGCACACCCTACCAAATTCATCCACCAATCTCTGCAACTTCTCTTCAGAATCTCCCAAGAGCACAGTGTCATCAGCAAAGAGCAACTGTGACAACTCCCACTTTATGTGTGATTCTTTATCTTTTAACTCCACGCCTCATGTCAAGACCCTCGCATTTACTTCTCTTGGAAATAAATGGTATAAAATACCGACACAATGGCAATATAAACACAAATGCAGGATCAATAAAGGATCACATTATACTGCATTTGTGTTTATATTGCCATTTACTTCTCTTACAACCCCATCTCTAAATATATTAAACAACCATGGTGACATCACACATCCTTGTCTAAGGCCCACTTTTACTGGGAAATAATTTCCCTCTTTCCTATGTACTCTAACTTGAGCTTCACTATCCTCGTAAAAACTCTTCACTGCTTTCAGTAACCTACCTCCTACACCATACACCTGCAACATCTGCCACATTGCCCCCCTATCCACCCTTTCATACGCCTTTTCCAAATCCATAAATGCCACAAAGACCTCTTTAGCCTTATCTAAATACTGTTCATTATATGTTTCACTGAAAACACTGGTCCACACACCCCCTACCTTTCCTAAAGCTCCTTGTTCATATTTTTTATTTATTATTATTATTATTAAATTATTAATAATAATAATTAATAAAAAATAATATTATTAATGTTGCAGTTTAAAAACTGTAGTGTAAAGCACCCTTCTGGCAAGACAGTGATGGAGTGAATGATGGTGAAAGTTTTTCTTTTTCGGGCCACCCTGCCTTGGTGGGAATCGGCCAGTGTGATAATAATAATAAAAATTATTATTATTAATATTATCTTCATTCACTCTAAAAATGGTGTGTTGCTGTTTGTTTATTCTGAACTAACTTGTACACAATATAAGAGCATTTGTATTGTGAGGTAATTATAATAAAAAAATATTGAGGTAAATGTTTTACAAACTCTTACAAATGGACGTGAATGAACTAAAAGTAGACACATATTAATACGCATTTATTTCACCTGACCAAGTGATCCCCCACTACCTGTTCAGTTTGTGTTCTTACATTGTCTCAACTCTGTATCTCGTTCTCTCTCTCGTTTACTCTTTCGTTAACTAGTTGGCTCTCATTGACGATGGCGTCTAATGTTAGCTGTGATAAAAAGAGAAGTCGTAAGCCTCTTGCTTTAAGTGCCAAGTTAGAGGATGATGGTGTGCCATTCTGATTTTATTCAATAAACACCCTGCCACTCACCTCTCACACATTAATATTAATATTTTATGGTAAGTAACAAGTGTACTCTGTGTGCATCTTACCTTTTATTGTGTTTTCAATGCCTATTTCTATTGCTAACTTGATATAAGTTAGTGTAAACTTGTTGTCTGGCATTTATTGCATATTTTATATGTGCTCTGATAATAATACTTGTGGAGCTGTGTGGTAGCCGGGTGGAGGGACAACATTAAGTTTTCTCTGCTCAGCCATCAGAGAAAACGTGTATGAATCTGCATTTGGCCCAGCCACTCCCTCACTCCGCTTTGTTTACAATTTTCGGCATGAATTATTCATTACTTCTCCCTTCGTTTATGATGGCATCTAAAGGTAGTCAGAAATTATTAAATTCAGTGAACAAGGTATGCCGATGTTAATAATATAGCTCTGGGCCACAGTGTAGGTAGCAGGTAGGTGTAGCCCAGGTGGGCTACACCCACCAGCTACCTACACTGACTTCCTACAAATAAATACTACTCACCTCTCTTCCTTTATTAAGACTACACATATTTTAAGGTAAATAATGAGTGTACTGTATGTGTATTTTACCTCTCTGGGATGTTTTAAATATCACATATTAAGTATGAGACGGGGAGCCAGGGCTACCTACACCTGGGCAACCTGCACCTGACTTCCAACAAATAAATACTACTCACCTCTCTCCCAACATTAAGATTACAAATACTTTAATAAGACTGCCATCCCCATGAGCCCCTTTGGGGCGGGGCAGCTGGCCGACCAGAGGCCTAGCTTCTCCCTACGAGCCCCGTGAGGGCGGGGACAGTGGCTAGGCCTGGGGACACTTGGTCCCAAAGATGAGGGGGTACTTGTACCTTCTCCCATGGGAGACTTAGGTCTCAAGATACTCCCCAGATAGGGAGCCAAGGCCGGGTCACCACTACATGGAAAAGACCTGGGCCGGGAGATTGCCGGCGAATAAAAAAAAAAAATACTTTAAGATAAGTAATGAATTTACTGTGAATGTATTTTACTTTGTGTGTTTTTAATGCCTAGTTCTATTACTAACTTAATATAATTTAGTGTAAACTTGTTGTCTGGCATCTATATGCATTTATAAATGGAAAAAAATGGCGTTCTGCCTTCCGGCGATGTCTGCTTTCCGGCGACAGCCTGGAACCTAACCTGCTGTATAAGTGGGGCCCTACTGTATTTCATGTGGTAAATTTTTTGTTTTTTTTCATACTTTGGGGTGTCTTGCATGGATTAATTTGATTTCCATTATTTCTTATGGGGAAAATTAATTCAGCTAACGATAATTTCAGCATACGATGAGCTTTCAGGAACGGATGTGCAGTGCAAAGTCGCTGTTTTAATCCAAAAACACGGTCAAAGTTTTTTTTCTCATTACACACTGTGTGCTGCAGAATTTTTTTTATACTGCACTCACTGACCACATAGACCCATTCTTTCATATGTAGGCCTACCAGCTTTCTCTCGCTAGATTTGAAGGCGCTAGAATTTAGGCATTCTAGTACGTCAATAACCCTGGTGCGTAAGCCATACAAGTACGTTGAAAACCCTAAAAGGGTTTATAAAAAACACCAACTTGAAAAACAGTTCAGATTAGCCTTAATTACTAAAGAGTAATGTTTTACTCTGCATGTCTCATTGTTTTCTGTGTAGGGAAATGTATATTTCATGTAAAAAAATTTATTTTGTTCAATACTTTTGGGTGTTTGGAACGAATTAATTGGATTACCTTATTTCTTATGGGGAAAATTAATTCGGATTAAGTCAGATTCAGTATAAGACACTCTCTCTGGAACAGATTAATTACATTATCTGGGGGTCCACTGTACGTATAATACATACACAGTACATTTATTACTTGCCTTAAAATATTTGTAGTCTTAATGTAGGGTGAGTATTATGTATTTATTTGTAGGAAGTCAGGTGTAGGTATCCGGTAGGTGTAGCTATGTAGCCTGCCTGGCTCCCACATCTAAAGGTAATATCTGATATTTAAAGCAGCCCAGAGAGATATTACCATCGACATACCTTGCTCACTGAGTTTAATAATTTCTAACAATTACCTTTAGATACCATCATAAACAGAGAGAGAAGTGATGAGAAGAAGTCATGCTGAGAATTGCAAACTGAGTCGAATGCGTTAAGGGGAGTCACTGGACCAAACGCAGATTGATACACTTTCTCTGGTACTGGACCAGAGAAAACTTAATTCTTTTCCTCTGCCTGACTACATCTCATATTTACATGAAATTCATTGTACTGTGGGTGTATGCATCATGTTTATATGTTATGTAACGTGTTTCTTATATAGTTTTGAAGAAAATATAGATGGATTAATGAAAATGTCTATATTATCATTATTACATACTAATACAGTGGTCCCTCAATTATCGTCCTTAATCCATTCCTGGAAGTGGGACTATTATCGAAATAGACGATTTTCGAATCAATTTTCCCCATAAGAAATAATGTAAATACAATTACTCCATTCCTGACACCCAGAAGTATTAAAACAAAAAAAATTTTTACATGAAATATAGATGTAGTACAGGTCCTCCATCACAAATCCAGCATCATTGGGACCTGTAGTATGCCGGATTACTGAGTTTGCTGAATTACAGAGTGGTTAGGTTAGAATACACTTAATAAAATTAACCAACTTGACTTACACAGTTCATTGAACATCAGCAAAAATCAAACATTTCCGCTACTTTGAGCTCAATTTCAAGGTACTTTTCATCATGAAAGCAATCAAAATCATGTCTATTTCTGTATTATATCTTCCATTCTATCAAATGAGTCCATCCAAAAAAATGAGAATACAACCATAAAAACCATACAAAAATATACTGCAAAGAGGCAGCTAATGGCTGAGAAGTGAACTCCCTTAATTATCGTCCATCTTTTTTATTTTTGTTGTACGTTAAGAAGCATCTTTCCATCATACATTGCCCAAGTTTCAATGAGATAGCCCAACAAACAACCGAGAAAAAATATATTTACCAAAAATCATATATGGCAAGCCCAAGCCAGGTACTGGCAATAAGTCACCTTGTCTGACTTTTTTTGGGTTATCCCAGGTTCTCTATACATACACTGATATGTATGATAATCTATGTAACTGTATTTGTGCATACCTGAATAAACTTATTTACTTCTAGTCTGTCAAATGAGTACAAGAAACCGCCCATTCACTTATTTCAACTACCCAATAAAGTGGTCAGAAATTGGCAATTTGGCCCATTTCACACAAATTTCAACAGATGCCAATTTCAAAATAGGGTCCAGAATAAACAATGTAGACATTCCTGGCACTAAAATAACATTTTCTCTGTTCATTAGTCATGGCTCCAGGCCCCTCTTATATTACTCTTGCTTACCATTTGGAATTTTTATTCACAAAAAAAATAGAAGATTTACTGTTATGCAGACTGCTGCATTATTGTAATAACTGTATACAGTGGACCCCCGCATAGCGAACTTAATCCGTGCAAGAGGGCTGGCCGTTATGCGAAATGTTCGCTATGCGAATTAATTTTCCCCATAAGAAATAATGGAAATAAAATTAATCCGTGCAAGACACCCAAAAGTATGAAAAAAATTTTTTTTACCACAAAAAAATGTTAATTTTAGTACACACAAACTGAAAAAGGCATGCACAATTACATGACACTTACTTTTATTGAAGATCTGGTGATGATTGAGGGATGGAGGAGGGAGAGAGAGTGTTAGTGTTTAGAAGGGGAATCCCCTTCCCATTAGGACTTGAGGTAGCAAGTCCTTTTCTGGGGTTACTTCCCTTCTTCTTTTAATGCCACTAGGACCAGCTTCAGAGTCACTGGACTTCTTTCGCACAACATATCTGTCCATAGTGGCCTGTACCTCTCGTTCCTTTATGATTTGTCTAAAGTGGTTCACAACAGTGTCATTGTAACAGTCACCAGCACGGCTTGCAATAGCTGTGTGAGGGTGATTTTCATCAAAAAAGGTTTGCACTTCAAGCCATTTTGCACACATTTCCTTAATCTTTGAAGTAGGCAATTCCTTCAATTTCTCTCTCCCCTCCTTTGAACCAGTTTCCCCAGGTCTGGCCTCTTGCTCTTGAAGTTGATCTATCAGCTCATCAGTGGTTAGTTCTTCATTGTCCTCCTCCACCAACTCTTCCACATCCTCCCCACTAACCTCCAACCCCAAGGACTTCCCCAATTCCACAATTGATTCCTCAACTGGTATACTACTCCTCTCAGGGTTAGCCTCAAACCCTTCAAAATCCCTTTTGTCTACACATTCTGGCCACAGTTTCTTCCAAGCAGAGTTCAAGTTCTCTTAGTCACTCCCTCCCAAGCCTTACCTATAAGTTTTACACAATTGAGGATATTAAAGTGATCCTTCCAAAACTCTTTTAGAGTCAATCGAGTGTCTGTGGTCACTTCAAAGCACTTTTGAAACAGAGCTTTTGTGTACAGTTTCTTGAAGTTGGAAATGACCTGCTGGTCCATGGGCTGCAGGAGAGGAGTGGTATTAGGAGGCAAAAACTTCACCTTAATGAAGCTCATGTCCCCATAAAGTCGCTCTGCCACGTCTGTAGGATGACCAGGGGCATTGTCTAACACCAGGAGGCACTTAAGGTCTAATTTCTTTTCAGTTAGGTAATCTTTCACATTGGGGCAAATGCATGGTGTAACCAGTTATAGAAAATTCCCTAGTGACCCATGCCTTACTGTTTGCCCTCCACAGCACACACAAATTATCCTTGAGGACATTCTTTTGCCTGAATGCTCTGGGAGTTTCAGAGTGATACACTAATAAAGGCTAACTTTGCAATCATCACTAGCATTGCACACATCAACAAAGTAGCCTGTCTTTTCATAGGCTTATGTCCTGGGAGTTGCCTTTTCTCCTGAGTAATGTAGGTCCTGCTTGGCATTTTCTTCCAGAACAGGCCTGTTTCATCACAATTAAACACTTGTTCAGGTTCCAGTCCTTCAGTTTCTATGTACTCCTTGAATTCATGCACATATTTTTTCAGCCGCTTTGTGGTCCGAACTGGCAGCCTCACCATGCCGTATCACACTATGGATGCCACTACGCTTCTTAATCTCTCAAACCAACCTTTGCTGGCCTTAAATTCACTCACATCATCACTAGTTCAGGCATTTTTTAATTAAATCGTCATGCAACTTCCTAGCCTTTTCACATATGATCGCTTGAGAGACGCTATCTCCTGCTAGCTGTTTTTTCATTTATCCACACCAATAAGAGTCTCTCAACATCTTCCATCACTTGCGATCTTTGTTTCGAAAACACAGTTAAACCTTTGGCAACAACAGCTTCCTTGATTGCCGTTTTCTTGCCCACAATAGAAGAGATGGTTGATTTTGGTTTCTTGTACAACCTGACCAGGTCGGTGATACGTACTCCACTTTCATACTTATCAATGATCTCTTTCTTCATTTCAATGGGTATTCTTACCCTTTGAGGTGTAGGGTTGGCACTAGAAGCTTTCTTGGGGCCCATGGTCACTTATTTTCCAGAAACAGCACCGAAAACACTGTAATAATACGAAATATTCCGAGTGTATGCTTGAATGTTACCGCGGAGGCTGGCTGGTAAACAATGGGACGGGCGGCACATGTGAGGCTGGCTGAGGGCGCACATTGGACACGTCTCGGACGAAGGCCGCTGAGCGGGTTTTTGTCCACTATGCGGGGCAAAATTTTAGCGAACAAAGCGTCCGCTATGGGGATTGTTCGCTATGCAAGGCGTTCGCTATGCGGGGATCCACTGTAAATGTCTAGCCATTCTTGACTCCGTACTGGACTGACAGGCGGACAGGTATTGGATGGTGACGTCATTTGTTTACTCTTGAGCTTCGCTAAAGAATAGAACATTTTCGCTAATGTGAGCGCAATTTCAAGGTACTTTTCATCATGAAACCAATCAAAATCATATCTATTTCTGTAATATATCTTTCATTCTATCAAATAAAAACGAAAAAATGAGAATATAACCATAACAACCATACAAAAATATACCGCTAAGCGGCTGCTAATGGCTGAGAAGTGAACTCCACTATTTATGGTCCGATTTCTTTCATTTTTCGTGTACGTGAAGAAGTATCTTTCCATCATACATTGCCCAAGTTTGAATAAGATAACCCAACAAACAACTGAGAAAATAATAATAATAATAATAATAATAATAATAATAATAATAATAATAATAATAATAATAATTTTATTTACTACACGTACATGTACAAGGTATACAGGCCTAGGTGACATCAATGACATACTACTGTATAGAAAGCCGCTTGTTATGCAGAATATTTCAAGAAAATTAGGTCAGTGTCCCAGGATAACATCCACACTAGTCGGCTAACACCCAGGTACCCATTTACTGATGGGTAAACATAGACAACAGGTGTAAAGAAACACGCCCAATGTTTCTACCCTGGCTGGGAATCGAATATTTACCAAAAATCATATATGGCTAACCCAAGCCAGGTACTAAAAATAAGCCACGTTGACTTTTTTTGGGTTATCCTAGGTTCTCTACACATATGTTGCTATGTGTGATAATCTATAGAGAGAAAATAACTTTTTTGTTTCAGGTTTATGGTGCAGTACGAGTGTATATCACAGTTAGCCCCGTGCTACACTCCGTTTTCTCTAATATAAGCCCCAAGACAGGGATAGGAGAATGGTATTTGTATACCATATCCTCTTCATACCTCCGTCGAACTGCTCGGTGTTATGCCAAATATTATTTATTCTGGAGTATTTAACATGTTTTATGTTATTTATATTGTTTCTTATGTCATATTAGATCAATTGTGATAGGCAAATAAGCTGTAGTGTTGATATTAGCGTAATAATAAAGCATATTCTCCTGCTTCATGAGACTGAGCTCATGGCAACCGACAGTGGCTTCAAAGCCACCTTATCTTTAAATTATGCTAGCCAAAATTAGTGCCGAATAACTGAAGGAACCAAATAAATGATTGCCGGATTTGTGATGGCGGACCTGTACATAAACAATACAATGGGACATGATGAATGAAACATTAACAGCATAACACTTACCTTTATTGGTGATTCTTCTTAGTGTATGGAAGACTGGAGGAGGAGAGAGATTGAATTACTGTTTGAAAGGGGAATCCCCTTCCATCAACACCTCAGGTACCAAGTACTTTTCTGGGGCTACTTCTCTTCTCTGCTTCTTAATGCCACTAGGACCAGCTTGAGAGTCACTGGAGTCCTGTCTTGCAAAAAAACTGTCCAGAGAGCTCTGTTTCTGGTGTCTCTTTAAAACTTCCCTAAAATGGGCCAAGACTCTGTCACTGTACAAGTAGCCGATATGGCTTGCAACATCCTTCTCAGGGTTATGTTTCTCCATAAATCTTTCCATCCTACCCCACATTTCAAAAATCTCCTTAATTTCTGAAGAAGGCACCTTCTTCCATCTCTCTTCCTCTTCCTCTGCAGCAAGATTCTGAGCTGTGATCTGTTGCTCTTCCTGCTGAAGCTCTTGCAGCTCCTCAGTGGTGAGCTCTTCATTGTGGTCTTCCACCAACTCTTCCACATCCTCCAAACTCACATCCAACCCCATGGAACTCCCCAGTGCCACAATAGAGTTCACAACTGACATCGGCTCATCAGGGGCTGCCTCAAACCCTTCAAAATCCCTCTTGTGAACACAATCTGGCCACAAGTTTCTCCAAGCAGAGTTCAAAGTCCTGGTAGTCACTCCCTCCCAAGCCTTACCTATAAGGCTTATGCAATGGAGAATACTGAAGTGTTCTTTCCAAAAATCTCTTAGGGTCAAGTGAGTGTCTGAGGTCACATTAAAGCACCTTTCAAACATTGCTTTGGTGTAGAGTTTTTAAAGTTTGAAATGACCTGCTGGTCCATGGGCTGGAGGAGAGGAGTGGTATTCGGGGGCAAGAACTTTACTGTGATGAACCCCAACTCCTTCAGAATTAGGTCATCCAAGTTTGGAGGATGAGCAGGTGCATTGTCTATTAGTAGGAGGCACTTGAGATCCAATTTCTTTTCCAGGAGGTAATTCTTCATACTAGGGCCAAACACTTCATTGAACCACTCGACGAAAATTTCCATCATGACCCATGCCTTATTATTAGATCTCCAAAACACACAATTTACTCTTCATAACATTGTTTTTCTTGAACACTCTGGGATTTTCTGAATCCCAAAGTAGCAGAAATGTTCAATTTTTGCCAAAGTTTAAAAGTAAACAAATCATACCAAGCATCCAATACACGTCAACTGGTGAGTCTAATATTCTTTCACAAGTGCGCTGATATTATTAATACCATTTCTACACTAATGCAGTAGTCTGCATAACAGTAAACTTCCTATTTTTTTTTGTGAGAATAAAAATTCAAAGTGGAAAGCAAAAGAGATGTAAGAGGGGCCTGGGGACATGACTAATGAACAGAGAAAATGTTATTTTAGTGTCAAGAATGTCTGTCTTGTTTATTCTGGACCCTATTTGGAAATTGGCATCTTTGGAAATTTGTGTGAAAGTGGCAAAATTGCCAATTTCTGACCACTTTATTGGATAGCTGAAATCGGTAAATGGGTGGGTTCTTGTACTCATTCGATAGAAAAAATGCAGTTCTGGCGAAATAGTTATGATTTTTGTTGACTAGTACACTGGAATTGGCCGAAAATAGGGCTCAAAGCGGGCGAAATCGCCAATGCATAAACATCATCGAAACCGCTAACTTTGCGAGAGCATAATTCTGTAAGTTTTGCATCAAATTTCATACTTTTGGTGTCATTATGACCGGGAAAAAATTCTCTATCATTTCATAAGAAAAAAAATTTTTTTTCCAAAAAATTTTCGACCCTGAGAACAAGTTTAGGAGAGGGGCTCTCGACCCTGAAAGGGCTAAACAAACAGGTCATCTCCCACCAAGGCACGTTGACCTAAAAATGGAAACACATTTGCCATTACTCATTCAGTAGCTTTCTTGCCAGAAGTACACAGACATGACAGTTCAAATGACCCTTCAACCTGCAACATCCCTCCTTCAAAATGAAAACATTATATTTCTCATTTTCATGAATAATGTGGGGGTTAACTGGTTTCCCTGAATCCCTTCATAAATGTTCCCTTGCTCACATTCCAACAGCATATCAAGCCATAAAAAACACTTTGCTCTCTGTCCAGTCACTCCAAAGAAATGTGATTTCACGAAGAATAAGTCAATTCCGTGGCTGGAACAACCACATGCCTGCTGGATGCTCAAGCCCCTAGCACTCAAAACCTCCTTTACCCCCATCCTGGAGTGACCCCTACCCCTCCTTCCTTCCACCCCAGATTTATACACCCCTGATATAATCCTACATCCTATTATGCTCAATCCTCTCTAAATGCCCAAACCACCTCAAAAACTCTCCTCAGCCTTCTGAATTATACCTATGGCAACACCCACTATTTTTTTTAACACACTGGCCATCTCCCACCAAGGCAGGGTGACCCGAAAAAAGAAGAGACACTTTCACCATCACTCACGCCATCACCATCTTGCATGAGATGCTCCAACAGCACAGCTCAGATGCCCCTCCAAACAGAAACATCCCCACTCGTCCTTCAGAATGCAGGCACTGAATTAGCACCTACAGGACCAAGTCCAGTTAATCGGTTTCCCTGAATCCCTTCATATGTTACACTGCTCATATTCCAACAGCACATCAAGTTATAAAAGCCACTTGCCTCCACTCACTCCTATCCTACACATTCGCACATGGCTGTTGGGTGTCCAAGCCCCTTGCATACAAAACCTCCTTTGCCCACATTGTCTTCTAAATTATACAATACGAATTCTCTGCATGATATTTACACCATGTGTTACTCTCAAGCATGACACCACTGCCCCAGCTTACTTCTCACAGCAATGTTTAAAGCCCATGCCTCACACCTTGAAGTGCTGGTACCATTATACTCTTTGTATTTCTTTTTTTCCTCCATATATTAACCTCGTTCTTTCCACAGAAGCCCTAACACCCCAGCTTCCTCCCGTTCTTATATTCTATGGTTCACCTTATCTTTCATAGATCCATCTGCCAACCTGTCCATTCCTAAATATCCAAATACATTCACTTTCCCAAACTCACTCCCTCCAATCTGATAGCCACCTTTCACTGTCTTAATATTTTGTTTCTGTCTTCACCTTGCTCTTTCCTGTTTTCACTCTTAATTCCCTTCTTTTTACATAACCTCCTGAATTCATCCACCACCATTACAACTTCTCTTCAGAATCTCCCAAAAGAATATGACATTGCATATACCAACTGTGACAATCCCCACTTATCTTTCAATCCCACACAACACATATCCAACTCCTTAGCATTCACTTTTATAACCCCCATCTATAAATATGTTAACAACCATGGTGATACCACACATCCCTGTCTAAGCTCTATATTAACTGGAAAATTCCCCCCTCTCCCACATACCCTGAGCCTCACTACACATAAAAGCTCATGTTTTTATAACCCACCACCTATTCCATGTACTGTATATATATGCAACATCTGTCACATTGCTTTCCTATCCACTCAACCAAATGTCTTTTCTAAATCCATAAATGCAACAAACAGTTCCCTACCCTATGTATTGTTGACTTACATGATTTAATATAAACACTTGGTCTGCACATGACCAACCCATTCTAAATCCTTCTTGGTCCCCTGCAATCCTACTTCCTGTCTAACCCTCAGCTCTTTTTATAACACTTGCCTACTATATTCACTAAGCTTATTCCCTATAATTTTTACATTCCTCTTGTTCCCTTTTCCCTCACACAAAGGAACTATGCAAGCTCTTTGCCAATCCTTACATAACTTCCCTTCTTTCAGGCATATGCTGAAGAACTACACCAACCACTCAAAAACTATATCCCCACCAAATTTTAACATCTTAAGTCTTAATCCCATCTGTCTCAGTTACTTTATCTTTTTCATTCTACCCACTGACTCTAGCACTTCCCCCACACCCACCTTACTTCTACTAGACGTTTTCCTTCCTGCTGGAACAAGTATACAAGTCTTCAAGAGGAGACTAGACAAGTATCTTCACCAGGTGCCAGATCAACCAGGCTGTGATGGATATGTGGGTCAGAGGGTAACCACTAGCAACAGCCTGGTTGACCAAGCAAGCACCAGATACTTTGAGAATAGAAAAACACTCTGAATTCAAAGGTACTGACTAATGCATTTCATACTCATAAATCTACCACATACCTCTCAACCCCCTCACCTCATTACCTGGACTTTCTCCCAATACTGTCATCAGTGGGTAAGTGAAGTATTTTTGTTGTAGTCCATCGTTAATTTTACATGTATGTACATGATACAACTTATACAGACCTAACTGACATCAATAACATTGTTGAAAGCTCTCCTGGTTATGCACAGCATTTCAAGAAACTTAGGCTGATTTTGTTCCCAGGATGTGATCCACACCAGTCGGCAAACATCCAGGTACCTATTTACTGCTAGGTGAACAAGGACAGCAGGTGTTTTAAGGAAACATACCCCCAGTGCTTCCACCCAAACCGAGGATCGAACCATGGACCTCAATATGCAAGATGAGTGTGCTACCAACCAAGCTATGGGACGTGACTCATGAAATCGTAATGATACGATTGCAAACAAACCATACCACTTGTGGAGGGACAATGTTAATCTTTCCTGTATCGTTACAACTTTAGTACATATATGTACCGCCAAAGCATGTATCCCCTTCCTTTTAAATCAGTATGCTCTGATATTCTCTCTCTTACTCCTCTAAAAATGTGTACAACCAGAATACCCATCAACCTTTTATCTACTAATATATAGCCAAGCAAACTGCTGTCACTGCATCTATATCATATCTCATACATTTATTCTCATTCTTCTAAGAGGTATTCCTTTTCCCCAAGCCTCTTTCTATGCATAATTTAATTAGAGGCTCCCATTATCATTTACCCCTGGCACTCTAAATTAACCTGTGTCATTTACAAGTCTCAACTACTCGAGCATTTGGATCCCCCAAAATATCAATTTTCTCACTGGATTCAAAACTCCTTAAACATTAAACGTAGCAACTCCCAAATTCACATGTAATTTGGCGTTATTTTCTGAAATACAGTGCATAAATGTGACTAGATTTAGGAATTTTCTACTCCTGCAGTGAAGCCTGTGTCAGACTTACCTGTTGAGTGTTTTATCGACCAGGCTATTGCTACTTGCAGGTCCACCTAACCATAACAGCCAAGCTGTTCAGGCACCCCCTGTAGAAATTCTAAGTGCTGAACAAGGTAGTTTCACAAAGTGATCAGGGATCCTATACAGGTACTCCTCACTTAACGACTGAGCTCGTTCCTAAGAGTAGGTCAGTAAGCGAATTGGTCATTAACCCTTTCAGGGTCCGTCCCATAGATCAACGGCTTTACGTTGAGTGTCCAAACCGTAGATCTACGCCAAAATTCTAGCGCCGTCAAATTTAGTGCGAAAACGCTCATAGGCCTACATGTGAGAGAACGGGTCTGCGTGGTGGGTTGCGCCAAAAAACAAAAAATCTAGGCCCCCCGCATAGAAATTGGGGGAAAACCCCGGCCCTCAGTTACCCTTTTTCCCCACCCTCGTCGAAGTCAGCTCTAAACCCCCCCGGAAAAATTTGGGGGACCTCCTCTTCCTATTGATATTCTGACCCTGAGGGAAGTAAATGAAGACAAATTTCTTAGGCTTTGTTTTGTTAGTGACCGAAAAGAATGCCAGGAAAACGAAAATTAGTGCAAAAACCCCTGAGATCCTCAACCTTCTACCCCCTTGGGGTGGGCACTTGTGACTCCGGTGGGTTTTGTTCCTCATCGCAAGAGAAAACTAATTTTTTTCACGGGCCCAGGCCTCTGATTTCAAAATGTGATGATAGTAAACTTGGGCTTGTTTTTTTTGCGCTCGCCCGATAAATGAGTAGTGAAGGAGGAATCTTATTCACCAGTGAAGCGTCGGTTGTTCGCCCCCCCGCATGCGCTGGGAATGTCCCCAAAGCTGTGCCCACGACGGATTTTAAAAACCCCGGAGTACATCCCGGGGCCCAAAAACCATTTTAGGTATTTGATAGTGAGGAATGTGGCTACATTTGGGTATGGTTAGACCACGGGCCCTCATTTGGGGGTTTGTTATTGGTGTTTGGTAGTGGCACCCCCAATGCGGGACTCACCGGGCCACGCGGGGCCCCACGTGGTGATCGTCTTTAAAGGCCAAAGCGGGCGCCACCCACCAGCCCCCCACAACCCGCAAAAACCCGCACAACCACCCATGATGCCCATATCCACCAGAAAACCCCCGGGATGGGGGTTTGGGCCCGGGAAAAAAACCCAATTTTTTTCCCCCAAGCCTCACCCTTTGTTTATCTCAAAGGGGAAAATTCTACCTATTGTCCCCTTGGAACCAGGGCCAAAAGAACGGAATTCTTTAAATTTTTATTCTTTGACCAGCCTTGAGGGAAAATTTTATTGTCGGGGAAAAAATAAGTTTTTTGAGTAAAACCAGGGAAAATTTCGATTTTTATACCACAGCCCAAGACTAAAACGGGGGGGAAAAAGACACTGTTGCAGAAATGTATTTGTTTTTTGGCAACAAAAAATTTTTATGTCAGGGCAAAGCAAAAATAAAAGCATACGGGTCCACAGATGGGTTTAATTTTTTTCCCCCGGGGCTTCAGTAAAAATCATCCCAAGGAACGGGTTTTAAACCTACTTTTAAACTTATGTTGCACTTCCTGACAAAAACCAGGCCTGACAGAAGTGACGGGTTAAACCCAAGTTTTGAAATGTTTTCATGTATCTCAAAAAAAGTTCAGGGATATCTTTTATCCCTTCAAGAACTTTTTAATTGCCCAGTCTTTGAATTTTTTTTCAAAGGTAGACTGTCATTCCCAAACGTATATTCCGAGGGAAGAGGAAAAAGGGTTTGGGAATTTAAAAATGTTTTTTACTCTTGGGGTTGTGGGCAGTGGCCTGGTGTAGGGTATTTTTTGTATACACGGGGGGAAGGGAAAATTGAAAGATACCAAGAATTTTTATTGGGGTATCTCAGGTGACGTAGTGGAAACTTTTGGGGACCTTTTTCTTGGTAAGGGGGATAAATTTTATTTCCATAAAAGGGACACAAGCCCATTCCCCAGTTTAATTTTATGGAGTGGGGGCAAGAAAAGATGTGGGGGTGGCACATTTCTTCTAATCGTAAACATATGCCCCCGGGGTCAAAGCAGTGATCGTTGGGGATGTTTTGCAGGTGTTTTACTGGGAATGACATCATGGCATTTTGGGGCATGACAAACCCAGAAGCACATTGTTGGGCAACCATTCACCGTAATGAAAATCAAGCATTGGGGAAAATTGATCGATTTACTAAGGAAAGTATTGAAAACCAGTGACATGACTGATTAAACACAAAAAAATGCGCTTGGTTTAACAAATGTGCCCTGGGAATTGGTTTTGTTGACTGTGTTCGTAAGAGTTACAAGTGGAATGGAAAATTTTTTTTCCTTTTCCCTGGACATTTTTAATGCTCCCAAGCATATAAATGTACCAAATAAAAAACGGCAACCCGACCACCGTATGGGGAATTTTTTTTGTCTGGTCAGACAACTCATAATGAAGTACCAGGTAACAACACCTGCATACAAACACGGGCCTCGAATTCCTGGATATACCCAAGCGTTTTTTGGGGGGGAAGGTGATCATTTCATAACACAACTTCCTTCAACTCAGAAGAAAATTTTTTCAAAGAGATGCATTCCCGTGGGGGCAAACAAAAAAAACGGGGAACAAAGACGCAAACACTCGGGTTTTGTGTGAGTAAAGTAAGGTGCCTCCCGTGCAAGGGGTTGTTTTTTAAGGGGTTCCCCCAAAATCCAGCAGTTTTAAAAAACCGTGTCCATGGGTTTTTAAAAATTAAATATTTTGATGAACTTTTGTATTATACAAGAATTTTTGCCTGTTTAATTTTAATAAAAAACCCTGGAAAAAAATAATAGTAAATTTGGGGCGGTTATTGTGGTTTTAAAACAGTGAGTTTATATATATACATTTTATTCAGTATTGGTCCCCCCAGGCCCCAAAAATTTTTTTAGGAAAGGAAAAAAATTGGGAAAAAAAAAGAAAAAAAAACAAAAAAAACCGCAAAAAAATGTAATGGGGGCGTATGTGGAATTCGTCGATTTTTGCCGCCCCACATCATTTTCGCAAACTTCTTGGACTGTATCTCGGTAAGTAAATGATCAAAAAATTTTTTTTTTTCCTTTAAAACCTTTACAAAAATAAGCTCTTTAATTCTGTAAAAAAAAAAATTTTTTTTTTTTTTTTTTAAAATTTCTTGGGGCACTGGACACCCCTTCAGATTTTGGGGCCTTGGCCCCGAAGGGGTTTAAAAAGAGGAGGGCCCTCCTTTCCGATATTTTTAAACATATGTACTGGAAGTGGGTTTGTGTTTACTCAACTTTTTTTTTAATGTTTTAAGTCACCTTTTTCACCATTTATAACATTTTTTTAAACAGTGGAAACCCCGAGTTTTGGTCCCCAAGTTTTTTTGGGCCCTTTTTAGTTTCGGGCACTTTTTTCATCTAAATTTTGTCTGAGTTTCGGCCGCGTACCAGACCCGTCCACCTGCCCCCCACAGGGCTGGCCTGTAAACTGAGTGAAATTACCCTGCGCGTTCCTCCAAAAAATTTCACCAAAATCCTTGTATTTTTGCTTGTTGAATTGAGTTTGACTGCTAAAATAATTAACCATGGGGCCCCCAAAAAACTTTCCCAGGCCACCCTTTGGGGAAAGAAAGTGAGAAACCCCGGGGTAGAATTTAAGAAAGAAATTGTCAAAAAAAACAAAAACAAAAGTGGTATGTGTGTGCTAGAGCTTGCCAGGATGTATGGCAAAAACAAATCAACCATGAGTTCCATCCTGGCGAAGAAAAAAGAAATCAAAGAAGCTGATGTTGTGAACAAAAAATAGATCACAGACAATCGAAGATATTGAGAAGTTGTTGGTGGTGTGGATCAATGATAAACAATTAGCGGAAGATAGTGTTTTGGAGACGATCATTTGTAAAGAGGAGGAAGAGGGAAGGAGGGAGGTGCCTTAGTCAGAGATTAAGATCTGTGCAATGTGGAGTACGGTGCAAGCTTTTGTTGAGAAATATCACCCTGAACAAGCTGAACCAAGCCATATCTGCAACATGTTCAGTGACAAAACTATGTCCCATTTCAGACAAATGCTAGACACACCAGAAACAGACCTCTCTGGACAGTTTTTTTGTGTGACAGGGGTCCATTGACTCTCAAGTTGGTCCTAGTGTCATTAAAAAACAAAGAAGGGAAGCAACCCCAGATAGGGGACTTGATACCTGAGGTTCTTATGGAGGGGGATTTCTCTTCCAAACAATAATATGTCTTCCCTCTATCCTCCCTGTTTTTCATATGCCAACAAGTCTTCAATAAAGGTATGTAAATGTGATTTTAAATGTTTATCTATTTCATTAGTCATTTAAGTACTATATGTATTTATAATTGTTCTGTGTTTGTAAAACTATAGCTATTCTTTAAAAAAGTTTTTTTTTTTTTTTAATATTTTTGGGTGTCTGGAACAGATTAATTGGATTTACATTATTTCTTATGGGAAATATTGCTTTGACTTTCGAACATTTGAGTTTTGGCCGAGCTTCTGAAACGGATTACGGTCAAAACTCGAGGTTCCACTGTATTAAAAATAGAACTAGGCATTATAGACAAAATATGTAGTCCTGGAGATTGCAAATGCTAGTGTTGTGATCCAACTGACTGCGGGACTGAGAGACTGATGCTTGATGATGAGACACGCCGCAACGCTGCCATTTCCATGACCAAAGTTCTCGTATAGTATATAATGCCAACTAGCCGGAGAGCTGGTCAAGTCCGAACGGTCGTTAAACCAGGTAGGTCGTTTAAGTGAGGAGTACCTGTATGGTATGACAATCCTGTTGAGATTACACAGTAGCTTTAAAATCTCACAATACACCTGTTTTGTGCTTTATCCAACACTAGGAACAAATAAATTGATATACTGTACAGTATAATATGTGAACACAATGTACACCACATATGTTATTAGTCTATAATATGATTTTCAATACATGGGTCCTAATGAACCACTCAGGAATAACTACCTATCAATTTTATACATAAGTTATTCATTTTGAACCTCTCTACCACTTTCTGCTCAGTTTCACCTCCTGTCTTCCATCACATAACAAATTACTGCATTCTATTTGCACTTAGGACTGTCCTCCATGTCTAGAACCCGTTTGTAAAATAGACGACATTCAGGTAAGTGCTTCACTTGTTCAGTTTGGACCAATCTTTGACACCATGACTCCGCATTCTGGCCACATGTCTGGTGCAGGCAACAGCTTGTACTAAAAAGGCCTTTCCACTTGCCATGCAATCCTCGATGAACATTTTTCAATTGCATTTACAAAAAAATTGCAATATACAAGGAGCTTCATAAGAGCTGACAGTAGTAGTAGTGACATTTAAGAGGCACTTTGATCATACCTTGCAATAAGTATCCTCTAGTTATGACTACAGAATAATAATACAGTGGACCCCCGGTTAGCGAACTTTTTTCATTCCAGTAGTATGTTCAGGTGCCAGTACTGACCGAATTTTTTCCCATAAGGAATATTGTGAAGTAGATTAGTCCATTTCAGACCCCCAAACATACACGTACAAACGCACTTACATAAATACACTTACATAATTGGTCGCATTTGGAGGTGATCGTTAAGCGGGGGTCCACTGTATAGTGAAACATGAGTCTAGGGCAAGGGAAAGTTTGTTTACATTACCTGTAGAGTGAATGAGCACAGTGAGTTACCATTCAACACCCATCATAAAATAAGAATAATAATAACAATAATCATCTTTATTTCTACAAGTAAATGTACAAGGTATACAGGTCTAGCTGACATCAGTGATATACTATATAGAAAGCCCCTTGTTATGCATAGCATTTTAAGCAAATTAGGTCAATTTTGTCTCCAGGATGTAACCCACGCCAGTCGACTAACACCCAGGTACCTACAGTGGAACCTCAAATATCGAACTTAATCCGTTCCAGGAGTTAGTTCTAAATTCGAAAAGTCTGAAAAGCGAAGCAATATTTCCCATAACAAATAATGGAAATACAATTAATCCGTTCCAGAAACCCAAAAATATTCACAAAAAAAAAAAAATACATTTTATAGAGATTAATTATAGTTTTACATGCACTCAACAAATAAAGTGTTCAATTATGTATTAATAAATTTAAATAAACATATAAAATAACATTTTACTTACCTTTATTGAAGACTGGTAATGGCATCTGGAAGATAGGGAGGAGCAGAGAGGGAGTTGGTGTTAGTGTTTGGAAGGAGAATCCCCCTCCATGAGGACTTCAAGCATCAAAGCCCTCTCTGGGTTATTCCCTTTCTGTCTTTTATCCCATGGGCCCATTGAGATAGGCCCCTTTCACAAAATTCTGTGACAGTCCTCTTTTTCTGGGCCTTTAAAGTTTTCCCCAAAAATTGGACATGTTTTGTCACTGATTGTTGCAAAGAGGGTTGTTTTAGCTTGCTCAGGGGGGTTTATTCTCCACAAACTTTTGGGGACATCATTCACTTCTTTTTTATTTCCTTTTTCCATCTATGGTGTTTCTCACTTTTTTTACCACAGGGTACCATTGTATTTATTTCACGCCCAACAAGCACTAAAAAAATTTGAAATAATCGTAAAATTTTTGAAATGAGAATGCAGGTTATGTTCATCAAGCATCAACAAAACCAGATGGTCACGGCGCTTGATGGGGGCGCGACAGAGCAGGCTGAAAATGTCCGTCCCCTGGGTTCGAAAATAGGGCGGTTCGATAAAGGGACAAAGTTGGTTCAAAAAAAAGGGTTTTTTTTTTTCAAAGGTTCGATAAGGATTCGTTAAAAATTTGAGGTTCAACGTATTTTACTGATTTTTGGAACAAGGAAAAAGCGGGTGTTTGAAGGAAACACATCCTATGTTTCCCCCCAAAGGGAGTTTCTAGCACACCCGAGGTGTGCAGAAATAAGCTACGGGGACCCCGACCCCAAAACTTCTCCCAACATGTTGGTTAAGATGCCGATCTAAAAAGAAAGCCCTTTAAAATTTCCATGGAGAATCCTAGGCATAGGGCTTGGGTAAAACCACTTTAAATTTAAATAACCCTTTCCCCTTTGGGCAATTTTAATTGACACTGGGGTCAACATTATTTTTTTAAATTATTATTAGTTAGGGTTATTATTGAAAGAATTAGGAAAAGACAGGAGCAGGATTGCAGATAAACAAGGGGGAAAAAAAATTGTGAGAAAGGAATAGAAGATATATTGAAAAAAAAATATTAAGATAACCTTGGAATTTTTTATTGCAGATAGGATTTAAAAAAAAGGGCATTGATAGGGTGAATAGGGAAAAGCAATGTGGCAGATGTGAAGTGTACAGAATAGGTAGTAAGTTACAAAATGTTGAAAAGAGTTTTTATGGGATGTGGGTAAAGTTAGGGTGTGTAGGAGAAAAAGGGGGATTTTTTCCCCTTAAAAGTACCTTTAGCAGGGGGGTTTTAAGTCACCATGGTTAACATAATTTTAGTGGAGTTGTAAAAAAGTAAAAGCTGGGTGGCTGGGAGAGGGTGGATTAAAATTATGGGGAAACAAATACAAAATGGGAGTTGACCAGTTACATCTTTCTAATGATACTGTGTTTTAGGAGATTCTAAAGAAAAATGAAAAGGGTTTGTGGATGGTTTAGGGGGGTTGTCCCCCGGGAAAAAAGTTGAAAAAATGATCATGTGGATAATTTGGGTTTTTAAAACCAGAGGGGGTGTCAGGAAGAAAGTTGAAGTGAAACATGTTGAAAATGGTTTTGAAAACAGAGGGGGTGTACAGGGAAAAAAGTTGTAAGGAACATTTGGGGTAAATGGTTTTGAAAACCGGGGTGTGTAAAAGGGGGAAAGTTAATGATCATGTGTGATAAATGGGTTTTTTAAAACAACAGGTGAAGAGTGAGACACTTATGAACATAGGGAATCATTAATAATGAATGTTTATCTATGTTACTTTACTGAAAGGAACAAGATAAACTAAAGGTGAGAGGGGGTCATACGTTTGATAGGAAAAAATCAGATATACAGGAGGAAGGAGTTGGAGAATGAATATGTTAGATTAAAAGGGTTTTGTAATTAGTATAAGCTACCCCCCTACTAACCGTTTTTTCCCTCCTTTTTGTTCTAATCCTTCCTGGAAGTGGGACTATTACAAAAAAAACGATTTTCAAATCAAAATTTTTCCCCCTAAGAAATAAAGTAAATACAATTTAAACCGTTCCTGAACCAAGAAATTAAACTTTTTTGTTTTTTTCATGAAATTAGATGTAGTACATAAAAAAATACAATGGACATGATAGAAACATTAACAGCATAAAAACTTCCTTTATTGGGAATTTTTCTTAGTATTGGAAGACTGGGGGGAGGAATTGAATTACTGTTTGGAAGGGGAAAAACCCCCCCTTTGGGCAAAAAAGTCCCCGTGACCCTCCTTATTATTAGACTCCAAAAACACACAATTTTTCTTCATGACTTTTTTTCCTTGAACACTCTGGGATTTTTAGAATGGTACCTAGCAAAAGGCTTCACTTTTAAAACCCCTGCATTAGCACAGACATGAGCGTCACCTGGGCTTTCATAGGCTTTTCTGGGGGCAGTGCCCCTTTTCTTTCCCGAATAATGTAGGTTCTCTTTGGCATTTTCTTCCAAAAAAAGGGGCCCGTTTGTACAATTGAACACTTGTTCAGGGTTTTTACTCCTTCACCTCTAGTCTCCCAATTCCTGCACATATTTTTTAGCCCCTTTTTGGTCCGAACTAGCGCCTCACCATGCCCTTTTCACACTGGTTTTGCCAGTCGTTTTTAAATCTCTCAAACCGCCCTTTTCTGGCTTAAAAAACACTCCATCACCCTAGTTGCAGGCAATTTCTTTACCAAATCATCATGCAACTGCCTAGCTTTTTCACAAAATAATCGACATCATAAGACTATCTCCTGCTAATTGTTTCTCGTTTATCCACACCAATAATAACTTCTCAACATCTTCGAGTACTGGTGATCTCATTTTTGTCAGCATATTTACCCCCTTTGCAACAACAGCTTCCTTGATTTCCTTTTTCTTGGCTATGATGGTAGATATGGTTGTACGGGATTTGTTATACATCCTGGCCAGTTCGCCCATATATACGCCGCTTTCATATTGTTCAATGATGTTTTTCTTAAAATCAATCGTATTTCTCACCTTTACCAAAGGCTTGGCACTAAGAGCTTTCTTTGGAGCCATGGTAGCTTATTTAGCACTTGCAAGCACTAAAATGAATGGAATACGTATTATGAAATATTTCGTATGAACACGTGAGGGGACCGTCGCTCACTGGTAAACAATGGCACACTGGCTGGGAAGGGAGGCATAGGCGGCTCAGAGCCGTGAGTATGCGTCCAGGACGAAAGACGATTAGCGAGTTAACGGACCATTTGCGAGCCAATGTTTAGACGAAATAACGGGACTATTTCCAAAATGGACGACTTTCAGGCCGGACGATTATTGAGGGACCACTGTATGTACAATACTAAAGCAGGAGGAGTCTATAAAGGGCATCACAGTAATTTCTAAACAGTGGACCTCAGTCAACGAAAAGCTGCTGTTGACATGGTTGATGGAGAAAAACAGCTCACACGAGACACGTAGCATAGCAAGATAAACATAAAAATTGTACATAACAGTTCTTAAGATTATTATTATAATCAAGGGGGAAGCGCTAAACCCATAGGATTATACAGCGTCTGGGGGGGAAAGTATTCAGGCTTAATTCGGGGAACTGGAGCACAGATCCAATTCCTTAAATCAAGAGCCCCTCACCATCATCAAGGAGCCTTCCTTGAGGGCCAGCTCTTAAGAAAATTGCATATTCCTGACAGGATATGCCGCTCTGCATTTCTTCTCCAAGGTATGTAAATGCCGTATGTACACCAGATCTAATTCAGTTAGCCTCACAAATTTTGTTTTCTCTTATAACACCTCTGATGTTTTCATAGCAAGAATGCGCGACCACTCCCAACTACAATCCTCCTCCCTCCACCGTCCACATAATAACATATTTTATTAATTTTAGTGTGTATATCAGGTTTCAATGTTATTTATATTGTTTATTATGTCACAGATGAACTGCGACAGATAAATAAGCCGTAGATTTGAAATTAGGGTTATTTTGTCATCCCCCCCCCCCCCGAGAGCAGAAATTCAGCTGGAACAAATTAATTGTATTTCAATTAATTTAAATGAGGAAAATTGACCCAGCATACGAACAAATCAGGTATGAACAAGTCCATGGAATGGATTAAATTTGTAACCCGAGGTTCTACTCTATACAGTGGACCCTCAACCAACGATGGCATCGTCTAACGTTAAATCCGACTAGCGATACATTTTAACGTAAAAATTTTGCCTCGACTAGCCCTAAAAAACTCGACCAACACGATTCGTTCCGTCCGAGACGCGTCCACTTGTGGCCAGTGTTTACAAGCCAGCCAGCCAGCCACCACGGTCCCATCCAAACATACACTCAGAACATTTCATATTATCACAGCGTTTTTAGTGATTGCACCTGCAAAATAAGTCACCATGGGCCCCAAGAAAGCTTCTAGTGCCAACCCTACAGCAAAAAGAGTGAGAATTACTATGGATATGAAGAAAGAGATCACTGCTAAGTATGAAAGTGGAGTGCGTGTCTCCGAGCTGGCCAAGTTGTACACAAAACCCCAATCAACCATCACTACTAATGTGGCCAAGAAAACTGCAATCAAGGAAGCTGTTCTTGCCAAAGGTGCAACTTTGTTTTCAAAACAGAGATCGCAAGTGATAGATGTTGAGAGACTGTTACTGGTGTGGATAAACGAAAAACAGACAGCAGGAGATAGCATCTCTCAAGCAATCATATGTGAAAAGGCTAGGAAGTTGCATGAGGATTTAATTAGAAAAATGCCTGCAACTAGTGGTGATGTGAGTGAATTTAAGGCCAGCAAAGGCTGGTTTGAGAAATTTAAGAATCATAGTGGCATACATAGTGTGATAAGGCATGGTGAGGCTGCCAGTTCGGACCACAAAGCGGCTGAAAAATATGTGCAGGAATTCAAGGAGTACATAGACAGTGAAGGACTGAAACCTGAACAAGTGTTTAATTGTGACGAAACAGGCCCGTTTTGGAAGAAAATGCCAAGCAGGACCTACATTACTCAGGAGGAAAAGGCACTCCCAGGACATAAGCCTATGAAAGGCAGGCTTACTCTGCTGATGTGTGCTAATGCTAGTGGTGATTGCAAAGTGAAGCCTTTATTGGTGTATCACTCTGAAACTCCCAGTGTGTTCAGGAAAAACAATGTCCTCAAGGCTAATTTGTGTGTGCTGTGGAGGGCAAACAGTAAGGCATGGGTCACTAGAGACTTTTTCTATGACTTGTTACACCATGCATTTACCCCCACTGTAAAAAATTACCTCCTGGAAAATAAATTGGACCTTAAGTGCCTCCTGGTATTAGACAATGTTCCTGGTCATCCTTCAGACGTGGCAGAGCGACTTTCTGCGGAAATGAGCTTCATTAAGGTCAAGTTTTTGCCTCCTAATACCACTCCTCTCCTGCAGCCCATGGACCAGCAGGTCATTTCCAACTTCAAGAAACTGTACACAAAAGCTATGTTTGAAAGGTGCTTTGTAGTGACCTCAGAAACTCAACTGACTCTAAGAGAGTTTTGGAGAGAGCACTTTAGCATCCTCAATTGTGTAAACATTATAGGTAAGGCTTGGGAGGAAGTGACTAAGAGGACCTTGAACTCTGCTTGGAAGAAACTGTGGCCAGAATGTGTAGACAAAAGGGATTTTGAAGGGTTTGAGGCTAACCCTGAGAATCCTATGCCAGTTGAGGAATCCATTGTGGCATTGGGGAAGTCCTTGGGGTTGGAGGTTAGTGTGGAGGATGTGGAAGAGTTGGTGGAGGAGGACAATGACGAACTAACCACTGATGAGTTGCTAGATCATCTTCAACAGCAAGAGGCCAGACCTGAGGAAACTGCTCTGGAGGAGGGGATAGAGAAATTGAAGAAGTTGTCTACTTCAAAGATTAAGGAAATGCGTGCAATGTGGCTTAAAGTGCAAACATTTATTGATGAAAATCACCCTCACACAGCTATTGCAAGCCGTGCTGGTGACTATTACACTGACAATGTTGTGAAACACTTTAGGAATGTCATAAAGGAAAGGGAGGTACAGGCCTCTATGGACAGATATGTTGTGCAACAGAAGTCCAGTGACCCTCAAGCTGGTCCTAGTGGCATTAAAAGAAGAAGGGAAGTAACCCCAGAAAAGAACTTACCACCTCAAGTCCTAATGGAAGGGGATTCCCCTTCTAAACACTAACACCATCAACACTCTCCCCTCCTCCCATCCCATCAATCATCACCAGATCTTCAATAAAGGTAAGTGTTATGTAACTGTGCATGTCTTCTTCAGTTTGTGTGTGTTAAAATTAATATTTCATTTGGGAAAAATTTTTTTTTCATACTTTAGGGTGTCAGGAACGGATTAATTTGATTTCCATTATTTCTTATGGGGAAAATTAATTCGACTAACGATAATTTCGCCTAACGTTGAGCTCTCAGAAACGGATTAATATCGTTAGGCGACGGTCCACTGTATGTATATGTATATGTGTGTGTGTATATATATATATATATACAGTGGACCCCCCGCATAACGATATTAATCCGTGCATGAGAGCTCATTGTTATGCGAAATTATCGTTATGCGGATGAATTTTCCCCATAAGAAATAATGGAAATCAAATTAATCCGTGCAAGACACCCCAAAGTATGACAAAAAAATATTTTTACCACATGAAATATTAATTTTAATACACACAAACTGAAAAAGGCATGCACAATTACATGACACTTACCTTTATTGAAGATCTGGTGATGATTGATGGGATGGGAGGAGGGGAGAGTGTTGATGGTGTTAGTGTTTAGAAGGGGAATCCCCTTCCATTAAGACTTGAGGTGTCAAGTCCTTTTCTGGGGTTACTTCCCTTCTTCTTTTAATGCCACTAGGACCAGCTTCAAGTCACTGGACTTCTGTCGCACAACATATCTGTCCATAGTGGCCTGTACCTCTCTTTTCCTTTAATACTTCCCTAAATGTTTCACAACATTGTCAGTGAAATAGCCCACCAGCACGGCTTGCAATAGCTGTGTGAGGTGGATTTTCATCCATAAAGGTTTGCACTTTCAGCCACATTGCACCATTTCCTTAATCTTTGTAGTAGACAACTTCTTCAATCTTTTCTCCCCTCCTCCGAACCAGTTTCCTCAGGTCTGGGCCCCTTGCTGTTGAAGTTGATCTTGCAGCTCATCAGTGGTTAGTTCTTCATTGTTCCTCCTCCACCAACTCTTCCACATCATCCCCACTAACCTCCAACCCCAAGGACTTCCCCAATGCCACAATTGATTCCTCAACTGGCATACTCCTCTCAGGGGTTTGCCTCAAATCCTTCAAAATCCCTTTGTCTACACATTCTGGCCACAGTTTCTTCCAACAGAGTTCAAGGTCCTCTTATCACTCCCTCCCAAGCCTTACCTATAAGGTTTTTCACAATTGAGGATATTAAAGTGATCTCTCCCCAAAAATCCCCTTTAAAGTCAGTTGAGTTTCTGAGGTCACTACAAAGCACCTTTCAAACAGAGCTTTTGTGTACAGTTTTTTGAAGTTTGTAATAACCTGCTGGTCCATGGGCTGCAGGAGAGGAGTGGTATCAGGAGGCAAAAACTTCACCTTAACGAACTTCATGTCTCCATAAAGTCGCTCTGCCACGTCTGTAGGATGACCAGGGGCATTGTCTAACACCAGGAGGCACTTAAGGTCTAATTTATTTTTAGTTAGGTAATCTTTCACATTTGGGGCAAATGCATGGTGTAACCAGTCATAGAAAAAGTCCCTAGTGACCCATGCCTTACTGTTTGCCCTCCACAGCACACACAAATTAGCCTTGAGGATATTCTTTTGTCTGAACGCTCTGGGAGTTTCTGAGTGATACACTAATAAAGGCTTCACTTTGCAATCACCAGTAGCATTGGAACACATCAACAGAGTAAGCATGTCTTTCAAAGGCTTATGTCCTGGGAGTGCCTTTTCCTCCTCAGTAATGTAGGTCCTGCTTGGCATTTTCTTCCAAAACAGGCCTGTTTCATCACAATTAAACACTTGTTCAGGTTTCAGTCCTTCAGTTTCTATGTACTCTTTGAATTCCTGCACATATTTTTCAGCTGCTTTGTGGTCCGAACTGGCAGCATCACCATGCCTTATCACACTATGTATGCCACTACGCTTCTTAAATCTCTCAAACCAACCTTTGCTGGCCTTAAATTCACTCACATCATCACTAGTTGCAGGCAATTTTTTATTTAAATCCTGATGCAACTTCCTAGCCTTTTCACTTATGATCACTTGAGAGATGCTATCTTCTGCTATCTGTTTTTCATTTATCCACACCAAAAAGAGTCTCTCAACATCTTCCATCACTTGCGATCTCTGTTTCGAAAACACAGTTGAACCTTTGGTAAGAACAGCTTCCTTGATTGCCTTTTTGTTGCCCACAATAGTAGCGATGGTTGACTGGGGTTTATTATACAACCTGGCCAGCTCGGAGACACGCACTCCACTTTCATACTTATCAATGATCTCTTTCTTCATCTCTATAGTAATTCTCACCCTTATTCCTGTAGGGTTGGCACTAGAAGCTTTTCTTGGGCCCATGGCCACTTATTTTGCAGATTAAATCACCCAAAAAAACACTAATAATACGAAATATTCGATTGTATGCTTGGTGTTACGCGGGGCTGGCTGGTAAACAATGCCACCGGGGAAACATGTGAGGGGGTGGCTAAGGCCGCACATTAGACGCCTCTCGGACGAGCAGCGTTTGAGGGGTTTTTTAGCGGTATGCGTGGCAAAAAATCTTAGCGATATAAACGTATCGGTATGGAGGATTTATCGTTTTGTAAGGCCAACTGTATGCGGGTGGTGGTCCACTGTGTGTATATATATATATATATATATATATATATATTCATTCCATCAGTTTAAAATCATAGGCATTTCAGTTTAACTGATGGAAGATAGAGTTATGGGTCGTGTGTGTGGAAACAAGCAGGTTGCAACTCTTGGGTTGGAAAACAGTAAAATGTATAAAAGGCAATTCAGCTGAAGTTTATTAAATAATGGACAATAGATCTGGTCAGCTAAACAAAGGGGGACAGCAGAGAGAGCAAGGGACTAGCTCCCTTAAGGTTTTACTATACTAATAGCATGGAGTGTAAGAAATAAGATAGATGGAAAGGCTAAGATTAATTGCAAGTGCAGGAGTCATAGATATTAATGCTATAACAGAGACATGGCTCAATCTGAAAGATAGTGAGATGCCTTCTGAAATGTCACATACATAGGCTATAAATTATTCCCACTGACAGGGTCAAACAGGAAGGTGGCTGGAGTAGAGTAGCGATATGTATGTCAGAGGACAATGTAAAATGTTTGGTTAGACAGATATTAAATTAGAAGCGTCAGCCACGGAATCTGTTTGGTTACAGCTTCTCGAGGGCGGAGAAAAAAAATAATTTTGGGTGTGATTTTACCAGGGCCCAAATTCTTGATAGGGAGTGCAGTAAAACTTTATGGGACGAAATTCGTAGCATCACATTCGAAAATGTTTGTGCTATGGGAGATTTCAACTATAGAAGATTGATGGAGCAATTTGACAGGAAATTAGAGTCAGGTGGGACTTTTTGATCGATCCAGGATTTGTTTTTATAAAACGTTTGTGACAAGAGCAACTAGGGAAATAACTCCTTGACTTGGTTCTTGCCAGTAGGGAAACACTAATTAATAATCTTGAGGTAATGATGAGCTTGGGGATAAGTGATCACAAAATCACCTCAAGTTTTAATATATTCTTGGAATTCCCCTATAATGGGCAATCAAGTCTCCGTCCCTGACTTTCGCTTGGCTGATTTCATAGGACTGAATAAATTACTTAGGTGGGCTGAACTGGAATGACCATGACTAAGGGTCAGGTAGGTGGGTGATGGTTGCCGTAGGATGCTTTCCAGGCATAGTTTCTAGCTGCTCAGTTCAAAATTATGTTCCAAATAGGGAAATCAGATCAAACAAAAATGATCCTAAATGGTGAACAATAGATTAAAATATCGATTGGTCAAATAGAGAAGGCATATATAGCAAATCAAAAGTGGAGAGGGGCAATTGAGGAAATTCGAAAATATATTCATTAAAGGAGAAATAAAAAGGGACATGTAGAAAAGCAAAAAAGTGATTATGTGGTTAAAGTTGCAAAGAGGATCGAAGACTAACCCAAAAGGTTTCTTTCAGGATACAGAAGTAGATCAGGACAAGATAGGACACTCCAAAAGTTCCTGGGTCTGCTCACTGACAGTGGATAAGGAAAATGTGTAGAATTTTTAAACACATACTTCCTATCGTTTTTACACAGGTGGTTACCAGGGATATTCCAGTAATGAATAAATTATGTAGAAAGGACGATAATAAACTGTGTAATTTTAGGGTCACAAGTGACTTGGTCCTTAGCAAATAGATAATTTTTAAAAAAAATACTATCAAATCCCCAGGCCCTGAGGAAATGTATGCAAGGGTTCTAAAGGAATGTAAAGGGTGTTAGACACCTTTGGCTAATCTTCGGACAAACCATATCACTACTAACTGGCATGGTGCAGATAATGTGGAAAGTGGCAAATGTGATACCTATTTTCAAAACGGTGACAAGTCCTTAGCTTCGAACTATGGACCATAAGCCTAACCTCCATTAGTGGGAAAATTTATTGGAATCAATAATTGCCGAGGCAGTTCGTAGCCTAGCACCTTGAAAAGCATAAATTATTCAACGAATCTCAGGATGGTTTTACAAAGGGGCGTTCCTGCCTTACGAATTTTATTAACGTTTTTCACTAAGGTATTTTGAGGAGGTAGATCATGGTAATGAATATGATATTGTGTATATGGACGTCATAGAGGCTTTTGACAGGACGGTTCCCACATCAGAGATATGTGGAAAATTTTTAAAGCACCATGGAATAGGAGGAGAAATTTTTCCTGGATCGAGGCATGGTTGACAAAGTAAGGCAGCAGAGAGGTTGCATAAATGGGAGAAATCAGAGTTGAGGGAAGTGTCGCGAGAGCGGTGTTCCAAGTTGTCAGTGTTGGCCCCTGCTGTTCACAATCTACCATAAACGACATAGATGAGGGCATAAAGAGCGACATCGGCAAGTTTGGCCGATGACACCAAAATTGGCCGTCGATATTCATTCTGACAGTGGACATTCGAGCACTCCAAGGAAATTTGAATAGAATGATGCAGTGGTCGGAGAAGTGGCAGATGCTGTTTAATTTAGACAAAGGCAAAGTTCTAAATGTGCGTCAGGACAATTACCAGCCACTTACAAACTAATAATGTAGATTCTTATATATTACGGATTGCGAAAATAAGATTTAGGAGTTCTGGTTTGCAGTATTCTGAATTCCAAGACAACAGTGCATAGGTGTTCGCAATAAAGCTTATAGAATCTTGGCTTCATATCAAGAGCTAATAATAGGAGTCCTCAGGGTTGTTCTTCAACTCTATACATCCTTGGTTAGGCCTCATTTAGATTATGCTGCACACGTTTTGCGTCACCTTATTACAGATTGGATATAAATTCTCTGGTAATATGTACAATGGAGGATGACAAAGTTGATCCCATGTATCAGAAACTTCCTATGAGGTAGACTAAGTGCCCTGATCTGCACTCTCTAGACACAGACGTAGAAATTAGGGGGATATGTATTGAGTGTATAAATGAAGACAGGAATACATAAAGGGGATGTAAACTAGTTGCTGAAAATATCTAGCCTTGACAGGACTCGCAGCAATGGTTTTAAGTTGAAAAATTCAGATTCAGGAAGGATATAGGATAAGTTACTGGTTTGGTATAGCGTTGTGGAGAGTGGAACAAAACTCCCAAGTACCGTTATAGAGGCCAGCAGAACGTTGTGTAGCTTTAAAATAGGTTGGTTAAATTACATGAGTGGATGTGGGTGGGTGTGAGTTAGACCTGATAGTTGTGCTACCAGGTCGGGTTGCCGTGTTCCTCCCTTAAGTCAATGTGACTGACTGACTAGGTTGGGTGCATTGGTCTTTAAGCGGTAGGGAGACTTGACCTGCCTCGCATGGGCCAGTAGGCCTTCTTGCTCAGTGTTCCTGCGATTCTTATGTTCTTATATATATATTATATTTTTTTTTTTTCAAAAAGTCCGGTCTGTCTCCACGAGGCAAGGGTGACCCAAAAAAAAAAAATAAAGAAAGAAAATCCCCAAAAAGAAAAAATACTTTCATCATCATCAACACTTTCACACACTCAACATTTTCACTGCTTTTGCAGAGGTGCTCAGTATTAAACAGTTTAGAAGCATATACGTATAGAGATACACAACATATCCTCCAAACTGCCAATTTATATATATATTTTTATATATATTATATATATATATATATATATATATATTTTATATATATATATATTAATTATATTATATATATATTTTAATATTATATTATATATATATATAGATATATATATAATTTATATAATTTATATATATATATATATATAATATTATATATATATATATAGATATATATATATATATATATATTATATATATATATATATATTATAATATTTATATACCATATTTTTTATTATATATATATATTATATATATTATTTATTATATATTTATATATTATTATATATATATATATATTATATTATATATATATATATATTATATATATATTATATATAGATATTTTTATTATATTATTATATATATATTTACTTTATTTATATAGATTATATATATTATATATATTTATATATACGTCATATATATTATTATTATTATATATTATATATATATATCTATATATATATTTATTATATATATATTATATATATATATTTTTATATATATATATTTATATATATATATATATTTAATATATATATATATATATATATATATATATTTATAATATATTTATATATATATATATATATATATATATATATATATATATATATATATATATATATATATATAATATATATAGATATTTATATATCTTAGTGAATACAGGAAAGAGTAAGGTTATGAGGATAAAAATATTAGGTGATTGAAAGATTGGGATATCAAGAATGGAGGTGCATGAGAGTATGGTGAGTGAATGTATTCAAGGATATTTGGGAGTGGACGTGTCAGCGGTATGGAGATAATGGGTCTGAAGGATGAGGTGTATCATAGAATTGATGAGGGGGAAGGAGGAAAAGGTGTGATGGTGCACTAGGAGTCTGTGGAGGAAAAGAAGACTTTGTCCTTGGAGGCAATGAGGGGAATGTACTGTATGAGTTATAGTCATTTTACCAAACACTCTTATTAGGGTGTGAAGCTATGGGTGATGAATGTATTGCATTGGCAGCGAGGAGAAGGTGGAAGGCAGAGGAGATGTCATGTGTCGTGAGGGCAATGTGTGGTGTGAATATAATGCAGTTGAATTTCGTATTTGTTTGGAAGTTAGGAGGAGGTGCGGGATTCCAGAACTGTTGTCCAGGAGGGCTGAGGAAGAGGTTGTTGAGGTGGTTCGGACATGTGAGAGAATGGAGCGAAACATAATGAACTTCAAGAGTGTTGTATTCAGTCTGTAGTGGAGGAAGGAGGGGTAGGGGTCGCCTTAGGAAAGGTTGGATGGGAGGGGTATTAAGGGGTTTTGTGTGTGAGGGGCTGGACTTCCAGAAGGCGCTGCGTGAGCGGGTTTGATAGGAGTGAACGGAGTCAAATGGTTTTTAATTACTTGAATGTGCTGTTGGAGTGTGGACGCATAGTAACATTTTGGAGGGTGTTCAGGATACCGGCAGGCCGGACTTGAGTCCTGGAGATGGGAGAAGTACAGTGCCTGCACTCTGAAGGGGGGTGTTTAATGTTGCAGTGAAAAATTTGATAGTGTTAAGCACCCTTCTGGCAAAGACAGTGATGGAGTGAATGTTTGAGTTGAAAGTTTTTCTTTTTTGGGGCCACCCTGCCTTTGGTGGGAATCGGCCCCCAGTGTGATATAATAAAAAAAAATTTATTATATATTTTTACACACACACCTACCACTCCGACTTACGTAACGGCTCGAGTTACGACCATGTTTTTTATGCCAAATTTCTGGGAAATAAACAACTATTTGTGTTGTACACTGTTTATCCTAAACCTTACAGTATAAAATACAGTAGTAACAACATAAAAAGTAAAGTAAAACATGAAATACCAAAATAAAACAACAAAATAAAGTCATTACAAAAATGTTTTGTTGATATTCAGTAGTAAAGTTCGACTTACGACCATTTCCACTTACGACCGGTTTCTCGGAACCGAACTCGGTCGTAAATCGGATGGTAGATGTATTGTGCATGTACTAGTTACTAAATGAAGAATAAATGACACTTACCTTTATTGAAGATGTAGTGATGAGACACTGTGTCCTGGGAGTGCCTTTTCTTCCTGAGTAATGTAGGTCCTGTTTGGCATTTTCTTTCAGAACAGGCCTCATCACACTGTGTATGCCACTATGATTCTTAACCCTTAAACGGTCCAAACAAATCGACGTTCAAATTCGTAGTGCTACATAAGTAGATCTACTTTTTTTAACATATTTTCACATGTAACAAAAAATAAAATGTAGATAAAAGTTTTTTTTTACACGTTTTCAAATGTAAAACAAAAAAGATCTACATTTTTTTACATACTTTCAGATGTTGAAAAAACGTATATATATGTTTGGACCATATAAGGGTTAAATCTCTCAAACCAACCTTTGCTGGCCTTAAATTCACCAATATGAGCACTAGTTCCAGGCATTTTTTCCTTTTCACCTGGGTGTTAGTTGACTGGTGTGGGTTGCATCCTGGGGGACAAGATTAACCCTTTCAGGGTCGAGAGCCCTCTCCTAAACTCGTTCTCAGGGTCAAAAATTTTTCAGAAAAAAATTTCTTATGAAATGATAGAGAATCTTTTTCTGATCATAATGACACCAAAAGTATGAAATTTGATGGAAAACTTACAGAGTTATGCTCTCGCGAAGTTAGCGGTCTCGACGATGTTTACGCATCGGCGATTTTGCCCACTCTGAGCCCTATTTTCAGCCAATTCCTGTGCACTAGTCAACAAAAATCATATTTATTTCACAGGAGCTCCATTTTTTCTAGAATTTGAACAAGTACAGAAACCACCCATTTACCAAATTCAACTATCAATAAAGTGGATTAGTTAATTTTGCCAATTTCACTCAAATTTCAGAAGATTGCCATTTCCAAATAGGGTTCAGAATAAACAGACAGACATTCCTGGCACTAAAATAACAAGTTCTCTGTTCATTAGTTCTACGTCCCAGGCCCCTCCTACTTTTCTTTTTTGTTTTCTACTTAGAATTTTTTATTCTCACATTAAAATAAAAGTTTTACTGATATGCAGACTACTGCATTAATGTAGAATGGTGTAAATAATATCAGGCGCATTGTGAAAGGAATATTGATTCACCAGTTGACGTTCTATTGGACGCTGGCATGATATGTTTCTTTGATCCTTGGTAAAAAATCGAACATTTTCTGCTACTTTGGAGCTCAATTTCAAAGGTACTTTTCCTTGAGTAACCAAATCATAAAAATAATCTCAATTTCTGTTATATGTCTTTCCATTCCATAAAATGAGACCAGGAAAACTAGAATATAACCATAAATACCATAAGAAAATACAGTGCAAAGTCGCTGTTTTAATCCAAAAACACGGTCAAAGTTTTTTTCTCTCATTACGCACACAGTGCTGCAGGTTTTTTTTTTTATACTGCGCACACTGACCACATAGGCCCTTTCTTTCTATTGTAGGCCTACCAGCTTTTCTCACTAGGATTTGAGGACGCTAGAATTTAGGTGTACTAGTACGTCAAAAACCCTGGGGCGTAAGCCATACTAGTACGGCCGAAACCCTTAAAGGGTTAATTCAGTTATACAAGGAGATAATACCTCCAGCAGCATCTCTGTTCTATGATTAGTGGAAACTTAATATTCATGGGGAAGCAAATGAAACGATTTATAATGGGAAAGTAAGGAAACAGTGCATAACGGGACAGTATGGGAACAATGCATAATGTAATGGTATGGGAACAATGCACAATTATAAGGTATGGAAACAATGCATAATGGGAAGGTAATGAAACAATGCATAATGGGAAGGTAAGCAAACAGGGCATAACGGGAAAGTATGCAAACAATGCATAATGGGAAGGTGAGGGAACAATTCACAATTGGAAGATAATGAAACAATGCATAATGGGACAGCAAGGAACAATGCATAGTGGTGCAGTAAGGAAACAATGCATAACCTGGAGTTTACCTGGAGAGAGTTCCGGGGGTCAACGCCCCCGCCCCCCCCCCCCCCCCCCCCCCCCGGGCCCGGTCTGTGACCAGGCCTCCTGGTGGACCAGAGCCTGATCAACCAGGCTGTTACTGCTGGCTGCACACAAACCAACGTACGAGCCACAGCCCCGCTGATCAGGGTATCGAATTTAGGTGATTGTCCAGTGCCAGCTTGAAGACTGGCCTGGGGTCTGTTGGTAATCCCCTTTAGACTTTGCAAAAGATTTGACAATGCAATCATGGCGTAATAAGCCCATAAAAATAACCTGCTAAAGGAATTAACTGGGAAGTGGGGAGATGGATCTTCAACTTCCTAAACAAATCGAACCAAGGTAGTGGTCATAAGAGTTAAATCGGAGGCTTGCCATAGATGAAAGAGCTCTGATTCCACAAGGGCACAGTACTCGCCCCATCTTATTCTTATCCTCTATCAGACATAAACAGAGATTTACACCACAGCACCGTATCATCCCTTTGCGGATGATACTAGGATCTGCATGAGGCTGTCATCTGCTGAGGACGGTTAACCTCCAAGAAGTTATAAACAAAGTTTTCCAAGTGGGGGCAACGGTAAACAATATGATGTCAATGAGGACTAATTCCAAACTTACTCTTTATGGAAAAATGGAGGGATAATAACTTAGAACAGAGTATACTACTGTCTCTTGCCATACATAGAGCGGTAAAAATAATGTAAGGGACTGGGAGTAGTAATGTCTGAGGATCTCACTTTCAAGGATCACAAAAGTGCACGATCGCAGTGCAAAGAAAAGGATAGGATGGTTAATGAGAATTTCAAAACGAGTGATGCCAAGCCATGATGATCTTTTTCAATCACTTGTTCTACTCTGGCTGGAATACTGCTGTACATTAACATCTCCATTCAAAGCAGGTGAAATCGCAGATCTAGTGAGTGTACAGAGATCTTTACTGCAGTTTCCAAGTTCTGTCAGCACCTTAACTATGGGAAAACACTTGGAAGCACTTTTGACTTTGTATCGTTGGAACGCAGGAGGGAGTGATATATCATACATCTAACACTGGAAAATCTTGCGGAAAGGAATGGTCCCAAATCTGCACACAGAAATCACTCCCTACGAAAGTAAAAGATGGGCAGGCATGCAAAATGCCCCCAAAAAAAAGTAGGGGCGCCATTGGTACACTAAGGGAAAACACCATAAGTGATGGGGCCCAAAACTTGTGCAACAGCCTCCATCCAAGCATTAGGGGAATTGCCATAAACCATGGCTGCCTTCAAGAGAGAGAGCTGTACATATACCTAAATTCAGTGCCAGATCCAGCGGGCTTTGGCTCGTACGTAGGGCACCCCCCCTGCCGTCCCCCCCCCCCCCCCCCGCCCCCTTCCCTCATTCACAGCCAATAATATCAGTCCCTTATCCAACTGTGGAGGCCTGGACATGTGACGGGCCGCTGCGGCCCTGCCCTTGATCAACGTGTAATAAACCACCAGGTATCGCTATGTGGGACCGGCCGTATACCAGTCTCAGCCCCTGACAACTTATTGAATGGTCTCTTAACGTTGCTTCCCCAGTGCACACCCCTGCCCTTTTCATTGGCGGCTGGATGTCCTGACTAGTTCTGCCCAAAAGGTACCTCTTTCCCGCCCCATCTTCAACTCCCCCCTCCCGCCTGTCCCCCCCCAGTGATTTTCGTGTGCAAGTTTGGACTAGTCCCTCTAGGATTTTCCAGGTGTATATAATCATGTATCTCTTCCCGACTGCGTTCCAGGGAAATACAGGTTCAGGAACCTCAAAGCGCTCCAGTAATTGAGGTATTGTTTTTCTCCGTATGCGCGCCCAGTGAAGGTTCTCTGTACATTTTCTAGTGTCAGCATTTCACCTGCCTTGAAAGGTGGCTGTTGTGTGCAGCAATTATTCCGCCTAGATAGAACAAGTGACCTGAAGAGTGTCATCATGGGCTTGGGCATCCCTCATTTTGAAGGTTCTCATATCCATCTGTCTTTTTTCTAGCAGATGCCGTTTGATACAATGTTATGGTCCTTGGAAGGTGAGATCCTCCGACCATGATCACTCCCAGGTCTTTGACGTGGTGTTTTCACTATATTTTGTGGCCAGATTTTGTTTTTGTACTCTATGATGAAGATTTAATTTCCTCGTGTTTACCATATCCGAGTAATTGAAATTCTCATCGTTGAACTTAATATTGTTTTCAGCAGCCCACTGAAAGATTTGCGGTGATGGCCGCCAGGGAGACTTGCAGTGTCATGCAATGGAAGACACTGTCATGCAGATTCAGGTGTCATTAGCAAAGGAAGACACGGTGGTGTGGCTGACATCCTTGTCTATGTCAGATATGAGGATGAGGAACAAGATGGGAGCGAGTACTGTGCCTTGTGGAACAGAGCTTTTCACTGTGGCTGCCTCGGACTTTACTCTGTTGACTACTACTCTCTGTGTTCTGTTAGTGAGGAAATTATAGATCCATCGACCGACTTTTCCTGTTATTCCTTTAGCACGCATTTTGTGCGCTATTACACCATGGTCACACTTGTCGAAGGCTTTTGCGAAGTCTGTATATATTACATCTGCATTCTTTTTGTCTTCTAGTGCATCTAGGACCTTGTCGTAGTGATCCAATAGTTGAGACAGACAGGAGCGACCTGTTCTAAACCCATGTTGATGGGTTTCTAGATGGGTGGTGATCTTGCTTCTTAGGACCCTTTCAAAGATTTTAATGATATGGGATGTTAGTGCTATCGGTCTGTAGTTCTTTGCTGTTGCTTTACTGCCCCCTTTGTGGAGTGGGGCTATGTCTGTTGTTTTTATTAACTGTGGGACGACCCCCGTGTCCATGCTCCCTCTCCATAGGATGGTAAAGGCTCGTGATAGGGGCTTCTTGCAGTTCTTGATGAACACGGAGTTCCATGAGTCTGGCCCTGGGGCAGAGTGCATGGGCATGTCATTTATTGCCTGCTCGAAGTCATTTGGCGTCAGGATAACATCAGATAGGATTGTGTTAACCAAATTCTGTGGCTCTCTCAAAAAATTCATTTTGATCTTCAACTCTCAGTCTGGTTAGTGGCTTGCTAAAAACTGAGTCATATTGGGACTTGAGCTCACTCATTTCCTTGCTGTCATCTGTGTAGGACCCATCTTGTTTAAGTAAGGGCCCAATACTGGACGTTGTTCTCGACTTTGATTTGGCATAGTAGAAGAAATACTTTGGGTTTCTTTCGATTTCATTTATGGCTTTTAGTTCTTCCCGCGATTCCTGACTCCTATAAGATTCCTTTAGCTTAAGTTCGATGTCTGCTATTTCTCTGACCAGTGTCTCCCTACGCATTTCAGATAGATTGACCTCTTTTAGCCGCTCTGTTATTCTTTTCCGTCACCTGTAAAGGGAGCGCCTGTCTCTTTCTATTTTACATCTACTCCTCCTTTTTCTTAGAGGAATAAGTCTTGTGCATACATCGAGTGCCACCAAGTTAATCTGTTCTAGGCATAAGTTGGGGTCTGTGTTGCTTAGTATATCTTCCCAGCTTATATCGGTTAGGACTTGGTTTACTTGGTCCCACTTTATGTTTTTGTTATTGAAGTTGAATTTGGTGAATGCTCCCTCGTGACTAATCTCATTTTGTTGGTCTGGGGCTCCGCGCATACATGTCTGAACCTCAATTATGTTGTGATCCGAGTATATTGTTTTTGGGACAGTTATGGAACATTGCACTTGTATTACAAGTATTATGAAGTTTGTATTTAGATTTTATATAAGAAAAATTTTACACTGGTCTTAAGTGTGCACATTACAGTCACAAAAAGTATACTATATAGAATAAACGAATGTGGCTTAATCTGAAAAATTATTGTTATATTAATGGAGTGCTACAACCACATTAGGCCTTACAGCACCTTGGAAATGGGAGGCAACAAGATTCAATCCAGAGATGTGCGTAGCTGCTGTTCCCTGACTATGAAACTTCTCACCTGCATCAAGGTGACCAACACGATAGATTTCCATAGAGGAGTATTTGTATGGTTAACAGGGTTATTGAAGATTATTCCTTGGGTAGCCTTGAGAACAGGTTACACGAATAACATTATGATGTGTTTGCTTAAGACACCTGCTGTCCCTGTTCACTTATCAGTAAATACTCTGCATAACAAGGGGCTTTCTAGGATGTCACTGATGTCAGCTAGGGCTGTATACATTGTACATATACTTGTAGAAATAAAGATTGCTATTATTATTATTAATATATAGGCGAGAAGCTGACAAATGAAGGCCAGCTGTGGTGTTCTACATTATGTTATTTTGAACAAAAAATTACAGGAAGATACTATAGATTTCCTGATTATTGTATAGTTTGTATATGTAAAAATTTGAAATAAAGAATCTTTCTCACTCTTTGTCTACTACGTTCTCATAGTCCGCTGACTGCAGCTGCTATATATACAGTGGACCCTCAGGTAACGGCAGCATCGGCTAATGCCAAAATCGGACAGTTTTAGTTAGTTTAATATGTTTATAATGCACCCCATACCCATCCTATGGGCGGTAGTCAAAAGACTACAGAGGTACATAATGGGTTCAGGGACTGGGCCCCAAAGTTTTGATAGCTGAGCAAGTTACAAAGGTAATGAACTCCAGGTAGATCTGGTCACAATTATGACAAGTTACAAAGGTATTTACAGATTACAGAGGTACATGATGGGTTCAGGGACTGGGCCCCCTAAGTTTTGATAGTGGCTCATTTTTGCGTCAAAATATTGCCTTGGCTAACGCCCAAAAACTTGGTTAAGGACATTCATCCCGAACGTGTCCAGGCAGCATGAGCCCATGTACAGCTAGTGTGCCATTGTTTACAAGCCAGAGAGGACAATTCCATGTGTACATGTAATATATTTTATATTATTCCGTTGTTTTTTGTGCTCGTAACTGCTAAATAAGCCACCATGGGCCCAAAGAAAGCTTCTAGTGTCAGCCTTGTGGTAAAGAGGGAAAGAAACACAAAAGACTTCAAGAAAAACTTGTAGCAAAGTACCAAAGTGGAGGAGAAAGAGACAGGGGAGAATGTGCCTTCTGCAGTGATTCAGTGATTCTATGATATGTACAATACTAAAGCAGCAGGTATCGATAAAGGCTATAGAGCAAGCCAGTGATAAAGTGTAGAATTAACAGTGTAGCAAGTAAGTTGAACGAGTAAGTGATAGAAAAATGACACGAAAGTAACTCTCCAATGTTGTTGGATGTGTATCAGGCCAATGAACATATGCTGCCCTGCTATCTTCCACCACCCTAAACCTCTGCCAGCATCTCCTCCATCAAACTACCTAATTAAACTAATATCTCCTCCAGGGTAAGTGTAAATATAAAAGTGTAAGTATAAAAGTAAATATAAGTGTAAATATAAAAGAACCCCAAAGGAAATACACGTCACTGACTTTTCTGGGTTACCATAGGTACTTTACATATACAGTATGCTGCTATGTATGACACATTATGACATATTTTATATATTTTATTCATTCTAGAGTATATATCATGGTTCTATGTTATTAATATTGTTTATTATGTCATATCAGATGAATTATGATGGATAAATAAGCCATAGAGTTGATATTAGTGTCATATTCTCCAACAATAAACTCGTCTCCCCTCCCTCTGCCTTGTCTGCCATACACCAACAAGAGTTTTCAATAAAGGTAAGTGTGATGATAAATGTTCATTTATCCATTTTATTAGTGCTTTATATTTATTTGTCTTTGTTTTTTGTATGTATATATCTATATTTACTCTATAAAAAAAAATTTTTTTGTTAATACTTTTGGCTGTCTGAAACGGATTAATTGGATTTCCATTATTTCTTACGGGGAAAATTAATTCGGCTAATGGCAAAATTGGTTAAAGGCAAGCTCTCTGGAACAGATTAATGCTGTTACCTGAGGGTCCACTGTACTCCTTTTTCAACTGTCTTGCATTAGTACTAAAGAAATTCTTGGTAAATCATTAATGATAATTATTAATATAAATTCATAAAGGGGAGCAGTAAACCCACAAGGGTCATACAGCACCTGTAGAAATGGAAACCATTCAGGCTCAACTGAAGGAACAGGAGCACAGGTCCAGTTCCATGGATCAAGAGCCCCTCATCAGCATGAACTTCCTTCAATAAATATCCCGAGTTGTACACATTTTTCCACACAGTTCTCTTGTATTATTATTATTATTATTATTATTATTATTATTATTATTTATTATTATTATTATGGGAGCACTAAACCCATAGGGATTATACGGCACCTGTGAGAGGGGAGGGATGGAAGGTATTCAGGCTTAATTTAGGGAACTGGAGCAGATACAATTTCCTCAAGAACCCTTCACCAGCATCAAGGAACCTCCTTTTAGGGGTCTCATGTATTAGACCTTTAAATTACAATAATAAAACTATGCAAAGTTTAGGTATAGGCCAAGTTTTACCAGAAACACTTTGAATCCCACAAGCAAGTTTATGTATACCTATGTATACTTATGTATACCTGTATCTATATAATTATCATACTTTACTACTACTACTATTATTATTATTATTATTATTATTATTATTACAGTATTATTATATTGTAAATTACTTAGGATAACCCCTAGAAAAAGGCAGAGAGTGACTTATTTCCATTGGGGCCTTATAATATATTATTTTAACCTTAAAAGTTAAAACAGGTAAGTAACTCGACTGTGTGAAAATCAATTACAATAAAAGTACTAAGAATAAAGAAAACAGAGTTATTTACATTAACATGCAGAGTATTTTACGTAAAGATAAGATTTGCTGGGATTTTTAACCTGGAGACACATGTGCAACAGTTGGGTATCTTTACTGTTGAAATGTTCTGCCTACACAGTAGGCTTCTTCAGTCAAATACACATGCAACAGATGTAGTAATGAAATCAAAGACAATGTAATCAGTCCATCAGCCTTGTTGAAATAGTATTTAAGGTGGTCAGCCCCTGACCACATGTCTTAATCATCAATTTGTCAGTATTTTATTCAATTTTCAACTTAGGCGTCCAGTAGCTCAGTCGCTAGCACAATCAGCTCACACACTGAGGTCTATGGTTCGATCTCCGGTACGGTTGGAAAAATTAGGACTTATTTCCTTAAGATACCTGCTGTTCCTGTTCACTTTTCACTAAAACAGGTACCCGAGTGTTAGTGGACTGGTGTGGGTCGCATCCTGGGACAAAACTGACCTAATTTGCGGGAAATGTTGAGCATAACAAGTGACTTTTATATAGTAGTATGTCATTGATGTCAGCTAGGACTGTATACCTTGTACATGTACTTGTAGATTATTATTATAATCAAGGGGAAGCGCTAAACCCGTAGGATTATACAGCGCCTTATTATTTTTATTAACCTGGGAAAGAGTTAGCCACCCAGATAACACAAGAAAGTACGTCATCGAGGACTGTCTTATTTCCATTGTGATCCTTCAACGTTGTCCCCCAGGATGCCACCCACACCAGTCACCTAACACCCAGGTACCTACTTACTACTAGGTGAACATAGAGCGCAGGTGAGTGAAGGAATGTGTGAGTGTGGGCCCCATACTTACGTTCCCTTCTCACAGTCATAGATGACGATCTGGTCGTCGTCACTGGAGGTGAGCAGGAGGTCACCACTGGGAGAGAAGTCAATATTATTGATACGTTCAGTGTTGTCACGGAAGAGTTTAGCCACCCTGAAGGACCTGACCACGTGATCCACCAGCTTCATGGCCGCCGCCGCCCCCACCTCACACCACCTACACTAACAGTCTACTCAAACAACCTTTTGTTGTCATTTCTCGACGACGGTGCTGCCTTCACTGCTTCCCTCCTTCCCTCATTGGCTACCCCTCTGGGGCTTCTCATTGGCCCAGCCGGCGAGCTTTGCACGTTCATTGGCTGACGAGACAGCCCTCCTCATTGGCTTACCCCATTCTGCACTCTGATTGGTCCCAGTCTACCATAAAGAAATATATACGGAGCATATCACATTATTTACTAAACATAACCACTAACCAAAAAAATACTTATTAAATCCCCTATATACATAAAATTCCCTAATACAAATAACATTAACATAGTAAACAATTTATATATATTATACACACTTGTAGCCATTAATACTTATTGTCATTACAGTTTATATAATTACCATGAGTTTAAGCAATAAAATGACAAATATATATCATCTAATAATACGGAATAATTTTTTTTCCTCGTCTTCGTATAACATTATTGAGTTGAGAGAGAGTTTGTGTGACATTGTGAAGGTGTTCATTGTTGAAGCAGGTAAACAAACACAAGACTGAGCTCTGATTGGCTGCTCTCACCCTCACACACTCCCCGCCAACTTTAAATTGGTTATACCAAGAATGACTCGCCTGCATATATTGGCAAGGGTCGAGTCTCAGCTCCTGGCCCCTAGTTTTACTTCCTGGTGGGTTCTAAACCAGGAAGGTCAGTAATCCAAGAAAGCTAAGCAGCACGGCTTGGTTTTATTATGGTCGTTTATTTCCTTTTCTCAGCAGGTAACCCACAACAATGACTTAACAGTGACCCACAACAGTGGGTTAACAATGGCCCACAACAGTGGGTTAACAATGGCCCACAACAGTGCGTTAACAATGGCCCACAACAGAGGGTTAACAATGGTCCACAACACTGGGTTAACAGTGGTCCACAACAGTACGTTAACAATAACCCACAACAGTGGGTTAACAGTGGCCCACAACAGTGGGTTAACAGTGACCCACAACAGTGGGCTAACAGTGATCCACAATAGTGGGTTAACAATGACATACAACAGTGGGTTAGCGGTGACCAATAACAGTGGGTTAACAGTGACCCACAACAGTGGGTTAACAGTGACTCACAACAGTGGGTTAACAATGACCCACAACAGTGGGTTAAGCCTACGTAGGTATTGATGGTAGCACAATGTCCTAAGTCAGTGAAATCCACTCATGCAAATAGTTACAACAAATCTGCAGCACTTAACACTTCTAGCACAAACTTACTATGTTTATAGGTGAACCTCTGGCATGTCCCACTTAAAAAGTCAGTACTGCAATGCTCGTTAAGTTGTTCTTAACTAAGCCACTACAGGAAACACTGGTATGCCAGCAGCACTGTAGAACGTATACATAGACATGCTGGGGGTCAGGAGCTGTAACTGCAGGCTGCCTTAGCTTGTCCTGGCTAGCTTGGAATGCTGCTTTCAAGCTTGCTTGAATGTGCTTGCTAAGTCCGCGTCAACCACTTGGATATTTGCTTGTAGCAGGCAGGTAGGCACACAGGAGACATATTCGTAAGATGAGTGGAGTGCGGCACAGAGGACTGACACGGGCACTCAAGCATTTATGTGGTCTGGCAAAAACCGCCTCTAGACCATAAGTAAATAGAGGCGAATGGCTGAGTTCCAAATCGAGGAAGGAGGGCAGACAGGCGAGGTGGAGTGAAGGTGTAGCCTCCTACAGCCACTTCAAATCAACATGTTTGTGTTTCACTAGGTATATCACTAGTCACAGTTCACACACAAGAGTTCCAGCAGCAGTTCAGCTGCTCTCCAACGATATTTGTTGCATGATGAGTTATCAGTCTGGTGAGATAAGCAGTTCTGATATAGAAGGCCTAGGACTTCACTCAACACACACGTCCTCTCCCCTCAACCACTCAGGCCTAACTGTGCATCAGCTGTGAGATTATGTTTTCCTTTTATATGGGAAATAGTAATAGAGAAGGGTTGAATTCTCAAAGCCTAACGAAGTATTCGGGCGTTCTTCGATTTCATAGTATTTATGAAGGTCAAAGAATTGTGATCGGAGTACACCGATATCTGATAGGGAGAAGATCCTAAATTGTGAAGGCTTACTCAGCCCTGTAACACAACAAGCAGTATTAAAACAGAGAAGTGTTTCTGGGTATGCCCAAATGAGGAAAATCTGTGGACTAAAATCACAAGGGTATTAAAAGATGACAACATCAAAGCTGCTTTCATAGAAAACCTGGAAGCTTTCTACAACAGATGGGAACATAAAAAGTCTGGGCTGAATGGTACTGCCCTTGACACTGGCCATGTAGTCAGAAACTGTAAGGCTGGAGATGAAGTCCTGGTAGTCAGTAAATGTGGGGCTGATAGTGCTGTCCTGGGAGACAGTAATGGTGAAGCGGAGGTGCTGTCCTGGAGACAGAAATGGTGAAGCTGGAGATACTGTCCTGGGAGACAGTAATGGTGAAGCTGGAGGTGCTGTCCTGGGAGACGGAAATGGTGAAGCTGGAGATACTGTCCTGGGAGACAGTAATGGTGAAGCTGGAGATTTTGTCCAGGTAGTCGGGAATTATAACGCAGGAAGGAATACATATAAATGACCTCATAGGGGACAGGACCATAGTAGGGAAACAAGTGTAGTCAAAGATAAGATAAAACCAATATTGCAAACTAGAAATACCGCAGGAAATAGCAAACAAGAGGACTCCCAATAGGCAATAGTGAGGATAAATTACCAAAAAACAACTGGTGGGAGCTCCATTGTTGGTGCTAGGGAGGATAGAAGTAAGACAGGGAAACATGCACCAACAGGGAATACAGTCACAGAAACCCAAGGCAAGCGGAAACCAAGCCTGTGCACATACTATGCACTTGGTATCTGCTGGCATGGGAAATTTGGAAAAACAGATGGGACGTGCAACTATGACCACCCTAGAAAATGCCATGCCCATATGACAACAGGAAAATGCAAACTCCCTTCCTGTAAGCTTTTTCACCCTGAAATGTGTACCTCTTCAGTACAGGAAAGACTGTGCTATAACTTAAATTGCCAGGCATACCATCTAAAGGGGACAAAAAGATACAAAACATCCAGGCCAAGGGAAAACCTGGGTAGCCACAGCCACTCAAGAGGGAGAGGTTTTTTAGTGCCAGGAAGGAAAAAATACTGCAGGAAATGCAGAAATCGTACACCAAATCCAGTCATTCCTGAGTGGAACCACAGTCGATGGCCTCCACTCCAAACCAACAGATACAGATACTAATGCCAGAAAAAAAATCCCCCCCCAGTACCAACAATACCACCAGTCCGATAACATTCTTCTTTGCAAATATACAGGGTCTAAAGCCAGCAACAAACAACAAAATACCTTTCATCCGTGGACTGCTTGCAGAGGCAAAGGCAATGTTCGCGGCTTTCACTGAGACCCACATAAAGGATCACTTGGACAATGAAATATGGATCCCAGGTTACAACCTATACAGATGTGACAGAGTGAACAGGCAAAAGGGGGGGTTGGCCTGTACATTGCAGAGTCACTTGTTTGCACAGAACTGCTTAATGCCTCAAATGACGTAGTGGAAGTTTTAGCAGTAAAGGTCGAGAACCAAAACCTAGTCATTGTGGTAGTCTACAAGCCTCCGGATGCAACATCCCAGCAATTCCAGGAACAGCTGTTAAAAATTGACCACTGTCTGGAAATCTTCCAGCTCCTGCACCCAACATCTTGCTCCTGGGGATTTCAACTTAAGGCACCTAAAATGGAGGAATATAGCAAATAATATTGTTTGCAGAAATAACACCAGGAGGCAGCTCTGATGAAAACTCACACCACACACGAGCTTTTAAATCTCTGCACAAAATTCAATTTAAACCACAAATAATAGAGCCTACTAGACTGGAGAATACACTAGACCTCATATTCACTAACAATGATGATCTGATAAGAAATGTCACCATATCAAAAACAAATATACTCAGATCACAACATAATTGAGGTTCAGACATGTATGCGAGGGCCCCAGACCGACAAAATGAGACTAGTCCACGAGGGAGCATTCACCAAATTCAACTTCAATAACAAAAACATAAAGTGGGACCAAGTAAACCAAGTCCTAACCGATATAAGCTGGGAAGATATACTAAGCAACACAGACCCAAACTTATGCCTAGAACAGATTAACTCGGTGGCACTCGATGTATGCACAAGGCTTATTCCTCTAAGAAAAAGGAGGAGTAGATGTAAAATAGAAAGAGACAGGCGCTCCCTTTACAGGCGACGGAAAAGAATAACAAGCGGCTAAAAGAGGTCAATATATCTGAAATGCGCAGGGAGACACTGGTCAGAGAAATAGCAAGCATCGAACTTAAGCTAAAAGAATCCTTTAGGAGTCAGGAATCGCGGAAGAACTAAAAGCTATAAATAAATCGAAAGAAACCCAAAGTATTTCTTCTCCTATGCCAAATCAAAATCGAGAACAACGCCCAGTATTGGGCCCCTACTTAAACAAGAGGTCCTACACAGATGACAGCAAGGAAATGAGTGAGCTACTCAAGTCCCAATATGACTCAGTTTTTAGCAAGCCGCTAACCAGACTGAGAGTCGAAGATCAAAATGAATTTTTTATGAGAGAGCCACAAAATTTGATTAACACAAGCCTATCCGATGTTATCCTGACGCCAAATGACTTCGAACAGGCATAAATACATGCCCATGCACTCTGCCCCAGGGCCAGACTCATGGAACTCTGTGTTCATCAAGAACTGCAAGAAGCCCCTATCACGAGCCTTTTCCATCCTATGGAGAGGGAGCATGGACACGGGGGTCCGTCCCTCAGTTACTAAAAACCAACAGACATACCCCACTCCACAAAGGGGCAGTAAAGCAACAGCAAAGAACTACAGACCAATAGCACTAACATCCCATATCATAAAAAATCTTTGAAAGGGTCCTAAGAGGCAAGATCACCACCCATCTAGAAACCCATCAGTTACACAACCCAGGCAACATGGGTTTAGAACAGGTCGCTCCTGTCTGTCTCAACTACTGGATCACTACGACAAGGTCCTAAATGCACTAGAAGACAAAAAGAATGCAGATGTAATATATACAGACTTTGCAAAAGCCTTCGACAAGTGTGACCATGGCGTAATAGCGCACAAAATGCGCGCTAAAGGAATAACAGGAAAAGTCGGTCGATGGATCTATAATTTCCTCACTAACAGAACACAGAGAGTAGTCGTCAACAGAGTAAAGTCCGAGGCAGCTACGGTGAAAAGCTCTGTTCCACAAGGCACAGTACTACCTCCCATCTTGTTCCTCATCCTCATATCCGACATAGACAAGGATGTCAGCCACAGCACCGTGTCTTCCTTTGCAGATGACACCCGAATCTGCATGACAGTGTCTTCCATTGCAGACACTGCAAGGCTCCAGGCGGACATCAACCAAATCTTCAGTGGGCTGCAGAAAAACAATATGAAGTTCAACGATGAGAAATTTCAATTCTCAGATATGGTAAACATGAGGAAATTAAATCTTCATCAGAGTACAAAACAAATTCTGGCCACAAAATAGAGCGAAACACCAACGTCAAAGACCTGGGAGTGATTATGTCGGAGGATCTCACCTTCAAGGACCATAACATTGTATCATCGCATCTGCTAGAAAAATGACAGGATGGATAATGAAGAACCTTCAAAACTAGGGAGGCCAAGCCCATGATGACACTCTTCAGGTCACTTGTTCTATCTAGGCTGGAATATTGCTGCACTCTAACAGCACCTTTCAAGGCAGGTGAAATTGCCGACCTAGAAAATGTACAGAGAACTTTCACGGCGCGCATAACGGAGATAAAACACCTCATTACTGGGAGTGCTTGAGGTTTCTAAACCTGTATTCCCTGGAACGCAGGAGGGAGAGATACATGATTATATACACCTGGAAAATCCTAGAGGGACTAGTACCGAACTTGCACACGAAAATCACTCACTACGAAAGCAAAAAACTTGGCAGACGATGCACCATCCCCCCAATGAAAAGCAGGGGTGTCACTAGCACGTTAAGAGACCATACAATAAGTGTCAGGGGCCCGAGACTGTTCAACTGCCTCCCAGCACACATAAGGGGGATTACCAACAGACCCCTGGCAGTCTTCAAGCTGGCACTGGACAAGCACCTAAAGTCAGTTCCTGATCAGCCGGGCTGTGGCTCGTACGTTGGTTTGCGTGCAGCCAGCAGCAACAGCCTGGTTGATCAGGCGCTGATCCACCAGGAGGCCTGGTCACAGACCGGGCTGCGGGGGCATTGACCCCCGAAACTCTCTCCAGGTAAACTCCAGTATTACCAAGGCTGGCTCCTCCTCAGGAAAATTAATGAACAGAAAAAGAAATAATAACAGACAAACATAAACACTTTATTATATAGAAAATATGAAATATAAAACACTTAAATATGAAATACTGATCCTACATGAAAGAAAATTAAAAATTAAAAATATTAATGATATCTGAATTCAACACTAAAAACTTGGGTGTCCGGTGTTGGTGACACTGCGTATTGTTGCAATAGAAGCCGTTGCTGATGATGTGGGGGGGGGGGGGTTGCAGTTGTTGGTGACAACCCACTGGCTCGTTCTAGTGGCCGTAAGTAATCTTTCCCGATGACAGGAGATCAGGTTCTTGACCGCTGTAATGATGAGGGGTTATGTCCTGATTCTTCATACCCAAATGCACAGGCAAGTAAAAACCAATATGGGGCATCTCCAGGACGTTGTCCATCTCCTTCGTTTTTCTCGTTGATTGACGGGTGACCCTCCTGTCTCCAACTGAAAAAAGACGGGTTACCCACTGCTTAAATAATCACTCTCCTGATAAGACAATACCTAAAACGTGTGATTTTTACAACAGTCAACTTTAGAGCAAGGCTGAAAAGTTTAAAGTTTATTTTTGGGCCCAAAGTAAAGCTTTAACCCAAATAATCCCTAAATCAAGGCAGGCATGTACTTCAGTAGGGCTGGGGGCTGTATCTAGTGATTTTGTTTTTGGGCCCGAGCCCCCCACGTCACCTTTGGGGGGGGGGGAAGAAGGAGGGGGGAAGGGTCGGAGCAGACTGACCCTACCTTAACAAGCACCGGCAGTCAAACTATCCCCCTTTTTGGGGGGGGGGAAAAAAAAGGTGGAATAGCGGGAGCTTGACTTACCCCACCTTTAAAAATAGCCGGCAATGAAAAAATCACTTTCGGGGGGGGGGAAAAAAAGCAGGAAAGCGAGAGCTTGATTACCTACCTTAACAAGTAGCCCGGGAAAAAAAACTGTTGTTATTTTAAAACCCCTCGCTACTCCATCTTGAACTTTTCCCCACACTCCCCCCTACCCAAAACTTATAGTCAAGGAGTATAAGAAAAAGGCAGGGGAAAATTCTAACATATGGAAGTTGCGTAAGGTAAGAAATCTTCTATGACTGTCACGACTTTAAACCCTCAGAGAAATAATTTGGATGAACCATTGATTACACAAAATGGAAATTAAAAGCCTGGGGTGCCAAAATTCCCCCTCAAAGCAAAATGTTGGTTCCCCCAAAAAATTTTTAGGATATCAAGGTTTTTGGGCCCTTTCTAAAAGAATTCTTTTCCCCGCAAAAAATTTAAGTTTGGAGAAAACCCCCACAAGGGCCAAACATTCCTTTCTATGGGGGGAGTATCTTTTCTTTGGGAAGGAGTTTCCGGCTTAGGAAGCATACAGGAAAGGGAGTACCATCATGGTATTGTAGTAACACTGCACCTAAGCCAGTATTGGAAGCATCAGTTCTTAAACAAAATGTTTTATTAATATCTGGAATCTTAAGTATAGGGTCTTTCGAAAAGATACTTTTAATCTCATTAAACTTTTCCCGAGCTACGTCGGAAAGATCAAGAGGTTCCTTCACAGACTTTTTAAGGAAGTCAGATAAGATGCCTGTAAGATCAGTAAGGTTCGGGATAAACCGTGCATAAAAATTTACAGAACCAAGAGTGTCTTGGTTTTGGGGAATTTAAATTCTAATAAAGCTTTGATCTTACTGGGGAGAGGCTGCAGAAAGTTATTAGAAAGTATCAGTCCAAGATATCTAATCTTGTTATACCCAAGGAAGCATTTCTTCGGCTTGGCAGTGAGGCCATGTGAGCGTAACCTACACAAAACTGATGTTAATGTTTGGATATGTTCGCCCCACGTGGATGTCATTACATAAATGTTATCAAAATAAACTGAAACATTTGGCATATTACCCAAGACCTTTCTCATCAGTCTCACCTAGGTAGCACAGGCAGTTACCAAACCGAAGGGCATAGTTCTATATTGCATCAGTCCTTGGTGTGTAGGAAAAGTGGTGTACTGGAGTTTACCTGGAGTTTACCTGGAGAGAGTTCTGGGGGTCAACGCCCCCGCGGCCCGGTCTGTGACCAGGCCTCCTGGTGGATCAGAGCCTGATCAACCAGGCTGTTGCTGCTGGCTGCACGCAAACCAACGTACGAGCCACAGCCCGGCTGATCCGGAACTGACTTTAGGTGCTTGTCCAGTGCCAGCTTGAAGACTGCCAGGGGTCTGTTGGTAATCCCCCTTATGTGTGCTGGGAGGCAGTTGAACAGTCTCGGGCCCCTGACACTTATTGTATGGTCTCTTAACGTGCTAGTGACACCCCTGCTTTTCATTGGGGGGATGGTGCATCGTCTGCCAAGTCTTTTGCTTTCATTTGTGAGTGATTTTCGTGTGCAAGTTCGGTACTAGTCCCTCTAGGATTTTCCAGGTGTATATAATCATGTATCTCTCCCTCCTGCGTTCCAGGGAATACAGGTTTAGGAACCTCAAGCGCTCCCAATAATTGAGGTGTTTTATCTCCGTTATGCGCGCCATGAAAGTTCTCTGTACATTTTCTAGGTCGGCAATTTCACCTGCCTTGAAAGGTGCTGTTAGTGTGCAGCAATATTCCAGCCTAGATAGAACAAGTGACCTGAAGAGTGTCATCATGGGCTTGGCGTCCCTAGTTTTGAAGGTTCTCATTATCCATCCTGCTTAGAACTGCTTAGAAGAAGGATCTAACATTACATGATGATATGCCTGCGCAATATCAATCTCTGAAAAGAAGGAAGCGTCATAAAATTTGTGTAGATCGCTATCTATTAAGGGCATAGGCTTAGCATCCCACCGAGTTATAGCATTAAGGCCTCTGAAGTCAATAGCAAGTCTATATGAATTCTCCTCCTTCTTAACCATGACTACTGGTGAACAATATGAAGATACTGAAGGTTCAATGATCTTTAGTTTTAATAATTTGTCTACCTCTCGGTCAAATGCATCCCTAAGGTTAGTTAGTTTAATATGTTTATTATGCACCCCATACCCATCCTGTGGGCGGTAGACGAAAGATTACAGAGGTACATAATTGGTCCAGGGACTGGACTCCAAAGTTTTGATAGCTGAGCAAGTTACAGAGGTAATGAACTCACAATTTACAAAGGTAATGAACTCACAATTTACAAAGGTAATGAACTCACAATTTACAAAGGTAATGAACTCCAGGTAGGTCTGGTCACAATCATGACAAGTTACAAAGGTATTTACAGATTACAGAGGTACGTAATGGGTCCAGGGACTGGGCCCCCAAAGTTTTGATAGCTGAACTAGGTACAAAGGCAATGAGCTCACAAGTTACAAAGGTAATGAATTCTGTAGAATGGTTACTTACGTTTATACATGGCTACAATCATGAACAAATTATAGTATAATGAGCAATTCACACTTCCACACCCGGTCACAACTGTAATGAGTTACTGGTGCAAATATTGATTGTTGAGTCACACACACACACACACACACACACACACACACACACACACACACACACAATCAATCACACATCAATCAGATAACTGCTGCAGCATATGGGCGCCTGGCAAACCTGAGAACAGCATTCCGATACCTTAGTAAGGAATCATTCAAGACACTGTACACCGTGTATGTCAGGCCCATACTGGAGTATGCAGCACCTGTTTGGAACCCGCACTTGATAAAGCACGTCAAGAAACTAGAGAAAGTACAAAGGTTTGCGACAAGGTTAGTTCCAGAGCTAAGGGGAATGTCCTATGAAGAAAGATTAAGGGAAATCGGCCTGACGACACTGGAGGACAGGAGGGTCAGGGGAGACATGATAACTACATATAAAATACTGCGTGGAATAGACAAGGTGGACAAAGACAGGATGTTCCAGGGAGGGGACACAGAAACAAGAGGCCACAATTGGAAGTTGAAGACACAAATGAGTCAGAGAGATAGTAGGAAGTATTTCTTCAGTCATAGAGTTGTAAGGCAGTGGAATAGCCTAGAAAATGACGTAGTGGAGGCAGGAACCATACACAGTTTTAAGACGAGGTTTGATAAAGCTCATGGAGCGGGGAGAGAGAGGGCCCAGTAGCAACCGGTGAAGAGGCGGGGCCAGGAGCTAGGACTCGACCCCTGCAACCACAAATAGGTGAGTACAAATAGGTGAGTACACACACACACACACACACACATGCACGCAACCACAAATAGGTGAGTACACACACAGACACACACAGACAGACACACACACACACACACACACACACACACACACACACACACACACACACACACACACACACACACACACACTCGTGGAGGAGTCACGCGGTTTGAGCTCGTGTTTTGGTGGTAATTTCTGACTGTGCCGTAAGGAATAGAGTGTGGGATATAGGTGTGTGCACGCATAAGAGTGCATATAATCACTTAAGCCCCGAAAAAAGGAAATATAAGTGATCACAGAAAAGAAAACAAAGGAAATTAGTGGCTGAGTGTTTATTGTTGGCTGTTGGAAGGGTGAACGGTTGTGTCAGGCCTAAATAGTGTTGCCATAATAACGCTGTGGGGTATTTGAAGAATAAGTGCGACTCAAGACCAGGGAGATAAGAGATATGTATAGATGTGTCAGTAAATACAGTGAGTGAGTGAAAAAATTAGAAGAGCTAAGAGACTATAGTGCATACAGGAAGTTAGTGGAAAAATTACCGAGAAGCATCAAACATCAACTTCTGGGAGGCAGGACAGACCAGCAACGTTACTCCACTGCCAGCCACAAGTAATGTT